>JAJLZZ010000031.1:0-71176 GCA_030572535.1 Wickerhamiella hasegawae
CCATAGTGACCGACACAACAATGCAGGCTAGTGCAGGATGCACTAGATAAGGGTAAGGACATCTTGGAGCTAGTGTCACCAGATAGTCCTTAGAATAGTAACCCAAGCTATGGCGTTACATAGCGGCTGCGGCCATATCCAGATGAAAGCAAGACTTCCCGTCCGATCAGTCATATTGAACCATCTGAGAGCCTTACCAAGTATTGTAGTGGGAGACCATACGAGAACAGAAGGTGCTGCAGTTTTTTATTTTTTTGAACTTCGTATAGAGGATTGAGTCGGTTGAATGATCTAGTTTAATTGTATGCGAAATTTTGTGAATGCTTCGTGGTTCTTTTATCTAGCTAAAATCTTCTATGAAAAGACCCTATAAATTATGGATGTTCAAACTATGCGTTAATCGCAGCTCAAAATCATGCAAAGGTATCAAAATTGTTTATAAAAATCATAAAGCGTGTTCATGTGCTTTTTCATATTCTCAACGTACTGTTCCATGATGGCAATGTCTTCGATACCCGACTCGATCAACTGCCCTACTCTTTGCCTGCTCAAAACTTCTGAGAGGCCCCGTTGACCGAGGGCTTGGTGTCCCTGGTACATGGCCCCCGATACCATCGTCGAGTAGTCAATGTAATCGGCATAATAAATTTTGAATGCTTCAAGATAGCGTCGGCTAGCACCAATGATATCTGGACTTCTTCCATCAGGAATGATAGGTGGTTGTGGTACGCGGATATGCTGGCTTTGCATCGGAACATAAGTGCCCATGGGTAACTTGTGATGTGGTCCGATGTATTCTTGCTCTAGGGGAGGTGCAGAAGCAAATTTCTCCTCAGTTGGCTCAATGAGAACTTCCTCGGCGTCTGGCACAACTTCACCTAGATCATTCAAGTCGAAATTGTTGAATTTTTGGTTCATGGGATGCACATGGCGGATTCCATCCATGTCAAGGCGAGATCTCTTGGATGGGTGTGCAGCATAAGAAGGCAATTTATTATCTTCCGACTTGTTAGCCCTTTTCGAATTTGTTGGCGTTTTATCCTGCTTTTCAGGTGCAATTTCTGTATCTGATTGGGTCTTGCTGGCTTTCTTGGTAGCCTTTGGTTGCTGCTCAGTATCACTTAACTCGTCAATCTCAGCATCAGTATCATCAAGAATATCTGTCAAATCGATAACTGTCGGATTGGATTTTGATTTTTCATAGGCCTCGTTCATTTTCGACTTCCAGGTTCCCTTGTTTGAGAAATACCGTTTGGAAGATGACGATTCCGGGGTATCTGAAGGTTTTTCCGACATTGGCGGATCCTCCTTGGGAGCCGTTGGTCTGCGCCGAGGAGTGGAAAATCCAGAACCAGGAGGCGGGCGGTTAGTTGACGGTCTATGAGTTTTTGATGTAGCTGCTGTTGCACGGAAGCCGTTTGAGTAATTACGCACAGTGGACTCTGTGCGACCAAACTCTAAGATAATATCACCGAATTCAAACGACGAAACCCCATTGAACTGTTTATTTTCAAACGTGAATCCCATTTCCCGGTCATAGCTTGCCCTTAACTCTGGGTTCGATAAAACATTATGAGCCTCTAGGGCCGATTTGAAGATCTCCACATCGCCACGGTTTTTGTCTGGGTGGTGTATAAGTGCAATTTTCCGATAGGCCTTTTTGATTTCATCAAAACTACAGTTTGGGTCCAACCCCAGCACCTTGTAGTGATCTGCTGCCATGAACAAACAGCCTGTGAATCTGCTGACTGTAAATATTTTTCCAAGTCTCTGTTCCTGGTTTGGGGTTGGGGTCATGTGGGGGTCGTGAATTTGTTGTAACACAACAGCATCTGCGCGTCCAATAAGCTGACGCCATCAAAGAAAGTCATCATAAGAGGTGTTCAAATTAGATATTGTATGCAGACTTGAAATCATTTGCTATATAGCCACACGCCATGGCTATTCTTTTATTTTTGCTGCCGCATAGCGTCGATAGACAGCATCCCCCTGCATCTTGCAACTGAGACAACCACTTCATTGCATATAAAGCATGTACGAAATACTCCAGGGACAGCTTAAAGGTGTCCTTCATCACATAGACAGACCTCAAAGATGATGGCCGCATAGATAATGTGGGTTTATTGCTTATTATTTGAATAGGTCTCTTCAAGTATGTGTATTAAAACCTAGCACCTTGGCTACGCTTGGACCCTACCCCAGATTGCCGTGCCAATGGCCAATGTGCACTAGTTCACAAACACCTTCTTGAAGTTACGCCCCGGGTTTCTAGTGATATCATTCAACCCCACTATCGGCTTGAGAGCAATCATTATTCAAAGTTTTTCATGAGATGTACGTGCGGCTCAACAGTTTGAGATAACACCATCACCAGAGCGGTATTCAGGTTACGGTAATCCCACACCTATTGCGTTCCTATAAGCATCTGGGAACCCTTCTGTTTCAAGTTGGTTATTATTAAACCACCCAACATGTGGCTAGAACAAGCCAATCAATCCAGCACATTGCCCCTTGACACTTTCTTCTGGACATATGGTTTTGAAAATCTTAGTGGGGTAGAGCCCAAATCTGCCTGTCGATTAATTTTCCTAAATATAGGGTCTGCGCTACGTATGCACGGGGCCGAGTCTGCATGTGAAGCAAAGAGATCCGCATGATTATGCAGCAGCTATGCAGATGTAGATACTGAGATGAGTGTGTCGCCACCTTACGAATACTTTACTGTGGTTAATAAGGCTTTTCTTGGCGGGTTTATAATTCCAGCTGTATTAATTTGTAGCTAGTTACATACCTTTACCGTTGTACCGCCAGGGCCCCCAGGTTGCACTTGCGGCAACCCCATGCAGTCAAGCAAGTCTAAGGCGGAGAGTGTGAGGTATTTCCCGCGACTGCCGGTCTTACTTTTCCGTCGCGCAAGGGACCAGTGGTTCCTTTGCCAATATTTGAAAATAGTTAGTTGCACTTTTCGGCTTCGAAGGGGTGCGGTGGTGATAAAAGTGAATGTGAACCATAAAGCAGCGCTGTTGACCCCGTGAATTTAGCTTATTATTGCATAAAACAAACCTGGTTGACAGGCCTGTTTCAGGAGCATGGGTCGTAACCACTCGAATTCGCGAAACCCACCCCTCAAATTAGTGGCCTACCATTGCCGAACGAACGCCAAGCCAAACACCATTTGCAAGGGCCGGAACATACTGCAAGGGGTCAGTGCTACCGGACATCATACCAGGGTTGTAATTTGTTGGGTGCACACCATAACATACCAGCACTGTGGGGAACCGAATCCGGGCACGTAGGCCGTTGGACTGACGTTTAATATTCAAAATCCCACTTGTATTAGACCAGAAATGACGCGTAAATGGTGAACAGGTAAATAGACCCATTGACCTTTATAAAAATAGATCATCGATAAAAAGTACCATCCTGCATGGCCCATTCGCCATGCTTACGAGACGTGCAGTGCCGTGCAGTAGCTGGCCAAAGTTACTCAGCAACCAGACACACCACCCAGTGATAAATAATCGTCTCAGAGGCTTGGGTGTTTGCTGTATTCACCATACAATAACCTCGACGACTGAAAGGAGAACTGTTTCGTTGTCATATATTTTTAGTCGCTGAGAATAATTAGCTTTCTTTCTCCTTTGTTGCTAAGTCTACTTGTAAAACAAGTGCTGTTCTCATCAATCTCCAAGCCAGTTTCAGTACACGGTTTCAGTACACAGTATTGCATTTCTGTTGGCTAAATCGTTTGGTTGTTAACCCAGGTCTAAAATTCGGTGAATTGATTTCTTGGTTTTTGGCTGTCAACCCCATATCGTTGTCATACTTATATTTGGCCTCCCCCGTTCGCAACTGCATTCCCTATTGATTATCACCTTGGTTGTGTTTTAATTGGACGTATTTCCAACAACCCATAAAAGTAACGCTGATTCCTTTTTCTTGAATTAACCTGTAAAATGCCGGATTCAGAAGGATTATCACTGTTGTTGGCCGCAACCATTCAAAATAGTAGGAACTTCGTGGTGTTCACTCTGGAGCGTACCGCGTCAAACAACTACAAGCTCCATCGTCAAGTTGTGCACTCATTAACTGAAGAACAAAAGCCTTACTTGTCCGCATATTCGGTAATTTCTTCAGAGCAATCTGTTGATAGCCCCGTTGATGGCCCTTCACAGTACTTTGAATCTAAGTCCGCTGCCTTATCACTCAAGTTGAGGTCTGTCACTGTCATTAATTCTGGTTTGGCTGGTTTACATGCCGGTTCAAAGGTCTATTTTAATATTTTGGGACCGCTTCTGAAAGAATTTGGTGTCAATCATGTCTATGTGGCAACAGATGGGCCAAATAGCATTGCTACCCACGCAACATCTTTCAGCAGCTCTTCATCAGTAATCTTTCTTGGTGGCGACACCTCAGTACATGAATTTGTCAATGCTCTTCCCGAGTCAAAAGCGTCTGGTGACTATATGCCAGAGATGCGCTTGGCCGTTATCCCCACCGGTTCAGGCAACGCCCTGGCATCTTCCCTGGGACTCGGAGAGCCATTGAGCGCTGTGCAGCGTCTTTTCCAGATTGGAAATTTCCAACCATTATCTTCGTTCAATGTAGACTTTCCAAAGGGCTCGTATTGGAAACACGCAAACCAGACCGACCCACCGAGTGGCATTGACGAGAAGCTGAGTTATGTCGCCTTGGTCGTAGCATCGTGGGGTTTCCACTCAAACTTGGTGGCGGATAGTGAAGAGCCAGATCTGCGTGGAATGGGTATAGAAAGATTTGCAATCGCAGCAAAGCGCAATGCCGAAATGGAACAGAGATACATTGGTACGTTCGAGGCTGGCGAGGCTGGTCCTCGGCTTGGCCCCGACCACTCTTATTTATTGGTTACAGGAGTCACTAATTTGGAGCCCGCATTCAGAATCTCACCGTTGGGTGAGCCGCCGGCTTCCAACAAACTGTTTCTTGTATACCTGCCAGCTCTTCCTGGCGAAAAGGTGATGGAAGTTATGATGGCCGTCTATGACAACTCAAAACATATTGACTCACCACATGTTCGTTACGAGCAATTACCACCCCAAACACCAGCAGTGGTTAATGTTGCGGATCAAGATCCTAAAATGCGTCGCTGGTGTGTTGATGGAAGAATCATTGTCAGTTCGCCTGGTAATGTTGTTCTCCATCCTGCTTCACATATCACCAGAGGATGGAAACTCAAGATTTTGGCTTAGATATTGACACGATCTTTACTTAAAATTTTAATTCACGTTAAACTAAAGATAGATATTGTCTAATTCAACTTTGCATGGTGCCCCTTGTTCACTTGGCTTGAAAGCATGTGACTAACCTGTTTAAACGACCAGTCTTGACATGTCGTCGAACACGGAGCAGGCAGCTAAAATAAAGCTGCTTAAAGAGAAATTGAGCGCTAGTATTAAAAAGACTGGTTACTCTGAACTGTATGGTTTTGATTTCAGCGATCAGGAATCATTCACGAGCGAGCACGAGGCAATTCTGAGCAAGTTCTTGGTGGCCAACCAAGGTGATGTCGACCTTGCCGCTGCCCAGCTTGAGAAAACACTCGAATGGCGCAAGACATTCAAGCCTCTGTCTGCTGCAACTGACGAGACCCATGACGAGCAATTTGAGCGCTTGGGTTTCATCACTAAGGCTCCCCGTGGCAAGATCATTACCTGGAACTTGTATGGCGCTGTTAAGGATCGTAAAGCTTTGTTTACAAACCTTGACAAGTTTATCCGTTGGCGTGTTGGTCTCATGGAGAGAGGGATTGCACTCATGGACTTCAATGATGAAGACAATGCCTATATGGACCAGGTCCATGACTACATGGATGTCTCGTTCTTGAGGCTTGATGGTGAGACTCGTAAGGCTTCCAGCACGGTTATCAAATTGTTCCAGGACTACTACCCTGAGTTTTTATCGGCAAAATTCTTTGTTAACGTTCCTGGTATTATGACATGGATGTTTACCTTTGCCAAGGCCTTCATGTCAAAAGAGACAGCAGAAAAGTTCCATGTCGTTGGCAATGGTAAAGATCTTATGCCTCAATTGGGTGAATGGGTCCCAAAGCAGTATGGTGGTAACGGCCCCAGCCTGTCTGTATTGAGCGAAGCAACATTCAAAGATAACAAGTCTCGGGTGCCGACCACCAAGCCTCCTGCTGAAACTATAGTGACCAGTACCGCTGCAACCGCCCCAGCCAGCGCTTGAATTGACACTGCTTGATATTCATCGACCTTTTCCCCCGGGTCTTTGGATACTGACAGTAACTGGCGGTGCTCGTTTAATCGCATGGCACTTGGCGCCAAGTCCAAACTAGGACCAGACATGTTCGTGGAGCAAAGATAGAATAGAACACGATTTTATGATTATGAATTAGTGAATTACGTAGTAACTTATGACTAGAGAACTCTGTGTTCGAATTAGACTCCTGGCATATGCTCTTGTGTTCCCCGTGCCTGGCTGTTTTGCCGATAAGATGCATTGGCCTGCATGATGGCCATGACCGTGCGGTCTGACCAGTTATCTCTAGAAATTAACTACGTTATAAGTATCAGAATGATTATTCTTTTGATTTGATAAATTTAAATAATGGGATTTTACTGTATTTGGTATATTCCGTATACAAATTACCTGCATATGGCTTGATCGTATTTCGTGACTAAGCTTGATGTAGGGCTTAAGCACGCAGTCACAAGGATTCACATTGAGGGGAGATTAACCATGGAATCGCACGCCATCTAGTTTTCAGTTACATCAAGATGGTTTTGGCTGTTGATTTGCTTCACCCCTCTGCTCAGAGCGAGCTCCAGAAACACAAGCTTAAGCAGCTCGTTGCTGCCCCTCGCAGCTACTTCATGGACGTCAAGTGCCCCGGCTGCCTGAACATCACAACTGTTTTCTCCCACGCCCAGACCGTCGTTACCTGCGGTTCTTGCGCTACTGTTCTCAGCCAGCCTACCGGTGGTAAGGCTAAGCTTACCGAGGGCAGCTCTTACCGCAAGAAATAAGTGTGTTTTGTTTCACGGCATTGCATCTTAAAAATGACACAAAAATCCCCTTGGGACGTCGTGGATATTCAAAAAGCTTCTAATCTGTGCGTGTGTTTAATTACCTCGATTGTTGGTCTAACTGCGTCCTTAGGGTCCGTATCTATATACATCTAAGACATATTTGAAATCTTTGTGGGTTTAATTAGCCCCTCTCGGATAAATTAAGACGCCTGCGCGGTCAGTAATTTTTCTAACTGCCCGGTCACGTGATAAGACTCAGTAACATATTTTTTCCAGCTGATTAACCAGCTGCTTGCTCTCGGTGGCTCCTCACACGACGCATGTCAAGTACTGTGTCAATAATGTACAACCATATGAGTTTGTTGTTGTAGTTTGTTTTAGTTCAAATTCAGCTTCAAGTAATTAGCTTGTCGCCCGGTGGAAAATACACTAGAGATAGCAATTGACCATTCATGTGTAAGGACCAACCCAGTGCACATTGGACTAATATAATATAACTGTTCTAATTCAATTCATTTTACCTATCAACATCCATACTTTACTTTGTTTAAAAATACACCGTTACGAGGTGATCTAAACTTTCCCACATCCCTTCTTGCACGACAATCACCAAGACCTAAACGCGACCCCTTACATAACTCTCCACCTGGCTTCTCCACGTCGCTAATTATAACCAAAATGAAGCTTCTCCTGGCGTTGACAAGTCTTTTCTTTGTCCTTGTGCAGGCTCACAATGAACTGCTTCCTGCTCGTGGTAGAGTTTGCTTTTATGATGAGCTCAACTACGGCGACAAGCTGTCTGTTACCTTCCAGGTTGGTACACGCGACCCTTCCTCAAGTGAGCAATACGACGTTGATTTCCACATCACCGGCCCTCAGGGTAACAACCTTCTTTCTCTTATCCGTGTTACTGATGGCAAGCCCGAAATCCCCATCTCTCAGAAGGGCCGCTACCAGTATTGCTTCTCCAACGAGTACACCTCAATTTCCACCAAGGACGTGACCTTCCACGTCAACGGCATTTCTGCTGGCGACGCTGGCAAGGAAACTTACCACGATAACCTCGAGGGTCAAATTAGCCTGCTTAACCGTTTGATTCAGGACGTCAAGAAGGAGCAAGAGTATATTGTTATTCGTGAGCGCGTACACCGCAACACAGCTGAAAGCACCAATGACCGTGTCAAATACTGGAGTATCTTCCAAATTGTTATTCTTGTTGCCAATACCCTGTTCCAGGTCTTCTATCTCAAGCGTTTCTTCGAGGTCAAGAGCAACGTTTAAACGCGGCCTCACCATGATCTCTTCATAGCATATAGTTTTCTTGTACTCAATATTCGGCCTTTTGAAAAGGCTCTGACTTAACTGGATGATTGAATAATAGACTAATTAGATGTTATTTGGGGTACTAATCTTTGTTATGAGACTTTAATAGACGACCCATGGTTTTAGCAAAACGTGATGTCAATGACTTTGTTTTGCCGCGTGTTTCACCGGCCAGGCCCATTTCTGGTTTCAAGCTATCATCAGATGGTTTTTGGATCTTTGATGCCGCTTGTGGCCGCGGTTTGGGTCTCCTACGGTTGAGAGTCTCTTTGGTTGTGTCAATTGGCACAGGAGGCGAGGCTCCACGGCGTTCCCATAGATTTGGACTAAGAAGTAGGTTAATTGTAGCCTCCATAGGCTCATTTTCTGGTCTCAGATGATCACGTGCACCCATGAACCAATCTGGGTTCTGTGTCTCGTCCAAATCTTCGTCTTCGACCCTTCTGAACGTTTGCCGGAGATGATAATCGAAGTTCTCATATATGCCTCCTGATTCTAAACCAGGCATTTTGACCTTCTCCAATACCTCTCTTGGGATAATTAAAACAGGCTCTAACTCGATGCCAGATTCTTCTAAAAGGGTTGGAAACCCTGTCGGCTCGTAAGTATCCTGCTTTGTGCTAACGGGCCAGTAGTCAACAGAGGCTGGTTTTTCATTTGTTGATGCAGTATCTGTCTGTTTAGTCTCGTCATCTTTGGTGACATGTGCGACTGACAACATTGATTTCCTGTCTAATTCTGAGTTCGTGCTCTCCAAGTCTAAGTTTTCAGCAAAGGCATCTTGAACCTCATTGAGTTCTTCAACGACTGTGGAAACATTAACAACTGATATGTCACTCATGTTGTATAGAAATAACTTCTTATCAGATGGAGAATATGGTGATGAGGGTACTGAAGCAGGCTGAACAATATAATCTAAAGGGGGTCTTGATGAATTCTCACAGTCCAATTCATTAACCCTGGGTAATGACCAGTTCTTGTGTGAAATAGAAACCATGAAACGACTGTTATTAACAAATTTCTTCTTGTTGAACGAGTGAATTCGATGCCCCGGGCAACTTAATATATCTCATGCAAGGCTCTGCTGCACAAACCACACAGATTGAACAACGTTTCAGATTTTTAAATCTCAGTTACTTGTACATATCTGAGGTTTTCAAACTATTAGGTTAAATATTACCATTTTTAGAATTTTTATTCACTATTCTCTTTTGTTTATTTAGAATTTCGAAAAGTTTTAGACCTTTTAAATCCAACTTCAATGTCAAAAATTGTGCTTTAAAACCCTAGCCCTGCATGCTATTTGTTTCAAGTTTCATTTAAGACCTGTCAAAGCACTTTAAATTCCCGAAAACTTAGAATGAGTACCCACATGCTTACCCCACTTTCATAATCGTTTGTTTGCTTGTTTCTAGTGCCATTTAGAATATGATGTACCAATATCCTCCCGTAGACATAAGACGTAACCCATGCTTTCTGGAGCTCATTAACAAGGGAAACAACAAGAACGGAGAAAGAGTCCTGCACGGATGAACAAAAGCAATGATGATGTAGTTAATGTACGGCAACCCAATCGCCCGCATGAAACAATATGTAAGTAATTAAACAATTTCTTAATGTGCTTATATTATCGACCCGCAACGTCATGACGCAAATCTAAAATCAAGACGTCTGTTACCTTGGTTACGATTTTCCCGAAGATATGTAGCCTGCTCCAATTCAGACATCTTTTTCCATTGGCGGTCCCGCTGACGGTTTCTCCAAATATAATAGAATTTGGTTGCCAAAACACAGACACATGCTGTAATTGACAAGGCAAAGATCTGTTCGTTACCTCTGTTGTAGCGGGGTGCATCATCAGCACGGTAAATGTTATTACCAACAATACAGGCTGCTTGAGAAAACAT
This sequence comes from Wickerhamiella hasegawae, assembly GCA_030572535.1. Lineage (NCBI taxonomy): Eukaryota > Fungi > Ascomycota > Dipodascomycetes > Dipodascales > Trichomonascaceae > Wickerhamiella > Wickerhamiella hasegawae. The sequence goes on from JAJLZZ010000031.1 coordinate 10,262, forward strand.
ATTAACCAAGGCACCTGAAACCGTTCTTGTACGAACAGATCCGGAATTGTGTGAACTCCAGGCATTGGTCAAAGGTGGAGTTTCAGGATAGCCAAGGACAATCATCAGAAGTACGTAACTTCCCCACTGATTATGCAAAAATCCAGGCCACCATCTCATTGCAGCGATACATGGTACTAGCCAGAAGGCACTCATGAATAAATGCAGGCCATATTCTTCGAAATATTGTGACAAGTGGACCTGAATCAACTGAACAACCAACGCTAGTCCCTGTGGAGGAATCATTAGGAGGTTAATTGTCAATGTTTTGAATCCCAAATTCTTCAAAATGATAGGCAGATAGACGGATATGGGTTGCGCAGCCATATCAATGAACATACGGTCGATATAAATTGGCCACAGGTCATAGTCAAGAACACTTTTCAAGACACCTCTCCAATCAAGGGCAGCACGGTTATTCATATCACCCTTTGTGGGATCATCCCTAAGAATTCTGTTGACAATAATTTTCTCTTCTCTCTCGGTGTACCAGCCTTTAGGTCTGTACCACTTTTTGGTCTGCACCGCAGACGGGGGCATCCAAAAGTATGAGGCCAGGCCAACAATCAAAGTAAAGATACCTTCAATCAAGAACAACCACCGCCATCCTGACCACCCAGACTTGATATGGAAAATACCATATGCAATCAACGCAGAAACAGCTTGTGTGACAAAGTTAGCGGAGTAGAAGTAACCAAGGCGTGTGGTGAGCTCTCTGCTTGTGAAAAAGTATGACATCCACAGAACTACATCAGGGATAAAACCACCTTCCAGCGCTCCTACGATTGCACGAGTGGCTAAAAACCCTGCACGATTCTGAATTGCACACTGGGAGATAGCAACAACAGACCATAAAGTCATCTGCGTGGGAATCCAGATATCAGGACCCAATTTTTTAGAAATCAGCTGGGAGGGGAGCTCAGCTGCCATGAAGCAAACAAAATTGATGGTGTTGCCAAGATTATAATCGGTGGTAGTGATATTGAGGTCTTCAAAAAGTGTGTCTGACACTGCATTAGCCAGATTATATCTGTCAATATCCAAAGCAAAGAACATAAAGAAAGCCCAAAATCCAACATAGAAATCAGTCTTGCGGCGAATGTGATTCTCTTCTTTTTCCTCCCAGTCAAATTCCGGATCGAACAGGTGTCTTCCCTCATACTCGGACTTCTCATACAAGTCTTGATAGAATGCAGCGATCTCAGCGTCCTGGAAAATATGCTTCTTGGGAAGATCACCTCCATGTTCAGCTAGACTGTCTGAATAAACCTCAACGGCATCGAACTTTTTAGTTTCGATGTCACTTCCACTAGCAGTCTCGGAGGCACCTTTGTCGGTATCTTTGTATTTTTCAGAGCCTAGGTTAATAGCATGTCTTTTATGGATATCAGACTCCTCTATGTTATTATCCACGGCCATCTCAGAAAAATGTCCCCGATATCAAAGTTGTGATGTCTACGTTTATATACTGTGAGCCCTCTTAGCACCACTCGGCTATCTTGCAGATCGTGCATACGGTTCGGAGTCGAGACTCAACAAGGAAACAACTTGACAGAGCCGGGGCAGTTTCTCCGTGATCACAACATCAAGATTGTTTTTCCATAGTTATTTTCAAAGCATTAGACACAAATTTCACCGACGAATCCAGAGTCTTTCCAAACTAGCAATATAGCATGTAAGTCCACGTGATCACAAGGGTTCATGCAGTTTATGTTTTAAAAAATATGTTGCGCTTTTGGTGTATTTTTATATCTCAGTGTATATTTCGATCGTGTATAGCCTTTGGCCTCGAAGGGTTTGATTTTTGTCTAGTTTTTGCTTCGGTTTGCTCAGAAATCTTTTTGCTGTTTTTGAACTTCTCATCGTAAGTTAATTGCCTCTTTTGGCCAGCTTGCATCCAGGGATGGACCACTGCAGCAAGCCTTGTCAACACTTGCAGCACATTATGAGCTATTTGAATGGACAATACTCTGAGCTGTTTGAAACTATTTTTCGAAAATCGAGTCTTGTTGCTAGTATAAGTATTTTGCTTTCATTTATTAGGTCCTGGATCAACTGAAGTTGGCCAGTCGTCCTAGCTGGATTTAGGTGGCTTGAACGGCTTTGTAGCGGTTAGGTGAACGTCTATATGCACAACTCGATCTCAGGAACCCCACAGTCTGGATTAATTAAAATCGTGCTTATTTTGGGGTCCACAGCATGATGTGTATAGCTGTTAGAGTAGCTGGCAATTAATCAGTGCACTTGACCAAACAAAGCTCAAATTTGAAAGCATTTTTGGAAGGGCCAATTAGGAGGGCTCTATCACTAGCGATGACCCGTAGGCCTGCTCCCATTTCCTATTTTCACGTGAGGTGAGATTTCTCGGCGATCCACGGAATTATTGGATATTATAGGGCAATTGTAACAAATAGTGCATTATTCGGCAGTCTCAGTCTGATAGCGATTTTTCAATGACCAGTTATAGCTCAGGATTAGCTGTCTAGGTCTGCATAGCTTGCTCATATCTGTATCTGTACCTACCTAAACTAATCACAAAAAAATCCGGAAAATTAGTGGGCAAATCTAAAATCAAGACGCCGGTTACCTTCGGTGCGGTGCTCGCGACGGTAATTCGCTTGTTCTTCAGGTGTCAACTTGCTCCATTTAGCTTCACGGGTCTTATTACGCCAAATGTAATATACCTTGGCCAGAACAATACTGAAGAAATATGCCCATACCAATCCGAAAAGCACAGTTGTTCCTCGCTTATAACGGGGAGCATCATCAGGTCGAAAGATGTTCGCCGATATAGCACTAGAAACTTGAGAGGTCATATTCAGTAAGGCAGCTGAAACAGTACGGGTGCGCACAGAATTTGAATTATGGGAGGCCCAAGGAACACTCAATGTGCTACCCATAGGATATCCTATAGTCAAAAAAAGCAGAACATAGCTGCCCCACTTGTCCTCCAAAAACCCAGACCACCACTTGATGGCTATAAGACATGGTATGGTCCATAGAGGACTGATGAGCATATGGAATGAGTACTCGTCCCAGAACTTTGATGAGTGCACTAGAAGCATCATGGTAATAATGCTCAATACCTGTGGAGGAATTAACAGCAAGTTGATGTTAAAGGTGGAAAAGTTCATTGACTTCAAGAGGATTGGCAAATAACGGTTCAATGTTCCAACAATCATGTCTGAAAACAAACGAGTCACATAAATGGGCCAAATATCAAAATCAGTAATACTTTTCACAACATTCTTGAGAGAGATAGCTTGGCGGTTATGCATATCACCCTTACTGGGGTCGTCCCGGAGAATTCGATTAACCATAATCTTTTCATCTCTTTCTGTAAACCAACCCTTCTTGCGATACCAAGTTTTGGTCTGAGTTACTGAGGGCGGCATCTTAAAATAAGATACGAGCCCAATAACCAGCGTCAGAAGACCTTCAATCAAAAACAGCCAGCGCCATCCAGCCCAGCTACTTTTGATATGGAAAATACCATAAGAAATGAAAGATGATATAATTCCAGTTAGTGGATTGGCGATATAAAAGTAACCAATGCGCGTTTTGAGCTCGGGCCCAGTGTAAAAGTAAGACATCCACAATGTAACATCTGCAATGAAACCACCTTCAAGAGCACCAATAATTGCTCTGGTTATCAAAAATCCAGTTCTGTTGGTAATGCGACACTGCAAGATTGCGACAATCGACCATAGAACCATCTGGGTAGGAATCCAAACGTCAGGACCAAGCTTCTTAGAAACCAACTGAGAAGGAAGCTCTGCGCTTAGAAAACAAACCAAGTTTATGGTGTTACCAAGATTATAATCGCCCGTATTGATGTTGATATCCTGCATAAACGTTCCTGAAACAGCATTAGACAAGTTGAAGCGATCAACATCTAAGGCAAAAAACATGAAAAAGGCCCAGAATGTAACATACCACTCTGTCTTACGAACAAGACGTGCTTCCTCTTCAGGCTCCCATGTGAATTCAGGATCGAACCTATGTCTTCCTTCATACTGTGCCCGCTCATAGAGGTCTCTATAGAACTCAGCAACCTCAGGATCAAGGAACGGATTTGCCTTTTGTGTTGAAAGACTAGCTTGCTCAATAATACCCTCATCAATTGACTTTGCAGAACTTGTTACAATCTTTTTACTGTCATATCCAATCCCAGACTCCAAGCTGGCCGAATCAATTGTTTCTATCACACCACCTTCCTCAGTGTCGGCATACGTTGACCATGCCGGCCGTTCACTATCAGAAACCATATATCCTTTTGAGTAGAATCTGCCCCCTTTTATAGATCAAGTACCATTTATTCACGCCAAAGCTACAGCCCTGCAATATTACAGTATGTATATGCATGCATCAACGTCCCCGGTGCATGTCCCCTAGTAAGACAACGGCTAATAAGTCTAAACTGACAACTAATGAGGTGTTGTTTCTTAAATAACTTCTAAAATATTCAAATAAAGTTAATATGCTATAAATATCGCAGTAATTTGACAAAATACTATGGTTTGCTCTATCCTGCCGTGATATCACATGAGTCGATATCAGTGGCTGCATAACCCGGCATAAAGAGCTATCAACCTTTTTGCAACAATATCAGGCTCTTTTAACAACTAATTTGAATAATTGATTTTGGATGTTATCCGGAAAATAGTTCCAGTTATTTCAAGTAAGATTTTATAGCAAGAGGACTATCACAGTACTTGGCTCCTTTGATGTCTACTTAACACGTGAGGTGGCCTGGCATCGCTACCCCGCCGCATTGATCAGCTATGATCATTCATGGTGATTCATTGTAGAAATGTCATCAATTCTACTAGTTCAAGTCATAGTGTAATTGCAACCACAAGCCCACATGTACTTGGTAATAGCTAATGTACTTCTTCGTAGTATCCACTCCATAATAGAAATTGACAATTGATTGTTCACTTGATCTTTGATACCTCATATCGGTTTGGGTTTCAAACATATGCTGGATCGGCCATCTTCAAACTATCGCATCATTGATTGGTTAAAGGTTTACTGTTGGCAAAGCTTCCCGTAACTTGTAGATCAAGAAACGATTATCACTTGTGTCAGAATTAAAATTTCACCAGGTTTATTATAAAACAAGCATATCTCCTTATCAAGAATAGCCGCTCTCGCTTAAATTGCGTCACCCCAGTAGTGTTGATGTGTTTTTTTGCGATAGATAGGACCCCAACTTTCATTGCTATGTGGTCTCTCGGATGTCTTGGCAACTTCATAGGGGTCACTGTTATACTAGCTGTAAATTATTACCTTGGATATATTTGTATTTCTATCTACTAATTGAACTCAATATCAGTTATAAATTAAGACCGCTGGCCATTTACCGACAGAGTTCTTGAACTTGCTTTAGATTTCTTTTTATAATTTTTTCATGATTTTAGGCGTAACGTTATATACATTTTAGACAGTAGCTTCTACCTTAGGAGGGATCGTGACTCCATTGGGCGTTTGGCCAGGTATCCTTTTATTTTGTGCTTGTGCAGTCTCAATGGCAGCAGCGGCAGCATTGGCCATTTCTTTACGTTGCTGGGCATATTTTTGATGTTTACTCACAACCTGTTGTTGACGTAAAAGTTGTGCTTCTTGAAATGTCTCATAAGACTTAGATAAGAGCATTGAGCCAAAACGGATGCTCTGGGTATCCTCGCTGATACCATTAAGTCTGGCAGGGTCGCCAAAAGAATCACCCATGTATTCTGTAGTGTTCTCAGAGTCGAACTTGAACCTATCAACCAAGCGCTCGTCTTCTTCTGTTTGAGGTACACGAAGTGACTCAGGCTTGCGAATAAGACCGCGACGGTCAATGAACGTGAGACCGCGGCGATCGATACGCTTGTGAAATGAGACACTTGTAAACCGAGGAACAGAGACATGAGAGCCAGAGGTAATATCCTTGTCTGCGAGCCTGCGCAGGGCAATCATATCACCATCATCTTCAAGCTCAGTCCAAATAACCTGGGGCTCAACATCATTACGCGCAGCATACGATTTGCCCAGGCTCGCGGCAAGTGGAAGTGTCAAACGCTTGTCAGTAGGGGTAGGGAACGACGATGCAATTGACGAATACAATGCTTGGGAGTCATCCAAAATGCGATCAGAGTCGCTGCGGAACTGAACCTCGTCAGGATCAAAGAAGTCATAGTAAGGTACAAAGGGGTTGTCTGAGTAGTTAACCCATCCGCGGTCATTTTGACTCCGGGCCCGCAACTTAGCCTTGATTGCAGTGCGCATAGCAGTCTCTTTGTCTTGTTGGGTCTGTTCCAATGTGACAAGGTCCAGGTCGGGAATTCTTGAAGCAGTGACCTTGAGGGGATGAGATGGATCAGTGGGTTCCCGAGCAGTAGCAGCGGGTGCAGTAGCAGCTGCAGCCGCAGGGGGGGCAGTGGTGCTGGGAGCAGCCTGCTTGATCTTTTCCTTCTTGTCCTCTTCGATGCGTTTAGCATTAGGAAGCTTACGTTCCTCCTTTCTTTTCTTGAAGATTGTAAGCAGATCTTCGTCCTCACTGGAAATGCCCAGCTTACGTTTGAGTGTCTTGACTTTGCATTGTTGTTCGAAAACGTCCCAGTCGGCTTGGATGACATCCATTCTGATTGCTTCACGGCGGGCGACCATTTTGAACAGCTTCTTGGCCTGCTCCATCTCCATCTGAAGACGACGAAGGCGTTCGTTGCTCTGTTGGTCAGTTCGTCTGGTCTTACGAGCGTGGCGAACCTCACGGTGACGGAAACAAACGTAAGGGTCATTTTCGTCTTTGACAGCATCATTCTCAAACTTGAGCGCCGGGAATACTGGCTTACCCATGCGTGCCACCTTACGAACACGCCAGTGGTCATAAATACGTGCTCCAAAAGTCTTGAATGATGCCTGAACAGTACGGTAAGGACTGGGGGCATATTCGGGGGTATAAACAGACTTGGTTTTGGCGAGAAGTTTCTCGATTGACGCAGGGTCCTTGTCATGTTCAGCCACATATTCAAGGGCAGCAGTTTCAAGTTCTTTGTAGCCCAAAAGCTGGTTTATGTCGGTGGACAAGAATGGCTGCTGTCGTTGAATGGTGGATTCAAACAAGTGTGAGATCATTTCAAATTCATCTTCTGAACATCTTGATTTGGGTTCGGTAATGTCTTTGTTGAGAGTCTTGAGGAACTCGTCGTCCTCTTCATCCATATTGTAAGGGCACCCGCTGGTATCCTCGACAGTTGCAGATTGACGGATATATGATTCGGATTCAATCCAATCGGGCTTGTAGTACTTCTTATACTCTGCCCAGACCTTGGAGGCGTCTGGTGTAGGGATATACACATTGGCGACCTTGGCCTTTTGGTCAGTGAGGGCGGCATTTGAAGCATTCAGGACTGCCTGCAGGTGATGCTCCTCTTCTTCGCCCTTTTCGACACCTGTCTCGAGAACAATGACCTCACGGGAAAGATCATCGTCGGCCTCTGAAATATCCTTCTGATAAAAAACCCTAAGGTTTTGTTTCAAAGAGATCTTTCTTTGCCTAAACCGGGTTGCAGTCTGGCTTTGGGCAGTTGCAGTAGGACTCATGTGACTAATGATACGTGGATGCTTTGTAATCGACTGAGTGAGGGCTGATGGCGGTCAAAAGATCACGAAACAGCAAGTTTGGGGAGTGGGGTGGTGAAAATTCTTCAAAAGGTCCCTTGGAGTGGCAAGGTGGAGTTCAAAAGGTGATTTCTTGAAACCCTGGCCTTTGAGGAATAATCTGGTCTGGGTTTTGGTCCGCTTTTCTTCTGAATACCAGTCAAAACGGAGCCAAATTGGGGCCGGAGCGGGGCTACGGGCACCAGGCTTATGATTGGCCGAAACAGTAAATCCGGTCTGGGCGGTTCAAACGCGGCTTGAATCGCACAAAAAGACCCGGAAATTAGAGCGGCAGCTACAAAGAATGAGTGTGCTCGCAAATTATCCGATTCGGACTAGTCTGTGTACTAGAAAACCCGACGCAATGCTGCTAGGGTGAATGATTGGGCCCGCCCAGAGTTTGATGATACGTATTCGTTGCCACCAGACCTGATGGGGTTGGTGGGAATGGGGAAGCCCAGATCATGCGAGTATGTCATCTGCTCGCGTTTGTTAGTCAGCTTGGCCTCGTGGGACGGCCTTTGTGACGTCTTTGGGTGCCTAATCTCTGCACGGTTTAGTTTGACAGGTTACCGGGTTCAATTTACTTGGTGTTTGGGCCATTAATTGTCTGTAAATTTTTGTGCTTCATTGACGGCTGAAATATGCTGAACTGCTGAGAATTTTTTAGACCCGTCACCAGGAGACAATGCTCAATTGAACAGGCTGCCGCACTGCAGGAGGGGCTAGGTCCAAGGGCAAGATACATTGATGCTCACACGATGAAGTTTAGGTTTGGAGCGGTTCCAATTTTGGCTGGGTGAACTACCTTGGTGGGCATTTATTGCTTCGGTTGATTTTTAGGTTTATCGTTGCTTGCTGGTTACTTGAGCATGTTTGAATGTGCCCGGCTAAGTTGGAGGCAGGTTCCATGGATGATAGATATTTCCGTCTAGAGCTATATGAGTGTTGTAAATTGTGTTTTAGGTGATAGTTAATCCGGGGATTAATAGTGCAAGTTTGAGCCGTTTGCTACTGTGTATTTAGGGTGTCTTGAAGACCCTTCTGTGTTGCTCTTGCTGAGTCTGAAGTACTAGCACGCACTGGTAGTACCGGTTAAATGTTCAAGGATATTAAGAATATTAGTATGTTTGGTTTCATGGCGTGCTAGGATTAAAAAAACTGATCGGTAAGAATGTGCTTCATACTCATGGTTGAACTGTACTGCGGTAGCTAATTTTTCCAGTGCGGCTGTTGCATGAGAATTTTTATTTGATCTATCTTCTTTTTCCCTGCTTTTTCTTTGCTTTGTGGCTTTTTAAATGTGTTTTGTTATTTGTTTTTGGATCTATTTACTTTTTTTTATACCATTAGTATCCCACTATAGCTTAGCCCCTGAATATATTGGACATGTTGATTTAGTTGCATAGATGGAAGTACCACAGTGTAACAGGAGGAGTAAGTAAAACAGCCAAACATGTTAATACTACTAACCTCCAAACATTCATATGAAATATACCATATAATGAACAAAAATTACACTAAATATCAACTACATTCAAAATTGGCAGACTTAGAACTGACATCACCACGACAACCGTAGGGCTACAAAGGCTGACAGAGGCAGCTTGAAATCCTTCATCCTACCATACTGATTTTGCAACCTCCTCTGAGGTGATCAAAAGTTGGCAGCTATGGTTGAAGATAAAACGTAAGTTAATGATGATTATCATTCAAAAAAACAGTTATCCCTGTCTGAAAGGAAACGTGTTGAGAAATTTAATCTGATGCTAACCAGCCAAATGATATATGAGCATAACGAGTAATTTATAGACCATAAACAAAAATTTAAACATTATTTATACGCACACAGAAGAAATGCTAACAAATAATCCAGCTAAAACACCAATCTGGCTGGAATTCGCTGAAAAAACAGCGAACCAACCACTTAACGAGCGGGATCAGTGGTGTCAAACTTTTCACAGAACCACCTAGGGGTGTCGATGATGCTATTAACAACAGTTTAAATAGTTTAGACCAATAAATCATAATTTAGTACGTACGGGTCACCCCATTATAATAAAATAATTCTATAATGCCGGCAGAGCAAAAACACATCTCAGACTGTAGTCAACATTTCAAATCACTTGGACGAATCCATAGCATAAGAGGTACCAGATATATTGTATTTTTGTTTGAAGTCATCATTGTGTGCGGTTGCATCTGCAAGATTAGGATCCCTCCTAGTAGTGCTGATCAAAGTAACATTTGTTACTGAAGAAAGAAAATCTTCGAGGCAGCTTGCTTTTAATACCAAACGAGATGACTAATCACATAAGTGCACCCTAAGGCTTTTTTGGAATGAGTGGACTGAGACGCGGAGGAGTTATCCGCTAATCAATTCATTTTCGGCAAATAGAAATAAAAAATCGTGTCGTGAATTCACCACACTTTCTATCCATAATCATGTAGGAAAAATGTCTTAATAGTGTCACTGGAATTGTGTCTCCAGACATATTTTCGTTAACTCGCGGCGTTCCATTTACTTGGCCACGATTTTGGATTCAATTTTGGATTCAATTTTGGAGTCTAAACTGGACTCGGAGCCTCCTGCAGAATGGACACCAAGTCCAACAAGCGCTTCGAGGCTTCCCTTCTCGGGACTTTGTACACCACGGGTATTGGCTCCACTGAAACTGTTACCCGAACTTTGACTGCGCATACCCTTTGGTGTACCAATTGGTTCCAAAATGCGTTGAGGCTGCTGTCCTGATGAACTTGAAGATCGGCCGTACCAACCGGCTGTTCCCCATAGGTCTGTTGCATTGGACTGCCCATTCGTAGATGCGGGTGCAGGATTACCGACAGAGTTACTGGCAGAGTCAACTGCCGCAACAGATGAGTTTGCACTTCTGGGAAGAGGTGTACCCAAGTCGGGACGAGATGAGGAATTGCGAGAACTCCGGCGCTCCCTCTCTTGCGGGGTCAACAGGTCGCTTAATGAAGATGGAACAAGACCCTCTTCAAACCCTTCCTCTTCCTCTTCATCATCATCTGCAATGGCAGAACCTTCGAATGCAAGAGAATGCTTGGGACGGTCAGACCACAGTGATGAAGAACCAGACCTTGTTGGGAATAGATGGCTCTCCACTCGAGTGGCATGGAAAGAACCGGCCCGGGAAGAAGACGTGGAGGTAGTACCAGTGCCCAATGCAAAAGAAAAGGAGGAACGTGGGGGTGGTGACGACACTGTCAGGGCGGCAAACCTCGAGGTGGGCGAAGCAGCCACAACAGACGTTGAGCCAGACGCAGCAGGAGCTCCAGCTGAGGAGATGGGAACGGCACCAGTAGACGGAGCAGGTGGGGTGAAGAGACCATGTGAAAGGTATGTTCCTTGTTTAGAGCCAGGTGGTGGCGGGTGAGCACCAGAGGGCGTATTAGCAGAGGGCTGTTGACCCGTATGTGAAGGCCCGTTTTTGTGCGCAGATATAGGCGTCTCAGCCGAAGCCGAAGTATTTGACGGGGTTCCTGGGGTCGCAGAACCTGTAGAAGAGCGTTTCTTGGATACCCTGCGGCCGTCAGGGGTTATATGGGCCAAGGCACACTTGGCACCAAACTTACAGTTACCCTTCTGGAAATACTTGCAAACGGCCTGAGATTGAGCCTCGACAGCATGTGAGAAAGGACACGAGTCGCCAGCCTGGCAGATGCCCTGGCGGAAGAATTTACACGGGACATGGGAAACGTTCTTGGAGGACGCGGCGGCGGCGGAGGAAGAGGAGGCCGAATTCGAAGCTGAATTGGATGTTGAGTTGGACCCAGAACGTGAGCCAAGGCTTTTTGTTGAGCGTTTTGCAGAATTCGATCCTGAGGCCTGCCCATTGAGTGATGATTGCATGGCAGGCTCTTGAACAGGAGCCGAATTGGGGCTTGTGGCAACGCCCGCGGATGGTTTGGGGTCAGAAGGTCGCATTGGGCGCGGGAAAGCACGACAATGACTTGAACGTTAGGCTCAGAGGCTGGGGACGCAGAATTGCGCAATCAGGTAGCAAATTTAACGGAGAGGAACTAAGTCCAGTGTCTGGATGGTAGGGATGGGTAACATGAGGGTGCGGGCCAACCCCATATGGCTTCATGGGCAAGGGTGGAGATTGTGGCCTACCCCCCAGACAGCGAGCGAGGATAAGAAGACTTGTTTGGAGCGATGGATATTATGGAATACTATGTGCTATCAATGGATTTGGTGTTTATAATTGCCAAAAACCCGAGGGGGTGAACTTGGGGTGGCCACCATGACATTGTTTCACGATTATAATGAGCAACCATGACCTAAAACCAGGCTTCTTGGGCAGCGATAGCCCGGTGCAGCACCCCAGGGGGCCCACTTTTGCCCTGGTCAAGTTAATTGGATATTACCCACCAAACCCCTCCTAATCGTCAAGTTGTTGCATCCCTTTTGGATGCACTAAATGGGACGCAGCTCAGAGTGCAGCAGTGCCTTGCAGATCGCAGCTTAATTGGCTCCCTCTGGTCTGCAGCACCAAAGACACTGCGAGAGAAGTGGATGGATGAATGGCTATTGGAGTTACTTGGTTGTAAAACACCAAAAATGGCAGGGGGCGATACTATCCAAGGGCCAAGCACGTTTTCTTTTATGTTCTATCTCTAAATTACTTGGCTTGTTACCCCTTTCCTGGCAGTCACGGGTAACCAGGATGAACCACCCCGTCCATTCACGTGCCTCAGCATCAGCACACGACCATTTACCTAAGCGGCTTAGGGCAAGGTAAGTATTTTGGGATCTGGTGATAATGATGATGATGTACTAGCACTAGTAGTAGGGGGTGGTGTGCACACAGCTCTGTAGTATGTGCATGTGTGTACCAGAGAATATAGAATATCCTGGCTAATAATTAATCATAGCCATTACTCGTTGTAATGGTAAACAAGATAATTGGGGAGACCAAACACGTTATAACCAAGACGCTTGGCCATTTTGGCGAATCCTTCACTCTCAATTAGGTTGTGGAAAGCAAAGGGAGGGAACATGGCACCGTCACGGTGAACATCAGCCTTAACCAGCAGAGCAGTGGCGCCAACACCATCAAGCTCGAGCTCCTCCTTGGGGTTGCCAGTCTCTGAGTAAAGTTTGGCCATGAGAGTGCGGTATGTAGCCATCTCGGCATAACCCTCAAGCAAGATGTCATCCTTGCCAAGAGTAGCAGCAATTTCAGCTGCACGGGCAGAATCAACCCACGAGTTATAGTCATAGGGGCGGATAGCATCCTTGCCATGGTCCTTGTATCTTTGGTAACAGTTGGCAACAAGAACGTCCTTATCGTGGGCAGCCATGTCTTGGATCAATGTATGAGGGGTCTCGACAATGTCGCCATCGAGCCAAAGAACCCAAGCAGTGTCAAAACCAATAGTGGTGAACAGCAGAGAGTTACGGGCCAAAGACTGGTACTTACGGCGCTCCTTTTGGAACTTGAAGGCGTGACGATCGGCCTCCTTTTGGGATGAAGGTGATTCAGTGTCCTGACGCAGAATGTGCACCTTAGAGAAGGGAACGTGGACATCGCTGTTGGTCTGGGCAGCTTTAACGGCCACGTTCAACTGCTCGAGGGTTTTGTCGCCAGCCTCGTCGTTAGGAACGATGAATCCCAGCTCGATGTTCTGATGAGGGTAGCTGAGAGCCAGCAAATTCGACCAGTATTCGGGGTAGAACTTTGCCAGGGGAGTCAGAATCAAAACCTTTTCGCTATTCTTAGACAAATCAGGCGTGGATGTGAGGACATTCATATCAAAGATGCGAACCTGTCCATCAAGATCGCGTTTGGGTACTGTAGCAGAGCCGATGGTGGGGTCACTCAAAAAAGAGTTGAACAGCAAATGGAGGAAAAAGACTCCGGCACCTATAATGCCCAAAGCCGACAAATACTCGCCGGCTTTTTTGCTACGAAACCGTCCCAACCGTTTGGGCTCCATGTGAGAGAAGGTACGTGTGGTGGCATGTTATTCAGCAAGGAGTATCTTTAATAGGGCCAGGAGGTGCGAGGTCAGGGCGCAGGGGTATTGTGGTTAATCCATAGGGGTGAGCTGGATAAATCGAAATAAATAATTGAAATTTATTATATTTAATTTTAAAAGTTAATCATGGATTGTGGACTGAATCAACGAAATTCGATCGACGATTTCAACAATAGGTGGGCATTGGACGCGTCACTGCCATGATCTCCCCCTGATATGAGAGTTGGCGGGCTGATGTAGTAGTAGATATGCTGATAGAGCGAATGTTAGGAAGCATGTCCGGTGATATGGAACCATAGGAATAAATTACCAAGTTTTTGAAGTTCCAATAAACTGTTGCTTTTGAACTCAATTTGTAGAATTGTCCAGTAATAGTCTGTGGACGGATATGGGCAGACTGGCTCATTGATCTAACATAGAGTTGACACAAGTTGCAAAGATCAATTGACACGCTTGTTATTATATGTTGAAATAGTCAACCACAATTGAATATATAAGTATACTTGTAGCGAGATCAAAATGACACTGGATCATAATCCCGGACATTAACTCCATATGCTAACAGAATCTATCAGTAACAGGCGTAACGAACTTGAATTGAGGTCATACTAAACGACCACGATTTGAAAGGGTCCTTATACCACGTATCTCATCACGATATCCTCGGAGCAAGGATGTTGGTGAATACTTGGTAACTATAGGTAGCTAATGAAGCTAAGAACATCATGCACATAGCCTCCTGCCAGCCCGCAGCACGGCGTCCCCCAACTACATTAAACTAAGACATTTGTTCCCAACTAACTTTAAAGCTAAATATGGTTACCTAGCTATACGAGCCCCTACGTAACGGGACCCGGACAAAGACTAGACGATGGAAAGCAGCTCGGAGATGAAGAAAAAAAGCCCGGACTGAATATGCCACAGCGAGAAGCACTAATATATGAAATTTAACGATATTTGTTCAATTTTAGAATTACCCCAGAGTTTCATGTACAACCCCAGATCGCCAAAGTCGTGATCTTCACGGTATCTCTTGAAGATCTTAGATCCTTGAGCGATAGACTTCAACAAAAAGGATCTTCAGGAGCGTTGACATGAGTACGGACATGGCCACTAAATGTCTAACTTAGAATGTGTATTGTGTCAAATGAATGAAGTGTTCAAATTCAATGCCTCTGTTTATGCAACGTGCGCAAGTTGATTATTTGCTCTGCAGATTTTGACACTGCGGTTATGCACGTTCGTTCAACTACAGAACAATGGAACCTTAACAATAACCCCGAGCGTGACTCAGCCAGGCGTCCAGACTCGGGTAGTGCCAAGACACTCGCTAAGTATAATCCTACATGGACCGAGTAACTCTGAAACTATTTGAAGATCACATCCAAAAACTGTGATTTATGGCCATTTCTTGTCTCTGATAACCTCATTTTGACCATTAGATTTGACCTCAAAATGTGATTATCAAGGAACAGCGTGATGCTATCAAAGTTGCTTTCTCATCTGGAAAAGGGCAAAAATAAGGTTGGAAAAATCCGGATTTTCCATATATCATGCTTTTAGCTTTCTACCTGCGCTATACATACGATAAATTACATCTAATTACAATTAAGAACGAAATATCGGTTGTTTATGTTCGCAACACTGTGTCGCCAACTCGATGTATGTTGATGCATGCTATTTTTGCTTACAGGTCTGGCGCATAACCAAACCTTTGTTAATCCACGGCAGATCATAATGCACGGGTGCCATGGGTGGCTGGAATCCATGCAAGCGATCTCGGGCAAATGGGATAGTTGCTAGTTAGCGAGTATCTACCTGTATTATCAGGACCAGAAAGTTTCCAGGAATCCTCATGTTTGCCCGACGCCCGCAGGCGTTTGAGATGCAACTACTAGTTGCATGATGCCCTACCCTTAGAATGCGCCATTGCTGTATTATGCCCGAAAAGGGGCTCGCCTTGAACGCATTCTAAACCTGAGTTTTCTGGCTGTCAGGCCTCTTATATCCTTAATATATACATTAAATAGACAGTGATACGATTTGAGCCACGTTTTTCCGGGCTGATACCCCTGCAAAAACAGGTTAGAGATAACGGTTGTCCTGCAAAGGAGATCAGAGAATACTGGTTTATCTGCACCGATCACGACCAACCACATCAAAGCAAGTAGGTTGAAGAGGTTGCCCCCTTGAACTTGTTAAACCAAACATATACTACGCCGGTAAACATTTATCTTTGCTTGAATGTTCTTTCCGACACTTTGACGCAGAGAACCCCCTTAAATCACTCGATCTTGCAGAGAGCGGCTTGACTCTTGGTCTGGAACTGGCTTTTGCCCGACTCTTTGGTATTTGCTTGCGATAATTTGTTAAGGGGGAAGAATATGGTCAGTAAAATAGAGATAACTCTCTTCATTAACATCAAAAGGGTGCTATAACCTACTCTCATTATTTGGCTGCCTACTAGATACATATCACTAGCAGGTGTGCCATTATTTAAATAAAACCAACAACAGCTTGGCCCTTAGTTCATTTCCGACTGATAGCTGCCCAAGCCAAGTGGGGTTTCTGGCAGCAGTGCATAGTTGTGGCGACCATCTCCTGTATTGGGTACGGAGCTTAAGGTTGCTACAAGTCGTACAGAAGTGTCCAGGACTCACTAAAACATTCAAATAACTAGTGAAAAGATGTGATTTCATGAGCTGCCTTTGTTCCACTGCAAAATCTGCAGACTGACTTTTGTTGGGCTACAATTCAACGATACCAAGCTTGCCAATTTTCAACAGGTTTAAAAAAGGAATGAACTGAAGTTCTGATATATGGGGGATCTAATTAATAGAAATATAAGAAAATCTTGGTTATTTCCTACCTAAAATTCCAGTGGACAACGAATTTAGGGGTATCTGTTTCGATCGAGTGTACCTCTGACCAGTCAAATAATGAAAGATGGCAACAGAAGATAAAGAACAAGTGAAACTACTAAATAAAATGATATTTTTACCTGGTTTATGGAGTTCAACAAGCCATATATCGTGGCCTACGTTGTAACGATGGAGCGCGACACTTATTATACAGAGCGCTTTAAAAAATGCTGAAACTATGAGCAATGCTAATTGAAAAAAACAATAATGGAATTTGAAATATGTCACAACTATTTTTATTTTCTTTTAAAACAGTATCACACAATATCAAACAGAACAAGCAATCATCGCCGGATGATCTGTGAATCAATACCAGATCGCAACCTGTCACAGATCCCATATTACATTTTGAAACTCTACAACAACTTGTAGTGATATTCATTTTAAAATAAATGAAATGTATACTATGAATTACCTGTTATGACCTTCAGTATTTGGAACACCCTTGACAGTCAAAGTACCTGTGCGGCATTTCTAAATGTAAGGGACCCATGTCGACCCATGGGGTCTTAAATACACCATTTTAAGATTATAAAAGTGTTTTATTTTGTATTTAAAAAACTCTCACTAGTTAATATGGGCTTGAATAGAGACCTTTCCTCATTGAACCAATGATATTAGATGTGGAGAGCACGCCTTCATGAACACATGTGTCCGGAGTCGCACATCTGATCCACGAAGATCCTTCAATCGATGAAAATCCCGTGCGAATCCGACAATTTTCGGGCTAATCCAAGTGGATATACTCGATGACAACGGGCTCGTGGAATCGTAGTTGTTTTACAAGTTGTAGACAATAGAGGCGCAAGCTGAGCCGATAAGATCGATGCAATAAAAAGACGCACAGACAAGTCTTGCTCCTCACTGAATAAAGATTTTAGTTGATAAAGCAAGGACATGAAACACATTGACCGAACAAAAGAATCCTTCTCATGCATCACAAACAAGCCACGCTTACCAGACAATTTTCCGGTATCAAAACACCTGAGCACCTTGCTAACCATGATGATCTTGCGACCACTGCAAATGAACGCACAATCTGAAGTGTGCATTCATTAAAAAATGTGGACAATGGGTATAGTTAAAATTGCGCTAGTTTTAATGTATGGAAGAATGCATAATGCACGGAGGTCCGGCGGCGAGTTGGGCCTCCAGTTTGATAAAGTAAAGCCAAACTCACGAGTGTAGCGTATATCAAGTGATATGTTCAGCTATAGGATTATCTTGAAAGTGGCCCCCCACACAGAGTTGATCGGATTGGGCCAGTCTATATCCTGCAAGGTGCTCGATTCGGAACCACTGGGGAATATTGCCGAGGCTGCGGTGATACAACAAAGAGGGGAATTCGCTTAATATCTAAGCAATAAGGTGATACAAACTAGCGTATTTTAGATATAAATTTGGAATTGTGCCTCAATGGTTCGTTTATAAACGGGTTTCCAATTGGTCTAAGCCATGGCCAAGTCCTTCAAGGCCAAGGATGCAACATGCAAGCTGGGGTTGCAGGCAGACAGCCTAGATCGCATCTCCTTAGTAAAAATCTATAATGCGGAAATGGTCGAATATAACCGGGCAAGGCGAGAATTCTGTGTGCAATTTGGAGTGAAATTTAAATATTCAATTTCTTGACCATATAAATAATCTTTTCATCACTGACTCTGGCATCAAGTTCAAAGCCAAACGCCTGATAGAAACCTACTGCATTTTTATTGCATGTAAATGTTCTCAGCATCAAGGAAGCAGGAGCCAAGTCTTGGACCTGGTTCAAAAGGTACGAGCCCAGACCCTGGCCACGATGATGCAAAGAGACATGTAATTCGTAGATAAACGTGGTTGGGCTATTAAAATCATCCTCATCATCCAAAACGTAGCTTGTAAATGCCACTATATCATCAGCATCCTCTTGTTTGACGATCAAGTGATAAACGAGCCCCGGAGTGTTACTCATCTCAGACAGTTTGGCTCGGCGATCCCATCTATCTCCTGCAGCAAGGTATAGTCCACGGATTTTACGGGCCAACTTGTAACAATTGTCCAGCTGTGCAGGAGTCAAGTCGGAGGCGGGCTTCCGGGTGCATTGCAGGTCAGATGGTAGTTGTAGCATGTACAAGGAGTCTTTTGGATCAGCCACTCGCTCCAGTTCCTATAGATTTGTGTCCCCGGGTGAAGTGTAATCAACAGCAGCTTTCTGACCCGGTCTGCAGTTGGTGCCGTGCGCGCAGTCAAAAAAAACTCAATCACATCATCAACTTAAGTTCCCAACGTTGTGTCATCCCAACTGCATGCGCGGTAGCCTTGCCTGGGTGAGCATCGCTTCCTGCTCCCGCGTCACCTCCGATCGTTTGGGTTGAGGGTTATGTCTTGGCCTACATGTTCATTTCCAGTTGCCCTACACCACGACCGCAGCGCCGAGACATCCACCCACCTTGGCTGTGCAGGGGCAACTTCGAGGTGTGATGGCCTATAATAGCAACAAAGTGGTATTTCCAGCCGGTTAAAAATTTAATTTATTGGGAATAATCATCTTGTGAAAAGTCGCCATCTATTTTATTCCTCTTTTAAATCGACCTATTTTGCTAAAATCCGTCTCCGAGAACGGCAAATAATATTATTTTCTCTGGACAAACTCTGCCCCGTTACCCCAGCCCGTCTATTTTCGTGCGCATCTGTGATCCAGACGCATGTGCTGTAGACTGGTACCTGATAAGCTGTGATGAGCAATAGATGCCGGAGTCGTTCGTAACCCGATCCGTGGATGGGTTGATACCGTCCGGGTTGAATAAATACCGCCACTGGATCGAAGGATTTTGACCGGGAATCAAGTTTGACAGGAATCAGTCCCCGCCTGCCATCTCAAAATGCGCGTCCATGGTCTAGGTGCTGAGGAATAGACGGTTTGAAATGGCGCGGCACGAGCGATCGGAGCGCGCATAATGACACCGTACTCTTGTTTGCTAACCGGAAAAAATAAATTTAACTAGTTAAACTATTACTCAAGTTCATTTGCCGCTTGCCCTTTATTACCGAGACCTTTTATTCCTCCAGTGGTACTATAACCCCAAACTATTCTCCGCTTATGCCGGGCAATGCAGCATTGACGACATACTTTCGCATTATGCGATGCACGATCACGTAGCCGCACAGCCTGCGCATGACAATTTACTGCATTTAAAAGGTTGCCAGTTTCCCTTGCACCTATCCACCACTGCACTGCTCGCTTCATATATTCCAGTCTTAATATACTTGACTCGAATTTCTTAACCTGGTTTCAGCTTATTCTAGTGTATCCTGAGACCTGCCTTGTATCCTTTGTTCCCTACTCCTTCAGAAACTATTTGATTAACACCTCCATTGTTGATCCTCTATCATTTCTCTTTAGAACCAAACTATCATGTCTATGATTCAAGACTCCTTGCTTCGCTCTCGTCCTCTGCCTCAGTTTGGTTCGGGCTCCACTGACCCTTTGCAACTGCAACCTCGGGTATATACTGCCCCCTATCCTCGTGGCTCTGGTTATGATTCTTACAGCGGTTACGACCACCCTCCTACATTAAATGTGTACGGGGAACCCGCCCCAGTGGTTCCTAGCCTGCCTTCCTACTCTGGTCCTGAAAGCTCCATTGGCGGCCTCCCCAGCCTATCCAGCGTTGCTAACACACGCGTCAACGGCTCTCCACTTCCCTCAGGTCCTTTGCGCCTCGGTGGTTCTCCTTCTCCACCACCTTCTTTGAATGGACTGGGCCACTCTAGCCTGCAAACATCTTTATCCGGCCTTGACAGATCTCACCCTGCTACCGTTTCAAGCTCTTCTCCTTATGCCACACCCACCCGTCCCACAGCTACTCCTCTGGGCTACCCCCCTGTCTACGGCGCAAACCACCCTGCTTTGGGAGGAGTCCCTGGACCTGGCCTGGGTCTGGGTCTCACACCTCTTAGCAAGCCCGGCCAGCAACACCCCTACTCTTTGCATGGACGTGTTACATCTGGTCCTTACATGAAGCAGACTGCGCCTGGTGCGCCTAGCATGATGAACCACGGCTACTATCCCATCTACGAGCCCCGGATGGCTGTTCCTGGCGAGACAAACGGTAGCGGCAGAGCCTTGAAGCGTAAGCATAACTGTGGCATCTGTGGCAAGGAATTCGCACGCCCATCTGCTTTACAAACTCACATCTACTCACATACCGGTGAGAAGCCCTTCCGTTGTGACCATGAGGGCTGTGGCCGGTCTTTCTCTGTTGTCTCCAATTTACGGCGGCACCGTCGTGTACACATGAAGGTCGGTGGCTCTTAAATGGATTAAATGGAAATGAATTTACGAACTTGTCTTTCTTTCAATGTTCTCTTTTTTGTTGTTTTGGAAATCAGTCGCAAGACAATCTTATAAACTGGTTATTAATGTCTAGCTATCTTATTATTATTTTATATTTATGAGGATCAATGAAACTATGTGTATATGAAGCCCCCATGAATGTCCGGTCAATAGAGTACAAGGGAAACTGGTAATAGACCCAATTGCTTACCCAAACAATATAGTTAACACCCCTTGTCCGAGGATGCGTCAATCCCCAAAGTTCAACGGCGTCGGAGTGGAAATCCGGCCATCCCGTAAATCCAAGTACCCTTGGCTGGTGCAAGACTGTCGTGTTGATACTAAACTGTCGATCACTGAGCCTCTGCACTATCTGAGAAGATCTCAGAGCGTAGTGTGGCTCTACGATCATCGGATCGCTAATCTTAGCATGCATAGGCAATGTGGGGGTTTTCCAGTGACTAATACACAGGACGGTCTTGGCGTCCTCGACTCCCCGGCAGGTGAAAAAAAACCGTGTATCTTCCTTTGAAATGATCCGTCATGGACTCCAGAGTAGTGTAAGTTTATATTTTAAAAAATCTACAGGTAGACATCAACAGACGTAGATTATCCGGATAGATTTCATTCTGCAACCCCTGTTGCAGTGCCGGTTAATCCCCCTGCTAGCAAGATCGTAGCGGCCTACAAAGGACCTGCAACCAACTCAGCCCACGCCGCTTGCTGTACGCGAACCGTAAATCAACGCCGGGCTCGCGGCGAAATAGATAATGGTACATGTGTTTCCGGGGATTTGAATCTAGATTTCAATAGGGCCGTATTGGGATGGGTTTTTGAATATTGCAATACTACGGTTACCATTACCACCATCCCTTTGTTCTCCCCTGCCCTGCAGAACTACCCGAGCCCGACAGGAATATTTTTCGGTGGGTTATAATTTTATTAAGTGATCCATAAAAGTGGCCATTTAGCCTGAGGATAGTGGTTACTATAGTTACTTGATTTCGGCTCGGAAATGGATAAATATTTGTGACCAACAGGATTTGCATAGGGCGCGAGGCTCGTGTGATCCTTGCATTGCATGCACGTCATTGACCAATGTGTTGATTCATGGCATATTGTTGGAATAGGGGGCACAATGTTGAAAGGGTGAAAGTAAGTTACTGATCTATAGATGAAAAAGATTATACAGACTGCAAAGTTGTCTCAATACTGCAGATTTTGCAAAGCTGACGCAATAAGCCATACGAGAGCAGCAGCCCTAAATATGCCTCACAACTTACACAGATACATCGAGGAAGCATGCAATGCTAGTAGAATGCAGCAATAATGGTTTCGGTTGGGGGGTTGAACATGTAGGGGTCTATGATTCTGTATGTCTCGAATAGACGGGGTTAGGCTAAAAATAGCTAGTACGCTCGCCTATGTACTGTAACACTTGCTCTGGCAACTATTATTTGCGCTACATAGGTACTAGAACATCATGAACGGCACCACCTCCTGTTGACTTATTGCTGGGCACAGGTTCTGGAATACATATGCCAAGTGACATTTTTGAAAATTTAATAGAACGTTTTTTCTCAAAGGCAACGGAATCTGGTTGATAATTTGCCGTTCCAGTTCACAAAAATGTCTTCATTCCACTCGTACTCTAGATAAAGTTTCACAGCTAGCTACACGAAATTCGATCTAGGACTCATATTTCAGTAACTCAGCAGTCATGTAGTGGCAGGTTTCAGCGAAAATATAGCCCAAAAGACCCTGTTCAAACTCCCTGTTAAATGTAGCCGCCGATACACTGCCAAAATATGCTATTAAATTGTACATGTGACTGATACTACCTGAGTACCACTCTAGTTGTAGTAGTTCTCTACAGTTTGGCCTCTAGCTTTCTCGAAGCCAGATAGCCGGTATCCGCCGAGCCGCAGGTGTCATTTAATTGTGATCGACAGTGTCGGATGGATGCCTTGTCTATCAATTCGATGCGAGCATACTAATAGTCTGGCATGTCATTCATTGAATGCCAATTTGATTAATGCTCAGTTATGACAAGCCAGAATAAAACGTGGAAATCGACACGTTGAGATATCCTGTCTCTTTGCAATATCAGCTATGGAAAAACCACACGTACCCAAGATGTGCCGGGGTTGTCTGCCTGTAAATCGCGTCACAGAGGCAAATGGGCCCTTAAGTGGAGCTGGGTATAGCGTTGGTTGCAAAATAAAGTTGATACGATCATAAAATGGCTACGAATAAATAATATATGGTCTATCATCAAGGCGCATACGCAGGCAAAGGCTCAGCGATTCCTTCCCTACGCGCAGTCATAGCATCAGACACTGCGGAACCAAATTTGGCAGTGAAATCAAAAGCACCACCATTTGTGAAACTCACAACTATTTTCCATGGCACCATAGGCTCAAGCGTGGAATCTTTAGCGGGGATGACGATGGCCTCCCACTTGTTGGGCCCAAACCATGGCTGAACAAGTTTGGACTGGTTCAGGCCACCATCTTTGGTGGAAGGGAGCAATTGCACAGAGAGGTTCTGAAATTCGCGGTCTCCTTTACCAATTACTCTATAAGTGACCGGCCTTGCCACGAACAATAAACGTTGGTTCGATAGGAATAGTTGCGCACTGGCATTGATTCTTGTTGCATCCGAATTGTTTGATAATTCAATGGATACATCGTTATGTTGCCAAAGGATTTGCTCATGAGGCTCCAATTGCTTCTTTGACGTGTTCAGCATATCCGAAAATGGTTTCCAAACGGTGATGTATCAGTCACAGGACTAAATGTCATTTATATCACCGTAGCCCTAACCACTGTGGCTTTGACAGGATGTGAAAAATCATAGCAAGCAACGATCAGAGCTGAATCTAGAAACATTGTGGAGTGGAAAAGTGAGATTTATCTCTAATATCCTGGAAATACGTAGTTTAACATTCAAACTCACCAAATTTTCAGCCTTATCCAATCACCTGATACCGTAATGCTAGAGATAACATGAAATTTATTACATTCAACTGCATTGCTTTTGCAACATAGTGAGTGGCAGTTTTATAGTCTAAGTACCGGTCAATATCAGCTTAGAGCGGCACCTAATTTCTTTTCTATTTACGCCTCCAACTTTCAGTTTGATACAGGACCGTACCCTGATAAACCGCTGACTCAGAATACAGGTAATTTTTTCCTCCCTTTTCTCAATCATTAAGACAATCCGAAATTTTTTTTTCACAACCTCCAAAAATCATGCAGCTCACCTGGAAAGATATTCCGGTGATTCCAAACTCCAATGACTTTATGGATGTGATCCTTAACCGGACACAACGTAAAACCCCTACTGTGATCCGTGCCGGATTTAAAATTCAGCGTATTCGGGCTTTCTACATGCGTAAGGTCCGTTACACTGCCGACGGTTTTGCTGAGAAGTTGCAGGAAATTGTTGACTCTTTCCCCCGGATTGACGACATTCACCCCTTCCACAGAGATTTGCTTGATACTCTGTATGAGAAGAACCACTACAAGGTGTCTCTCGCCTCTCTTTCTCGGGCCAAGACCCTGGTTGAGCAGGTCTCCCGTGATTATGTCCGTTTGCTGAAGTTTGGTCAGTCTCTGTTCCAGTGCAAACAGCTTAAGAGAGCCGCTCTTGGTCGTATGGCTACCATTGTCAAGCGTTTGAAAGACTCCCTCGCTTACCTTGAGCAGGTTCGCCAGCATCTTGGCCGTTTGCCCAGCATTGATCCTAATACCCGTACTCTTCTCATTTGTGGTTACCCCAATGTTGGTAAGTCTTCCTTCTTGCGCTCTATCACCCGTGCTGAGGTTGAGGTTCAGCCCTATGCTTTCACCACCAAGTCTTTGTATGTCGGTCACTTTGACTACAAGTACTTGCGTTTCCAGGCTATTGACACCCCCGGTATCTTAGATCGCCCCACTGAGGAAATGAACAATATTGAAATGCAATCTATTTATGCTATTGCCCACATTCGCTCTTGTGTGCTTTACTTCATGGATCTTTCCGAGCAGTGCGGTTTCTCTATTGCTGACCAGGTGAAGCTGTTCCACTCCATCAAGCCTTTGTTTGCCAACAAGACTGTTATGGTTGTCATCAACAAGATCGATCTTGTTCGTCCTAGTGACCTTGCTCCTGAACAAGCCGCCCTTGTTCAGTCTATTATTGACAGCGAGAATGTTGAGATTCTCGAGCTTTCTTGCACCACCGATGAGAACGTCATGGACGTCCGTAACAAGGCTTGTGAGAAGCTTCTGACTGCCCGTATCGAACAAAAGATGAAGTCTACTTCTCGCATCAACAGCATTCTTAACCGCATCAACGTCGCTCGCCCCACCGCTAGAGATGACAAAATCCGTGCACCCTTTGTGCCCGAAAATGCCCGCTTTGAGACCGATTCTGACAGAGTCTTGTCGAAACACATTGAGGCCGACAACGGTGGTGCTGGTGTTTACCAACCCAACTACAAGGATGCATACATTCTCGAGGATGAGGAGTGGAAGAATGATATCATTCCTGAAATTCTTGATGGTAAGAATGTCTACGACTTCATCGATCCTGAGATCGGTGAGAAGCTTGCTGCTCTCGAGGCTGAAGAAGAGCGCCTGGAGGAGCAAGGTTTCTATGAATCTGATGAGGAGATTGAGGATTCTGAGACTGAGGACATTCATGCTAAGGCTGAATGGATTCGTGACCGTCATAAGAAGATGATGAACGCTGCTCGTCTTAAGAAGAACTCTGGCCGCACTGCCGTCATTCCTCGTAAGCTTGGTAGACGTACTGTTGACCAGATGGAGTCTCACTTCGACGACATTGGATTCGATGTCACCAGCTTGACCGACAAGGCTCGTGCTGCTAGCAAGGTCGATGCTACCTACACTGGTGCCGATGCCGTTGTGTCCAAATCCGTTGCTCAGGTTGTCGATGCCGGTCGTCTGCCTACCATTGACAATGATATCATTGCTCAAGTTAAGGGTGCTACCGCCAAGTCTAAGTACAACAAGGCTATGAAGGAGAAGAAACTCAGTCAGCGCTCTTGGGCTAAGGAGGGTCGTGCTGGTGAGGCTGATCGTCACCAGGTTGCTATGATTCCCAAGTGGCTGTTCAGTGGTAAGCGTGGTATCGGTAAGACCAGTCGTCGTTGATTTCTTTATGCAACTTCGGTGTCGTTTAGGTTGGAGTATTTGTTGAACGGGATCTAATTATTATTATTTAGCTGATGGTATATTAATCTACTATGCTTTGTTTTTAGAGAAAACTATAATTCTTGCTTCAAAAGAGCCCGTCAAGGTTATCATCGTCGTCATTGTCATGAAGTTCATTTTCCAGTTGTTCGCCAACTTGGGCCATATCAATATCTTCATCTGGTGCCTCCTGGGCACTCTCAGAAGGAGGTTCAGATTGGTCCTCTGATTTCTGATTGTCTGATTGTCCGACCTGCGGAGTTTCCGAGCGAGGCTCCTCGTCAGATTGGCCATCTGCATCATCATCGTCTTCACCTTCTTCGTCCTCATCTTCTTGCGCCTTTTCTTGTTCTGCAACGGCAGGAACCTGGTTGAGCTCAGCGCCCTTTTCTTCAACGTCCTTAAGGAGACGATATTTCATATCCAGTTCCTTCTTCATCCTGTTAACAACATCAATAAGACGACCCTTCATGATCTGGTTGACAGTATTATCAGCGTCACGCTGCTTGGTGTCAATGGTAGCTTGAAGTTCACGGATTTCTTCCTTGAGCAATTTGTTTTGTTGGCGAGTATCCTGCTGCTCTTCATCAAGGTCATCGTCATCATCGTCGTCATCGTCATCGTCCTCTTCGCCTTCAGCGTCAGAGTTATCGGCTTCAAGAGCACGTTCCAACTCCATGCCAAGGGCATCATCAAGATCGTCATCGTCCTCATCCTGTTCATCATCATCATCCTCAGCCGCGGTTGTGGAGGGAGAGCTAATACCGGCCATAGCAGCAGACAGAGCTTGCTGGTTAGCAATTTCAGAGGGGTCAACAAGTTTATGTTCAACTTCAAGAGCTTCTGCATCTTTGCGGAAGAGTTCATCGACTTTATTTTCAATTGCCTCGATGGCCTTGTTGGACATACGTTGGTGGAATCTTCTGTTGCGGACGTTGTGGAGAGGAGGAGCAATGCCGTGTGGGAACAACGGTGGCTCAGGACGAACTGTAGTGGTAAGTTCACTTTCCTTTGTAATTTTGGCGGTAACCAGCAACATCTGAGAGATATCAGTGGTCTTATAAATATTTTTACGATCAAAGGTCTTTTGGACCTCTGTGATTGTTGGCAAGTCTACCAGCTGTGCGGCGTACAATTCACCATTAATGGTCACAACAGCGCGACGTGCATCTTCGAATTTCACAGAGATATTCGACATGTCGTTAGACTCGACGGCTTTAGCCAAATAGTCAAGTCCTGCTCCAGGCAGCATTCTCAAGACGATGGCCTCCTCAAA
This sequence comes from Wickerhamiella hasegawae, assembly GCA_030572535.1. Classification (NCBI taxonomy): domain Eukaryota; kingdom Fungi; phylum Ascomycota; class Dipodascomycetes; order Dipodascales; family Trichomonascaceae; genus Wickerhamiella; species Wickerhamiella hasegawae. The sequence continues at coordinate 37,667 of JAJLZZ010000031.1, forward strand.
CGTGGGATCCTCTTCTTTATCAGGGGCCTCCGAGTCATAACCTTCAAATGACGGCTTTCCTGTCTTGACTCTGATTCTAGGTGTAGCCTGTTGACCCAAACTGAGACTCAGGCGCGGTAAAGAGGCAGGCTTCGAGCTGCTCTTGTCCACAAAGTCAGGATCTGGATCAGCCATGGTGACTTCTGGCGTTATTCTTGTCGGTGACACTTCAACAGAAGCATCGGGAGAGCCCTCTGATTTGAGTCGCAACTTTAACATTTTGTTGTTGCAAGTCCTCAAACAAGTTAGGTGGTAAAAGGTAGTAGTAGGATCGATGATCATGGAATCCAAGCTGGTATTGTTCGTAATTAGTCAGCACGATTAAAGTCATTTACCAGGCTCAGACCTATACTGTTATGGCGGATTGACCTATTAATGATAGAGGTTATATTAAAGTGTGTATAGAATATGGAAAAAAGTAGCTGCACTGAATTGTATTGTTTGCCACAAAGGCCCGCTGCCCACAAGTCCGGAAGCCCGCCGATATGTATTATTTAGTAAGCCCACGGACTTGACAATCTGATTTAATTTGAGTTGTTGAACTTAAAGGCGACCCCTGAAATGGCGTCCAGTATCAATGGAAACGATCTGATACTGAATGGGAGTTGCCAGATATTTACGATAACACCTGGCAACATCCAATATTCAGACAATTTGGTCAATTACACAACTTATCTCTTGTCCGAGCCAGCATTCTATGTTGTTAATTGTTCCCCCGAAGAAGCCCAAGAGATTGTTGCTCGAGCCTTTGATGCAATAACACAAGACATGAAGCCGGTGAATTTTTCGGCAAGCCTCATTCCCACCATTGCCAGTATCACCAGCTGCTTTCTCTTGAGTTGGTTACTGTTCATCGTAATAGTATGCTTGGATAGAGCAAGTCCATTGACTCACAAGGTACTGGTAACTTATGTTTGTATCTATTTCTCAGTTCTGTTTGGCAGTTTACAGAACCACACAAAGGATCGATATGAGTTCGGCTATGAGACAATTATGGACTGGACCACCACCTACTTTGAAAGCGGCCGTGTGGCAGGATTCTTTATCTGCTTCACTCTTCTTTTTGTCACGCAGACTTACACACTTGTCAATTTATATTCAAAACCAATACTGAGAACCACCGTATTCGTTGTTTCTACCCTATTTGCTATCCCAGGTCATATACTGTGGATCATGGCGGCTGCCCAACATCGGGTTCTTAAAGACGAGAATGGCTACATCACTAGGTATGTTTTGGGATGGCTAGTAGTGGAAATGTTTTTACAAGTCTTCTTTGTTGTCGGTGTAGCATGGAGTTTCCGAGGAACCGTGAAGCTAGCTCTAGACAAGAGAAACTGGGGCATTATTGCTATTATCCTACTCACGAGTTCGTCCTCATTCAGCCTCAACGTGTTGACACTTATTCTGCACTGGGTTTGGCTATGGGCCATGCCATTCGCAATTATTCTGCGTGTTTTGGGTTGCTTGTTCTTCTGGAAGCTCAAGACATCTGTTGATACACTCGACCGTGAACTTTTACAGAAAGGCACCATGGGAAAACCTGTATATGAGTCAAAACAGGCCATGAATTACCACAAACACCTTTCTGGTGACGGCATTGGCCACGGTACCACCACACCTCTGGCTACAAACAGCATTGTTCGGATTTGGAACTGGTTCACAGGGCCCCATACACCAAGTCTATATGCCATGCCTATTCAAGAGATTGTGACTCACACCTACCATTCAAGAGGATCTTTATCTGATGTATCAGTTATGGATACGAACAATAACAATAGCCCTGGAGCTGCACCAGCCCGTAACGATGAAGAGGATTCGCAAAGTCATGGAACCGAACATACGCGCCCAGACTCGATGCCTGGTCTAGGTCCCGGTGTGCCACAGACACAGGATGGCCGTAATATTGTTGTTCATCCGGTTGTCAGAAGACATATCAATTTCAAGCTGCCGGATGAAACACCAGTTCCAGAAATAAATTTCGACGAAGTGCAGACTGAGATCACCTTGGAAGAGAGCCTTGCCGATGAAAGTTCTACGCGGGGTACCAACCCCACTCCCGAGTCAAGGATGGATACCCGACCTGGCCCTTCTGCAGAAGAAGTCAACCCCCCTCCGTTTGTGCCTCACAGCGGATTTAGGTCTGGCGATTACTGGGATGAAAAACGAAACAGACCCATGTGATCATGCGGACAAAATATATTTATTTATGCTTTATATTTATTTGATTAACTTTTTCCATTATGCTATTTAAATAAAATGCTCAAGAGCTTTTGGTAAGAACAGCAACACCTTCAACGTGGTGAGTCTGGGGGAAGAAGTCAAAGCCTCCAAGACTGGCCACCTTGTAGTCGCTCTTTTCCAAAAAGTATTCGAGGTCTCTTGCTTGGCTGTGAACGTTGCAACTGACGTAAATGATCTTAGCAGGCTGGAAAGCTAACAGTTGATCCAGGAATGCCTGGTCACAACCCTTACGAGGTGGATCAATGACGACGGCGGTGTGTTCAGGATCTCCAGACACATGGTCGAAGATTTTCTCGGCCTGACCAACAATAAACTCAGCATTCTTAATACCATTTAGTTCGGCATTGGTTCTGGCAAACTGTACGGACTCAGCAGAGATCTCAACACCAATAACTTTCTCCACGGCATTGCTGCAGGTAATTGCAAATAGACCAGAGCCACAGTAAGTATCAACCAAAAGTTTGGGAGGCTCGTTGTTGATGGTGATGTGCTTGCTAACGAATTCAGTGACCAGAGGAAGAATAGAGTTGTTGTTCTGGAAAAACTCACCAGCACGGTATTGGAACTTGAAATCACCAACATGTTCAGTGATTACTGCCTTGTTATCTGTTGTGATCACAATTTCACCCTCCTCGGTGGTATTTTCACGCAATAATAAAGTGACACCACGTTTGAATGACTTGAAGTTGTCTGCAATACGTTTACGTTCTTCAGTGAGACCAGCATTCACAACCTGGGTACCAATGCTACATTCCTCAATATCCACAACACCGTTACGGCCCTTGATACCGAAACCAATAGGAGGGACTTCATCAAGACCTTTACGAGGAACATCGAAGTGAGGAGTGAGCTTTGTGCGATAGTTGTATTCAAGAGGTGAACCAACAGTCTTATGAATTTCAGGCAAACGACCCGACGCAACAAGTTTTGGAGCCATGTGCTTGTATGCCTTGACAACAACATCACGTTTGAGACTGAGCTGCTTTTCATACGACAGGAACTGGTACTGGCATCCGGAGCATGTGCCAAAGTACTTACAGTTCACCAAGCTATCATCACGATCAGCTGAGGGCTCGAGAACCTTGACGACTTCTGCCTGGTGGTAGAACAGTTCAGTGCGGTAAATCTTGGCACTAACCTTATCACCGGAAATGGTGAAGGGAACCACAATGGGCTTTCCATCGTGTACAGCCAAACCAACACCTACAGAGGATTCAGCAACAATATCAAGATCCACCACCTGGTGAGCCGGCCAAGGAATTGAGCGATCACGGTTGAAAAACTCGGTCATATCATTGCGGGCAGTATCTTCAGCAATGTTCAAGGATTTTAACAGATCGCTGATATCATTGCGAAGGGTTCCTTCAACTCCAATGGGATCGACTGGAGGGACCTTAAACTTCTTGATCTTGCGAGCCTTCTTAACAGCAGGCTGTTTCAAGTGATCGGCAGCTCTTTTCACGGCTGGTGCAACTACAGCAGGTTCACTGGGAATATTAGACATTTTTCGAACTGACAATTTAATAAGATCAAAAGTATATCTAAACTTAAGCATATAAGATCAAAGCAAAGGGATCAATATAACCTTATGGAAGCAAGGAAAAGTGAAACGATATTCGATCTAAATTAATCTACCAGGTTTTGAAATTCCTGAAGGATATTCAAAAATCCACCAGTGTTTTATCCTGGGTAAATGATTAGATGGGAAGCTATTCAGCGTTGTTCGATTGGTTATAAGCACGAAATTTTTTGGAATAAACCCTTACCTCCGTTTCGATTCAGCAGGCTCGCCAAATTTCACAGCCTCGAGATCTTGGTCTTTATTAGTCAGGAATTTTTTTTTCTATACCCAGAATTTCACGACCGATTTCTCATTGATCTTTAACGAAGCATTTATCAATGCCTCAGAAGAAAATCGATGGCCGTATCCCGGCTTTGATCCGTAATGGTGTGCAGACAAAGCAGCGTAGCTTTATCGTGCTTGTCGGTGACAAGTCCCGCAACCAGCTTCCCAATCTCCATTATCTGATGAGCTCTGCTGATCTGACCATGAACAAGTCGGTCTTGTGGGCTTATAAGAACAAATTAATGGGCTTTACCTCTCACAGAAAGAAGCGTGAGCTCAAAATTAAAAAGGAAATTAAGAGAGGTGTCCGTGAGGCCAATTCAGAGGACCCTTTTGAGCTGTTCATTAGCTTGCAGAACATCCGTTATGTTTACTACAAGGAGACCGAGAACATTCTTGGTAACACCTATGGTATGTGTATTTTGCAGGACTTCGAGGCCGTCACTCCTAACATCCTGGCGCGTACAATTGAGACCGTCCAGGGTGGTGGTCTGGTTGTCCTCTTGCTGAAGTCCATGAAATCCTTGAAGCAGTTGTATTCTATGACCATGGATGCCCACTCAAGATACAGAACTGAGGCACATGACGACGTTATTGCCCGTTTTAACGAGCGTTTCATTCTGTCTTTGGGTTCTTGTGAGACCTGTCTTGTTCTCGATGACGAGCTCAATGTGCTGCCAATCTCTGGTGCCCGTAGTGTCAAGGCCCTTCCTCCTTTTGATGAGGAGTTAGACACCCCGGCTAGTCAGAAGGAGCTCAAGGAGCTTGTTACTAGCTTGGAAGAGGTTCCTGCTGCTTATCCTTTGGCTAAGATGTGCAAGACCGTTGACCAGGCCAAGGCCATCCTCACATTTATCGATGCTGTTTCGGAGAAGAGTCTTAAATCCACCGTCGCCCTTACTGCCGGACGTGGTCGTGGTAAATCTGCTGCCATGGGTTTAGCTATCGCTTCTGCTATTGCTCACGGCTATTCTAATATCTTTATTACTTCCCCCTCTCCTGAAAACTTGAAGACTCTATTCGAGTTTGTATTCAAGGGTTTCGATGCTTTGGGCTTCGAGGAGCACCAAGACTACGATATTATGCAGTCCACAAACCCTGCTTTCAATAAGGCCATTGTCAGAGTCAACGTCTTCAAGACCCACAGACAGACAATCCAATATATCCAGCCTACTGATGCTCACGTTCTTGGCCAGGCCGAGCTCGTTGTCATTGATGAGGCCGCCGCTATCCCTCTTCCTCTGGTTAAGAAGCTGCTTGGTCCCTACCTTGTGTTCATGGCTTCCACTATCAACGGTTACGAAGGTACTGGTCGCTCCTTGTCTCTTAAGCTCATTAGCCAGCTGCGTCAAAACTCAACCAGTGCTTCTGCTAACCGTAAGCTGAGAGAGATTACCCTTGATGAGCCCATTCGTTATGCTCGCGGTGATCCCGTTGAGAAGTGGCTCAATAAGCTTTTGTGCTTGGATGCTACTCTTCCTTCGAGCTCTAAGTTGGCCACAAACGGATTCCCTCACCCCAGTGAGTGTGAGTTGTATGCTGTCAACAGAAATACTCTTTTCTCCTTCCACCCTGTCTCTGAGGCCTTTTTGCACAAGATCATGGCTCTTTATGTTGCTTCTCACTACAAGAACACACCCAATGACCTGCAGCTTCTGAGTGATGCTCCCGCTCATCAGGTGTATGTTCTGCTCCCCCCTGTCAAGCCCGGTGATACCAAGCTCCCTGAGCCTCTGTGTGTCATTCAGCTTGCTCTCGAGGGTCAGATCTCGCGTTCTTCTATTTTGAATTCACTTGCTAGTGGTAAGCGTGCCGGTGGTGATCTTATTCCTTGGGTCGTTTCCCAGCAATTCCAGGATGACGAGTTTGCCAGCCTCAGTGGTGGTCGTGTTGTTAGAATAGCAACCAACCCCGACTACATGGGCATGGGATACGGTGCTCGTGCTCTTGAGCAGCTGCAGGATTTCTTCGCTGGTAAGTTTACCAGTCTTAATGAGGGTACCAAGCTCATGAGACATGACTTTGAGGTTTCAAGTCGTGTCAATGACAAGGATCTTGAGGAGTCTGGTCTTCTTACTGAGGTTGTGCGTGCCAGAGACCCTAAGACTATGCCTCCTCTTTTGATGAGACTTAGTGAGCTCGAGCCTGACTACTTGCAGTACCTTGGTGTATCCTATGGTTTGACCAGCGAGTTGTTCCGCTTCTGGAAGCGTTCTGGCTACTCGCCTGTTTATTTGAGACAAACCAGTAATGATCTGACTGGTGAGCACACATGTATCATGATCAAGACCATTGGTCAGGATCAACAACAATGGTTGTCAGACTTCTCTAAGGACTTTGCTCGTCGTTTCCTTCAGCTTCTTTCTTTCAACTTCAAGCACTTTACATCTGCCCAGTCTTTGAACATCATGGAGTCTGCTAATGGCAAGAATGTTGGTGAGGGTGTCATTACCCGCGACTGGCTTAACGACCGTCTCTCTCCCTTCGATTCTAAGCGTATCGAGTCTTACGCTCACAGCCGTGTTGACCACCATGTGATCACTGATTTGATCCCTATTATTGCTGAGTGGTACTTCACCCACAAGTTCCCATCCTCCTTTGCCCTGAGCAGTGTTCAGCAGGCCATTCTTCTTGGTATTGGTCTTCAGAAGAAGGATGTCGATACCTTGGCTGCTGAGATCAACTTGCCTGTTACCCAAGTCTTGGCTATGTTCGCTAAGATGGTCCGCAAGGTCTCTACATACATGCGTGAGACTATCTCTGAAGCCATTAATGCTTCTATGCCTGATATCCGTGATGGTCTGGAGGACGAGGGTGCCGATGCAATTGAGCAGCTTAACGAGTTCAAGGAAAGCCGCAAGCAAGAAGAGGGTGACGACGAAGAGGTCAATGAGGATGAAGATGAGGTTGATGCCGAAGTTCGTCACAAGAAGCGTGAGCTCATTGATGCCCTGGACCTTCAGAAGTACGCTATCTCGAACGACGTGGAGTGGGACGGCGATATGGCCAAGGGTGCCAAGTCCGGACGCATGTCTGCCAAGAAACAGATCAAGCGCAAGGAAAAGGCCGAGGAAATTTATGATGAAGAGATGGCCAAGGTCAAGAAGCCCAAGAGAAAGCACTGATCTGGGCATATAAGTGTATATAACACATAATCCGCTCAGACGAGCACTCGAACTGTAGTTTGATATTTAAATTGAACAATTGTCTTTAATTATAACATGAAACACAAAATCGCCTGCCCTCGCCTCCAATACCCCGAAAAGTACCGCCATTAGCCCCTGCTTCCGCCGCCGCCCCAAGCATGTGACCCAACCCTGATATACCTTGTGATTGAAGGTGAACGTGAACAGATCACTTTCTCCACATCTCAGTATGGCACTTATCAGCACGCTGGCCAAGGCTACTGGCATTGGCTTGGGCACATCTGTTTTATTGGGATACCTTGGTATCGTCCAGCCCTTGAAATACTACGGCCGGTACACTGTGTTTGTGTTGCTAGTTATTTTCTCGGCTCTATACGGAGCTTCTGTTTCTATTATTTTGACCTTGATTGGCAAGCAGGGACTGTCACAGCACGTTACTGCCCGCTTCTTCCTGACAGTCTGCCGGATCTTCTTGGGTATTAGATTTGACGTTCGCAATGAGGACGTGATGCTTGCTCGGCCGGCTGTGTTCATCTCGAACCACCAGAGTGATCTGGACATTGATATTTTGGGCCGGATGTTCCCTCCTTACTGCAGTGTTACTGCCAAGAAGAGTCTTAAATATTACCCCTTTTTGGGCTGGTTCATGACACTTAGTGGATCAGTGTTTTTGAACAGAACGGATCGCAACTCGGCTCTCAAGGCTTTCGACGAGGCCAAGGTCGTTATGCGTCAAAAGAAGCAAAGCGTTTTCCTTTTCCCTGAAGGTACAAGATCACACTACACTGAGCCTGGTTTGCTGCCTTTCAAGAAGGGTGCTTTCCACCTGGCTGTCCAGGCCCAGGTGCCGGTCATCCCTTTTGTTGTGCAGAACTATTCGACCATTTGGTCCCACCGCAAAAAGATTATCGAGACCGGAACTATCACAATTGAGGTCATGGATCCTATTGATACTACCGGAATGACGGCCGCTGACGTTCCTGCTCTCGTTGAACGGGTTGAGAAGCAGATGACCGAGACCGCCAAGCGTTTGGGCTACGCCAAGAAGGACTGATGGTATATAAAATACACTAGATGCTAATTTAAAGTCAAAATACGATCGACGGCCCAGTCTATGAGGCTGTCAATATCTAATGCAGAAGGGATTTGAATGTTCAGCTTCTTAGCGTCCTGGCTAAGCTTGTCACCGTCCAAAAGATAGCCGTAGTGTTCGACATACTCTGGCCAAACAATCTGGTCATAGTATCCGGGAGGGTCAGTCCAAAAACCTTCAACTGTGGCGTAGCCCTTCCGTGCTTCCCGGCGTTGTTTCAGTACGCTGTATTCTCCAGGAATCAATAACTTAAGGTCGAACTCATCTATCACAGGACTCTCCTTTTGGTATAGCATGATTCCATCAATAATGATAACAGTATCATTAAAACCTGTTAATTTTTGCTTCGCTTTATCAATGGTTTCTTGGCTGGCCTGGGTCTGGCCAATATCATTCTTTTCTTCCAGGCTAACAAACTCAGATGGAAGAGTCTTGGTCTGCTTGGCATGATTCAGGACCTGTTGGAGCTTTTTTAAATCAAATGCATCAGGTGTATCCCAATTTTGAAACCCATTCTTGTAAGGGATATCTTTATCAGTTAAATAAAAGTCATCTTCATAGATTACGACTGCCTGCGGCAAAGCTCTTTGTAACTGTCTTGCCAACGTTGATTTACCCGAACTTGACGGACCACTCAAACCAACAACCAACATCCCCATGCAGACCTATCAAATTGCTTCGACTTGTCCTGTTTGGCGGCTATAATCCAAGTTTTCGTCCATTTCCGTCCATCGATAGCATATGATGCCCTAATCTCCAGTGCCCCTAACCCTTGCATGGCGTCATGTTGGAGAGCCGAACGGATGGCCTCTTTTATACACTGATAAGTAGATGATGGCAGAAGAGACGGCGCGGGAGTTTGCGGACTTCATGGACTCGCATCCATCAATCTTCCATTTTGTTGAAGGAATCACAAGAAAGCTCGATGCAGCAGGGTTTTTGAACCTGAGCGAGCGAGACCTGGGGAAGGTGGAACGAGGCAGAAAGTACTATATTGTTCGTAATGGATCCAATGTTGTTGCATTTACGATTGGAAAAGACTTCATTCCAGGCCCTGATGGCTTCGGAATTGTGGCTGGCCACATAGATGCTGTGAGAGCCCAGTTGAAGCCCTCCAGTATCAAGAAGTCCGTTTTCGGCAATGCCTTGTTGGGCACCGCTCCGGTTGGTAGCAGTAACTGGTGGGACAGAGATCTTGGACTGGGTGGACGTGTTGTGTTGAAAAAGAATGGTCAAATCACGACACGCACTGTCAGACTTCCTGGTGTGATTGGAAACATTCCCTCGTTGGCCGTGCACTTCGGAGAGGCCCATAACGATGCCAACCCGGAAACCAACATGGTCCCCGTAATTGGCCAGGTATCTGAAGGTGATGACATTCCCAGTGAAGATGAGAGCCGTAGCCCTCTTGTTGGTCGTCACAACCTGGGCCTCATTAGGGCAGTAGCCAGGGAGCTGGGGGTCAAGGTATCTGATATTATTGACTGGCAACTTGATTTATTTTCTGCTGAAAAGGCCCAGATTGGTGGACTCAACCGTGAATTCTTGTACAGTGCCAGATTGGACGATAAGCTGTGCTCGTACACTGCGATTGAGGGCCTCATCCAAGCCCCCCTGAATGACCATGCCGTTCAAGTAGCTGCCCTCTATGACGATGAAGAGCTGGGTTCACGGTCCCGTCAAGGTGCATATGGTAACCTGCTTGATGTGGCATCAAATGTCATTTTCGATAGCCTGGGAGCCACTGCTGATGAGCGGAAGCAGTCGTTTGCGAACTCGCTGATTCTTTCTGTGGATGTGACCCACGCTGCCCACCCAAACTATGCCTATGCCCAACTTTCAACGAGTGCACCTCACTTGAATAAGGGTATTGCTGTCAAAAAGCTGGCTCGCTTTGCTGGCGACGCTGTGAGCTCGGTTGCTCTCCAGTTTGTTTCTGAGCACTCTGGCGTTCCTTTGCAGGAATTTGCCCCTCGTAACGATGTTCGCAGTGGTGGTACCATTGGAAATATGCTAGCCGCTAGCACAGGCATTCGCACCGCCGACCTAGGTATCCCTATTCTCTCCATGCATTCGATCCGCGAAACCACCGGCGTCCGAGACGTATACCTGGGTATCAAATGGTTCAAATCGTTCTATACTATTGTTTCTCAACTACCCACTTGAATGGATAGGGATTGTAGTTTTATACAAATAATTAAGTGAATAAGCTATTCTAAAGAATTGACACTAGCACTATAGCATCACTCTTCAGCGTGAGACTCAAGCTTGTCACTCTCCTTGCGGTCTACTGAGGGAACAGTACCCACACTGGCCTTACGCTCGTAGTTAGGACGGTCCTCATGCTGAACAAAGGGAGGCTCGTTAGGAGGAGTGGAGGGGCGGGGAATAGGGGCAGGGGCAGGCTTATCGTCGTCCTCATCATCCTCATCCTCGTCGTCATCGTCACCAAGACTGAACTTGTTGAGCTTCTTTTCGACGTTACCAGCATCGGTCAATGGGGTGAGACCAGTCAATTGCGCGATCTTGGCCTTGCGGAAAGCCTCCTTGGCCTCCTCGTCGTGGAAGTGGTTGCCCTTGACAAGATGCTTGATGTCCTTGATGATATCCTTGAACCGGTCGTAAGGGATATAAGGGATCATATGCTGAATACAGTACTCCTCAAGAGCAAGACCACGGCGAGCGAACAGAATGTCGGCCTGGGAAGCAGCAGCCAGATCACTCACACCGTCACCAATGAACACAACCTTGGGCTGGATGCCCTCCACCGAGTCACGGAACTCCTGGACAGACTTAGCCTTGTCGTGGCCCAGAGGACTGTCGTGGCGCCAGATCACAGACCAGGTGTGGCCATCCTCGGTGATGTTACCGTCGTTGGACACGATCTTGATCTTGTCGGAGCGCTCCTTGCCAAGGAACTCGTCAAGAGCAGCACGCAGCAGGGGCCTCATACCGGCCGAAATGACAGTGAAGGGGATGCCATGGTTCTCGAGGTACTCGAAGAATGTATAAAAGTCGGGATCAATGACAAGATCCTTTTTAAGCTGCTCCAGGGCCTTGGGGAGGGTCACATCCAAGGATCCCCACAGCTCTTCGGACGCATCACGGAAGGTGCGAGTTTTGCCAATGCTCTTGTCAATAATCTCACGACGCTCAGGACCAACACCGTACTTGTCGAACAGAACGTGGCCAGTGTCTTGGAGGAAGATTGTGCCATCAAAGTCGCTGAACACGGCGATGGGTCTGTCCTGCTCGGCTAAAGCAGCCAGGTTACCACTGGAAGGTCTGGGAATGCTCAGGTTCTTGAGGATAACAGGGGTAGGTTGTGACATTGTAGATCTTCACACAGCTGCACAGTCAATAAACCAACTATATATCCAAGGTCAATGGTAGTTACTAGAAAAGCTGGGCCTTTCTGATGTTTATGCTTGCTATATGCTTTGTTGCTGGGGAACCTTCGTATGCTGAGTCATATCGTGGCTCCAGGATTGATCCAGGCGAGAGGGGGTACGAGCATGGTACAGTTTGCCATGATTGAGGGGTGTTTCCGGCAATTTTAACTTTTTGCAATGGGCAAGGACTATTTCTTATTATGCTCTTAGTGATGTTGTGCATTTATGCTGCCTAAGGTTTCTTGGCTAGGGAACTATCTACGTATACCCGGCCAATGCCTGCTCATGCACACCCACGTTGCCGGTGCCTAATTCGCTCTGTAACTTGACAGGTCGGATCAACTTGTGAATCACCTGGTTAGTAACCGTTAGTAACCGGAGAACGATCAATGATCTACCATTTCCACGTTCCACGCAGTGCCAAAATGCTTAGTTGCTGGTGCATAATTACGACAGGAGCATATGCGTACCAGGGCACGTTGACAGCCCCCTAGCCCTCGGTATCGCCTGTGATCCGAGCCTGCTAGAATAGGCCGAAAATAATGGGGTTTGACGCTATTTAGCGGGTATTTAGCAGGGAGGTAAGCAAATATCGTAGGAAAACTGCAAGAAAAACTGTAGAAAGACCCGTTTGGGTTTTCTTAAAGCAGCCCAGTGCTGAATGTTGCTACCCGGTGTGCAGATATTCTAAAAGGTCAAAGAAAGACACGAATACACGCTTCCTTGGATATTAGACTATACTGTAATGTATAGTGATAAAATAAACAATAATGGGCCTGAATAATCTGCTCCGAAAGCTATGTTAGCCACCGCCTTCAGTCATGCATGCACATGCAGGGAGATCCAAGATGCAAGCACCCGCATACGATATTCAGGGGTACCTCGGGAGTTTCGCACCAATGAACATGCCGAGCGTGCCGAGCGTCACCATTTAGTGCAAGGGTTGTTAATATCTATTGTGTCAATTGCATCGAGTCAGTTTCTTGGGCAAATTTGTATTCAAAAATACTCTAAAATCTATAAGAAAGCTACCTTAGATTTAGTCAAAAAGGTAGACAACGGTACGAAGAGTTCTACCGGAGTTCAGGTCGTCAATGGCCTTGTTGATCTCGCTGAGCTTGCACTCGTCAGAGATGTACTCCTGGACTCTAAGCTTACCCTGCATGTAGTGGTCGACGAGGACAGGGAGCTGGGAGCGACCCTTGGCACCACCGAAGAAAGAACCAATCCATCTTCTGCCGAAGATAAGGTCAATGGGCAGAGCCTCAACCTTCTTTCCGGGAGGAGCAACACCAATAACAACAGAGGTACCCCAACCGGCCTTGCAGGCAGCGAGAGCAGAGCTCATGGCACCGACGTTACCACTGGCATCGAAGGTCCAGTCGAGACCACCGTCGGTGATCTTGACCAGGTAGTCCTCAATGGTGCCCTCAATCTCCTTGGGGTTAATGAACTCGGTGGCACCGAACTTTGTACAAAGATCCTTCTTCTTGTTGTCAACATCGACAACAATAATACGCTTGGCACCACGGACGTGAGCACCCTGGACAGCAGACAGACCAACGGTACCAGCACCGAAGATAGCAACAGTCTCGTCCTCCTTGACGTCGGCAGTGAAAAGAGCAGCACCATAACCAGTAGTGATACCGCAACCAATCAGGCAGACCTTGTTGGCAGGAGCAGCAGGGTCGATCTTAGCAACACAGATGTCGGCGACAACGGTGTACTGAGAGAAGGTAGAGCAGGAAAGGAACTGGTAGAGGTCCTTACCTTTGCAGTGCATACGGGAAGTACCATCGGGAAGGAGACCCTCGGCAGCGGTCTTGGTGATCTTGCTGCACAAGTTGGTCTTACCAGACTTACAGAGGTTGCACTCACCACAGTCGGGGTTGTACATGGGGATAACATGGTCACCGGGGGCGACGTGGGTAACACCCTCACCGACACTCTCGACAACACAGGCAGCCTCGTGACCGAAGACAACGGGGAACTTGGTGGGCCAACCAATACCAGCCAGGGCATGGGTGTCGGTACCGCAGACACCGGTGTTCAAGACCTTAAGACGGACTTCGTGAGCCTTGGGGGGATCAACAGTGATTTCCTCAATGACGAGGGGCTTACCCATCTCCCATGCGACAGCAGCTTTACAAGTGATAACAGACATAAGTATAAAAGTGTTTTTTGTGTTTTTCTCTGGTGAAACTGGACTTCCAGCGGTGTTTTAATAGTAAATGGGCCATGCCGTTCCTTGCCCCGATGCATTCATTGCGCATCAACCTTGCATTCTGCATCCCCTCCGTTGAGAGAATAACGGCAGGCCCCGACACCACGTGCAGAAACAATACTGTTCAGTGGGACCAAGGGTTTCTATTGAATTATAGACAGGCCAACCCAGGCAATTAGTATTCGGTGAATATGGCTCCTGGAATTGCCGGGTGCCAATTGCCAGCCCACGCATCACCGCTCGGGCAATTGCCGAAAATGTCGTCGTGCTAAAGCGAATCTTGAATGACTGGACTCGACGACATGCAGATGATCTACGTTCGGTTAATGGGGTACAAAGGTGTTGGGTTACCGGACCCGCTCTGAATTGTGGGGAATCCAGGGTAGTGTGTACCTGGATGCAACGATAATGCTAACTACTATATACATCTAATTCCAATAGCTCCAAACCACGCCAAATTCGCCGGATTTTAAACTGGACAATTACTTGCGACCCCCAGTTCCAACCACCCTTGGCACTTCGTTCGTTTATTCGTCACTGTCGCACGGCAACTCCCAGTAATAGTGCCTCCTAGAATGCTGTCTCTCTCGTGTGGCTGTAGGGTTTTTCACTTGTGCTGAGATAATTTGCGTCACCGAGAATATGAGGCATGAGCCAATGGCCAAAGAGACTTCGGGCAATAAACCATGGAAAAATAAACTGTGAGGAATTGCAACTATAATTTCCAGTGAACTGTACGCATTTTCCCTCCCGGAATCCTGGCGTTTCGTAGTATCGGATTAATGTACGCAGGCCGACTTGCTCATAGGTTAATCAGCGACCATGTCGGGTTATGCCGTTTGCTATGATTCGTATCCCAGTCTCCCGGGACTAAACGGTGCAATAAGCTGCAGGATAATAATTGGATTTAGTTGATGATAAGGCCAGTGCCTGTTTTGGATATTAATTCCTTCGTCCATCCGCTATCTCGTAACAGGATACGACCCGGGGTACATGCAGGTCGAGTCAGGCAAGGTATGGCCCCTCTCAATTTCCCTCACCCATTTGAGGGGACCGTCTGCAGACAATAATAAACTTGAAAATGCGGGGATTGTTGAACGTTAACAAGAGAGGGGAACGCTTTGAAACTAATGCGGGCCTCCGGGGCCGACCACCGTGACGGCACCAATTGGCCAATGGCCGGTTTTTGCCTGTCCGTGAGATCACCGGGCCCCGGCCTGGAGCGCTGCAGGTTAGTCTTGCTGCACGTTTGTTACCCCTGGAAGTCATGCTTGACTGCTGTGTTGTTTCCTTGCCAGACTCGGCCATGTCCGTTTGCTAAATTGACAGTGTGAAACAATGCCAGGTATAGGCTTTGCTGTTTGGGCACTGGTACTGATGGCCATGGTTCAATGATGTGGCGAATTGTGTCTGGTGCCAAGAGAGCCTGAAACAGTGGCTTCGGCGGGCTATCCGTATGAACTGTGGAACACAGGCAGTTGGATCAATCAGTTGATGTTGTCCATTTTAATTGAATTGTGTTGTTTTGTTTAAATAAATCATGGTTTGCGTGTTTTGTGCTTGGCATCTTGGCAGGGCCGGGTCCGAGCACACAGCGAGCAGCTCAGTCGACTCCAGTCGGCTCCAGCTGGCTCAAGCACAGGTCTCCAGCATGCCAGAGATGACCTTTAAAAGCTGATCATTCTCACAGGCAGCAGCGACACGCTCCTTGTCGTTGAGCTGCTTGTTGACCTGGCTTTCGCTCTGATGAGTGCCAGGTGTGATAGAAATGCGCACCCGGTATCTGGGAGGCAGGCTCCGCTCGAGACGAACGCGGATTCCAAGGCCAATAAGGGTCGAAAGACCACAGTGTGTAACCGTAGGGGTAATTTGAATGTGGACACTTGCAATATCATCAGGGTTTCCATTGTCTTCGATGTAGATTCTATCCAGTCCAACAATGGCCAGTTGACCAAGGGTGAGCGGGTGCTCGGGGTCAGAGATGGTAGCAATCAAATCATAGATCTCCTGAGCATCAACAGGTTCCACTTCGGAGTCATTTATTAAATCCGGAGTCTCGTCAAGCCCGAAGGGTACCTGGGGGCCGCCTGCAACAGGGTTGGTTGAAAAAAGTGAGAACCCGGCAAGGTCCCCGAGCTCAAAAGCAGGCTTGGCGCTTTCTTCCTTGCGCTGGGGCAGTTCCCACTGTTCCAGCACCTTGGGATTCGAGTTAATTATTTCTGTTGTCATGGTCTGAAGCAAAGTTCCACGGCCCTCCGCTTCAATTATTAGAATCGACGCAAATGAGTAATCTCGGGTCACCGCCCCACCTAGTACCCCCACTGGTTAGAGGGTACTATGAGGGTGATTGTGTCGGGATGGATAGTTTGAGGTATATCCTAAAATCTATCAAATAAATTGAAAATAGTCAAAGAGCAAGCTGGGACCATTGTCAGGGGCAATTTCCAATTTTGGGCCCAGTTAGCTCCAGTTCTCTTCCGGGGCCAGCTTTGGAAAATATCATCACCAAACCCTCCAAACTACCCCGTTATCGCTTCATCCCCACCTGGACCCCGGTTGTCGGTTACTAATGGTCCAGCTGCAGCTGGCGGCACTTTTGGTGGGTTTACTGGCGGCCAGTTTGTTGGCCATTGCCAGTAATTTAAGACGGTTTCGTGGTCCTGTTGTCCTGGGCCATGTCTTAGCATTGGGTCTGTCGGCCAGCACGGTCCTAACGGTACTGTATGGCCTGCTGGGCTACTTTGAAGGCCGGGTGAACTCTTGGAGACTGTTTAAGCTGGTAGCAGCAGGTCTCCAGGCCCTGGGTATGTCTGTTCAAATTCTTATGGGCTATGGATTGCTCACACGCTTGGCAATTATTGCCTATGTGCGTTTTTTTGTTGGCCTAGGCCCCGCTGGCTCGGGACTGCCTTGGCTGTATATTCCCAGTGGAGTGGCATTACTTGTTTACGGGCTTGTGAGCCTCCAGAAATTACGAATTACTGGTCTTGTTGTACTATCGGCCATAATCCTTGCCGTACACCTGCTGAGAGACCTGTATATGCTGCATTGGTACGTGGGCCTCGGTCCGGTAGTTGACTTTCCCACGAAGATGGGCCATCGCTTGAGTTCATGGTCGAACTTCAAGTGCTATATTCAGGTGAAATGGCCAATATGGTTGCAGCAGATCCACGAGCTAACTGACTATTCGTTGGATGGTGCTCACGAACTGTTCCAGATATCCAAGGTCTGGGCCATTGAAGCATGGTACCGAGTCCTGGCACTCAAAGCAGAAGCGGTTACGTGGGGTCTGGAATCCCATGGTCATATCCAAAGCTTGTTGGAATTAAGGCCAACATGGTCTCTTGATGAGCTCAATGTTATGGCCAAGACATTGACTACGAAGTGGCACCTGTCAAAGTACAATTTGAACAAGGTCGCCATTCGAGCACAAACAGTGCTTTCCCATTTCGGAATCACACTGGATAATGCGGCCAAGCTGTTCACAGAGATCAAGTCAGAAACAGTCACCACCATCGTGGAGGCCTGGAGCGCCCTGCCCGAGCTGGAACCTCGGTCGATGTTGTACGCAGCCGAAGCTGTGCTGGCACTTTTGGTGACGGTTGGAATTATATGGGCGGCTTTCAAGACGCTTTTACCAGAGCCCGAGCAGGCACCATCAGACAAGCCAGCCGTGCCGGAACAGTACCACCAAATAGAGTCAAGTAAACGTAGGACTTGAACAGTCTAACAATGTCATTTATCTACATATATATGTGCAAGTGTGTGGAGTCAAGAATGCAAATTGTAGCATGAAAATTAGCATCTCGCCTCCGGTTTAGGTCCGGCTCAAATCCGTTTAAAAACGGCCCTTGACAACCTCGATGGCGAAGGGAGCGGCCCACAGAGCAGCAGCAATGTACAGAGCGGTCTGGATAGCACCGTAGGACTCGGCACTACGAGCATCAAGCTCTTCTTGGGAAGGAGGGGGCATAGGGGCGCCAAACATTTCGATTTTTGAAGTTGGATTTGAAGAATTTGGTGATTAACAATCGTAGCTAAGAATCACGGTACCCTAACCTGGAAGTCATGGGGAGAGCAGTTAATTGGCAATGATACAGGCATGTAGTGATTTTAAAATGGTTTAGTATTATATTAATTATGGTATTACTTTATTCATATGCAAAACAATACTCCTCAACCACTAATGGTGCCACAGACACTATCAATGACTACACAATCTGGCAAGAGCTCATTGACGCAGATCTGGAAATATTTCCCCAGTTAAAACAGCAATTATGAACTTTCACTATTTCTCTGACCTCACGTTTTAAACGAATGAGCCTCATCTCCCTTGGTTTCCCAAGTTGTTCTCGGCCGGCACGCTTCCATTTGAGCCCAGCGATTCCTGTCCAACTTAGTCAGTTAACCATGAGCGATCAGGAGGTTGAAGGACAGGTTCAGGAGGCTCAGCAGCCTGTTGAGGCCACAGAATCCCATGATATTGAGAGACATGAGGATAATGTCGAAGAGAATGTTGAGGAGTCCGTAGAGGATGCTGCTGGCGACGACCAGGAGCACCAGGATGAGGCTGACGAGGATGCCGAAGATGATGGCGAGCAGGGAGACGACGACGAAGCTCTTAGTGATTTAGACGAGGAAGAGTACCGTGAGGAGCGTCGTCCAGTCGATGAGGAAGTTTACAAACTCAAAACACAACGGCGGGCCCGTAAAGATAAGGCTGAGGTAGCTCCCAAAGAGAAGCGCCGGCAACGCAACCCACGCAAGGCTGCTGCTGCTGAAGTCGAAGACGAGGAGGAGTTTGATGAGCCTGAGGTTGAGGTTGACGAGGCCACTCGTGCTCGCCGTGAGCTTGAGGCCAAGATCGATGCGGCTTTGAAGCCTTCTGGAAAGCGCCGCAAGATCGATGGTGATGACCTTGAACAGATGATGGATGAGAAGATTGCTAAACTGCGTGATGCCATGCGCAAGGCTGCTCTGGATGACATTGAGAGTGTCCGCAACAATGAGCCTGCCATTCACAAGGTCAAGATGCTGCCTGAAGTCGTGGATGTGCTCAGTAAACACAACCTGGCCGACAGCATTCTGGACGGTAACCTTCTCGAGTCCGTGCGTATCTGGCTCGAGCCCCTGCCTGATGCCTCGTTGCCCAGTTATGAGATTCAAAGAGAACTGTTCCGTGCTCTGGAGCAGCTCCCTATCAAGACAATCCACTTGCGTGAGTCCGGTCTGGGTCGCGTTGTCCTATTTTATAAACAATCCAAGCGTCCTCACGGTCATGTCAAGCGTATTGCTGAACGTTTGATCGGAGATTGGACCCGCCCCATTATGGGCCGCAGTGACAACTACCGTGATAAGCAAGTGCGTACTGCTTCGTATGACCCCGAGGACGCTCCTGCCAAGGCCAATCGCAGCGACTCGCGGACCCTGGCTGAAGAATCGGCTCTGCGTCGTAACCGTGCAGCAATTCCTACTGCCCGTGGTGATACATATAGCATTGCACCTATGAGTGCAGTGTCGGGTGCCATGTCTGCTCGGGCGGCACCTCCTGCCGATTCGCAGCTGCGCCGGATGAAGACCAAGCTGCTGAATGCCACACGGCAACAAAAAACCCGGAAATCCAACGTTTCCATTGAGGGCCGGAACCTGCATTAACTTTCTATCTAATCGTAAATAATAATTCAAACAGTTATTTAACCATTCATCAGGAACAGGCTCAACGCGGATGCTTACTATATGACTATTAAAATAAACCCCTTAGTTACGAGGCTTCTCCTTCTTCTCCTTCCAGAGAGCCAGCAGAGAAACACCGGCAACCTTAACGACCTTGAAACGGACACCGGGGATATCACCCTTAGCCTTACCCTTACGACCGAAACCAGCAAGGAGGACGTTATCGTTCTGGTCAACGAAGTTCAAGCAACCATCGTTGGGGACGAAAGCGGTGACACGCTTACCGTTCTTGATAAGCTGGACACGGACACACTTACGGATAGCGGAGTTGGGCTGCTTGGCCTCAATACCGACCTTCTCGAGCACAATTCCCTTAGCGTGGGAAGCACCACCGAAGGGAGAGTGCTTGTAAGAAGTACCTAAGAGGCGCTTCTTGTAGGAACCATCGGCCCAACGGTTATCACGACGGCTGGTGCGCAGCTTGCGAGCAGCTTGCAATCCTCTAGGCTTGCCTTTACCCATGGTTCGTTTTAGATGGAGGTCCTCTGGATCTCGAAAGGCAATAAGATGGAGTCTGTCCCGGTGAGACTTGAAAAGCCCTAAGCCCTTGCTTGTGACTAGAAAATGGGAGGAAGCTCGTGGCTGTTGCTTATGTCAGACGTACCTGCGCTGGGCTGAATAGCACCCTAACCTTGGTCTCGAGGCTGATTTGGGAGATCCCTGGCGATTGCTGTTGGTTGATGGGATGAGTTTTTCATTTGTGCGGTTTGATTTGAATGAACAATTTGCATATCAGGTTATGCACAGGTCGTATGGTCCCCCTGTTTCGCCAGATTGTGGCCCGTTTCGTGCCTGACTGACTTGTAGTGTCCTCGTGACGATGATCTCTGCGTGGGTGACGTCACGTTGCGTGGTCTACCAGCAGCATAATTCTGTAGGTTTGAGCATACCCAGGGGCTTAAACTAATTGCAACGGTTGTTACTTTTTCACATCAATTTCAACAGGGGGGTTTCACTTGTCTCAAGCACTCGAAACGGCCAGACTAGTACTATACCTGTGCTATACCTGTGCCAAACCTTAATATTCCCTGCTCCACTAGTAATATCACATCCACCAATAGCACTAAACATTATAATCACTTCGCAATTCAGCTTTTCCCTCAGCCTGGAACTGGTTTGTGTCCAGACCCCTCCATCTGCCCTGGAACAGCCGGATCAACCAATCCTGGGGAGGCCCCTATAGATCAATGGACTTTAAGCTCTAGCTTAAATTGGAACCGTGCCATAACGAAAATTTTAACTGGTGTCATTATTTACCAAAGCCATACCCTATAGCACCATTAATCCCTAAATGAATCCCCTACTAATGACTATGCCCCAGGTCGCCCGTCCCCCGCTGGTCATTGCGGGGCCAGGCACATGCAAAACGTGCTCGCACCATTGGCACCATCAGTCGGACTCCCCGGTTAATGTAGAGAGATTCCGGTCAACCGGCCGGCTGTCATGGAAAATGTAATCCTACTAGCTCACTGGAGTACCCCAATTTTATCCGTAACTCAAATGAGGCTGCTGCCACATCCACCACCGTCAATTCAGGTCCTGCTTATCAGAGACATCCAAGGAGGGAAGGAGATATGAAACAGTACCCGAACATACGTACAGGAAAGATCAGAATAGAAGGTCCGGGCGGTTGCTATTCAACCAAACTGCGGGATCTAAGCCAAAATCAATTAATTCGACCGTTTATCTGGCCTAGCCGACCTTATACCTGGCGCCCAAGCGACCAGGAATTTGGAGCAGTCAGCAGGAATGACTTGGATCCCCGGCAAGTTTGAGATATATATAGAACATTTCGGGCGGCAGACACGGGGCCAATGGTCTCCAAACGTCATATAACTGTAATTTCATCAATGTCTGTAGGCATGACCCACCGGGATCCGTGCACACCCCCTTTATATCAGAACTATCGACACTTGCTAATCCTTTTCTAGCTACCTGCAGTACCCTGCAGAACCCTGCATGGGTTGCGTAAACACAACTTCTTCGTGGGCGACCTAGCCTTGTGTGGTCCTAACTCACAAGAACTGCGGCGGTTTCGTGCTCAAAGTCGCACGATACTTACTGGAGCGACATTCACCTGTCTGGGTACTACGTGCTTGTATATTAACCGCATCTCTTGCGTTATCGTCGCGTCAACACCCAGTTCTTGTTCATTTCACCTCGCCCCGTTCAACCTTTCCCCCTTTGTTGTTCAAGCCTTCAACTATTTGGTCTGAACGATTTCAATACCCGGCATTTGCTTTTGGATTTCTCGTATTGGGGTTTCTCTATTGATCAGGCTCTGATACCACATCTTTTAGCTTTGATCCCCTTTTTGGTTCCTTTTTCGACCGACTTGTTTCAAGTGGTCTCAATCAGTCATACCCACTGAACAATCGAACAGCTAGGTTACCAGCTACTTGCACTCGCAGGAGTTCTTCTTATTGTCATAAACAGATTTCTTCCCCAGCGGAACTTAATCTAGTGTTTCCTATTTATTTCCAAGCGCATACAGACGAAGTGCCATGGAAACTCAGCAGCAGCCCAAGGTCTCCTCGCGGTTATCCAGTACGTCCCGGATTTCCAGCAGCATATCTCGCCGTGTCCACCGTGAAAGTCGTTTCGGCGATTACATTCTCGGCTCCACACTAGGTGAAGGCGAGTTCGGCAAAGTCAAGCTCGGCTGGAAGAAGGATGGCTCCCAGGTCACCCAGGCCGCCATCAAGCTGATCCGTAAGGACACAGTACCACCCAAGTCGTCCCGTGAAATCAAAGTGTTCAGAGAAATCAATGCGCTCAAAATTCTCCATCATCCCAACATTGTCAAGCTCGAGCAGGTCATTCAAAATGATAAATACATCGGTATTGTATTAGAATACGCTTCAGGCGGTGAGCTCTTTGACCATATCATTGAAAACCGCTTCCTCAAAGAACCAGTTGCATCGCGTATATTTGCCCAGCTTGTTTCAGGTGTGTACTATCTGCATTCCAAAGGCATTGTTCATCGAGACCTGAAACTCGAAAACTTGTTGCTCGATAAAAACAAGAATATCATTATTACAGACTTTGGTTTTGCCAATTCTTTCCGCAAAGGCGGTAACCAACTCATGTCCACTTCCTGCGGTTCTCCTTGTTACGCTGCCCCCGAACTGGTGGTTTCAGACAAGAAGTACGATGGCCGCAAAGTCGATGTCTGGTCATGCGGTGTAATTCTTTATGCCATGTTGGCTGGTTACTTGCCATTTGATGATGATCCTGAAAATCCTGACAGTGACAACATCACAAAGCTATACAAATACATTACGACTACACCTCTGACTTTCCCGGACCATTTCCCACCCACCCCCCGTGATCTTCTGCGCCGTGTCCTTGTCGCCGATCCCGAGAAGCGTGTCTCTTTGAGTACTGTGCGCCAACATGCGTGGCTGGCCCCGCATGCCGCATTTTTGTCGGTTACCCCCCGGGAATGGGATGACCTGTCAACCTCCAAAACTCAAAAGACCACCACCACACCTTCCCATACCCGACATGCATCGGCCCAGGTTCAACCTACATCATCACCAAATGTCTCAGCATCGGGAACTGGCATGCCTCGTTCTCACAGTACCCGTATCAACCCCATTTCTACTACTGATAAGCCTACCACAATGAGCTCTCGCAACCATGGCCACGTCAGATCGTCGTCCGTTATGCCCAGCTATTCTGCTTCTGGTACACACAAGGGTCTTAGCGGTCTGGCACAACCCACCACACACACAGAGCACGTTCTTGCTACATCAGCTCCCAGCGATCGTCGCCAATCTGCTGTACCTGTCCTCTCAGGTACCCATCGTGGTGCATCACAGGTTCAGACTATTCGTCCTACCCATGCACCTGTTAATCCTACCACTCCTACAGATGAGGTGACCTCACTGGGTATTGCTAACAGCCCTGAACGTAAGGGATCACGTCTGCCTCCTCCCCAACGGAAGCCACGCCCGACGTCGTTCCAACCTCAGTTTGCTACCCCGCAGAATACGTCATATTCTCCTGAGACTGCCAATGCGTTCTCTTTATATACCCCCAAGGCTTCCCAGCCTCGTGTTGCAGTCACACAAGGATTATCCAAATCAGGAGAAATTTCGAGACCACTGTCATTCGTGCAGTCGCGTAATAGCCAAGTGCCTGTTGGTTCTTCCCGGTCACAAGGCCGTTCTGCTGAAGCGCCAATGAGCCCACCTACCGAGCCGGCTCTTAATGTTCCTCCAGGAATGGGTGGTGATCATGTGGCTAACAATGGAGCATACCCTGAGTTAAGCCATTCACCCAGCCCCCTTTCCAGTGACATTGACGAGGATCTTTCCAGCAGCAAGGCTGGGTCGACGGAAAAACTGCCGGCCCCAAGACCAGTGTCGACCTTGTACTCTCAAGGCACCAATTCGAGCACCAGCGTTGGTGCTCGTGTACCTAGTGATGGATCAGCCAAAACCAGTGGTAGCACCGGTCATTCGGGACACCACAGACGTGGTAGCAGCTTCTCTCAAAGCTTCTCGCGTCTATTTGGCGGAGGAGCCCCAAGCATGGCTCCGCCTGCAGTTCCTGCCCCTGTTCCAGTTGAGAACCGGCGGTACTCTGCGGTGCCAGTGGCCTCAGCCCATTTGGAGCCTGACCGTACTAAGCGGTACAGCGCGTTTGGACTGTTTTCCAGTGTAGCACCGATTGATGAGGAGCAGGCAGTTGGCGGTACCCAGTACTCCAAGCCATCGACCAAGGTCACGCACCATGTTAATGATACTCGGACGTCCGTCGGGCCATCTGGAATTCCCCAGGCCAAGGAGAGTTCAGCAGCCCGCAAAATGGTAGCATTCTTCAAGAGAAGATCATCTGTGGCTAGTTAAAAGTATAAAAAATGGATTGTTATTATTATTTTTTATTATTATTTTAGTATTCTAGTGTTACTGATTCGCATTATGTACAAATAGATGATGGGTTCGCCAATCGCAAGCGCCAATGCACCCAAAGAGAATAAAAACGGTTGTTCATGCAGATTTTGAAGGACCCTGGGGCAGATCTTGGTGCTGGCCCAAAGTATTGAGCGTAGCACTAGCTGAAGCCATACTGGTAGGCGAAGCAGAGATGGAACGCATGTACTCGCCAACAACCATGTTGGCTCTGAAGAACTTAGCTGCGCAGCGGTCCACGCACACGAGCTCACCCTTTGGAAGTTCTTCATCGCTGTAATAACGGGGCAGACACTTTTTGTGACAGTTATCAATAATGTCTGTGTAGAGGGTCACGTAGGATGCGAACTCGGCCTCTGCGAGACGGATCTTCTCAGGATCCACCTCCATGGAGTTGATACCTCCCATAAACAGCGACATGGTGCTGTTTTACTCTGGCGGGCTTTTTTCTTAAGCTGGCAGAGATTCTGGTGATGGGAGCCGGTTTGATTTGAGCTTAGTAAGGCGCTCGAGATGGTCACCAGAGCTCACCAGAGGTCACTGGTCACCTACTGTGAGATAGCAGTAGCAGCGGATAGACAATAGGATGCAATTGGCAGAATTTTTGGTTCATTTTTGTTGATAGTTGATCGGTACCGGTTTGTTGAATAAATAGTGAAAATAATTTCCTAGGCTACTTGTTCTACGTGTCGGTCCTAGAACCCCGGTCTAAGACACCAGGAGCTCTTGAACGATCATCTGGATCACACCGACAAAAAGTGGTCAACAATATAATCCACACCGAGTGGCACACCTATGGCACACGGAATGGCCCATCCGAATTGCACATCCTTTCATTCTCAGGTATGACTGCCTTGCCCTGGGCGATCACATGGAAAGCATTCCATCCCGCACTGCCAAGCCTCGATGTGGAGGTGTGGAATGCGAAACAGGGTCGCGAGATATTTCAAAACATGTTTGGTGCAAAACCATCGCTAGCTCGCCCAACCGGCTATTAACGTGCATTGCCATTATGTAACCGGTTTGGATGCCGGGCAGCAATCACTAAATTAGCAATGTATCGCGTCATCTCTGCGAGGCATTAGGATCAATTGGGCCCTGGTTGCCATTAGGACGCCGTTGAAATTATTGGGACGCGAACCCCTGTCACCTGTGCAAGATTTGCAAGCCTGACAGGAATGTGTTGACCCCCTGCTTCCGTTGTTGCGTGACGTCTTGGCTCAACCACCAGCCAAATGTACGGGTTAGGGCCACTTCTCGGTGCTGACTGCAATAGCGAACGAACTGTCAGTCAGTGCCCTTTCGAGCCATCCTCCTTCTGTCTGATACCCCGCACCAGTGCCGCATGCCCCAATATGGCCTGTCGGGTAATGTCTAATTATTGCTGGGACTAGCTGTGTTGGCTACAATGTATATTAAACCGTGTAAATAGTAAGGTAAAGTTTGCAAACTTTTCCAGAGGCCCCCGGGGGCCCAATTAATAATTAAACCTGTGCAAAGATCTCCGATTATCCATGCTTGATGCGATTAAATGTTCCTTTGCACTCTAATTATTACGCCCATACCTTGACAAGTTGACAAGGGGCACACCCGTGCCCTGTGGCCTGTCCCAGCACTTAGCAGGAGCCGGGTTTTAGGTCCTCGCCAGCACCGGCGGC
This sequence comes from Wickerhamiella hasegawae, assembly GCA_030572535.1. NCBI lineage: Eukaryota > Fungi > Ascomycota > Dipodascomycetes > Dipodascales > Trichomonascaceae > Wickerhamiella > Wickerhamiella hasegawae. The sequence continues at coordinate 63,958 of JAJLZZ010000031.1, forward strand.
TGGCATTGAGGCTGGGCTTTTTCAATAAATTCTATATAATTTTCCCTAATCGCTGGATACTATAGCCATTAGGATCACAAGACACGAATCTGCATCTTGGCACCCGGGTTGGGTTCCGGTCCCGGCCCTAAAATGGCTGTCCAGGTTGGTCAGTCAGTCCTAGTTTGGCTGACTGCAGTGCCGTGTGTTTCGGAACCAAACAAGACAGGGTGCCTTAATCCCGTGGATCGGGACGATTTCAATGGTAAATATAGCTACAATAATTGTATTTATTTATACAACAACAACTTAACGGTGGATTGCAATTATTTCCCATCCGTTCTCGACCTTGATTTCGCTTAATTGCCCGGCAAAGTCATCCGGCATAAATTGCAACCAGCAACCACCGCCACAGGCATCTACCACCCACCAGGGCAGGAGATGGTGGTTAGATCACAACAATCCCAGTTGAGCACCGGAACCACCAGCCCTGGACCTGAAATTCCTTACACGCGGAGCCAGCCGCGTGCAGCAGGCTTCTATTTAATTTATCAATATAAAGCTATTCGAATTCACTGCCCGCTCCCGCCAATCATCGCGGCACCATCACGAAATTTCATCCATGTAAAAGCACCGGTCCACATTAAATATTTGGTAGATCTATACCCATCAAAGGTCCCCCTGGTTAGTTGCTGTGGACACTACCACTACTTGCCCTAGGGCAGATCCGAGTCCGAGACAGGGCAGGGCCAGTCCAGGGGGCCAGTCCATAGACTGTTTTGGGTGGCCTCCGATGAATAATTCCGGCTTTAGCCATGGAGCCACTGATCTAGCGCGGTGTAGCACCGTGGCCGTGGAGGCCATTTCAGGTTGGACACGTTAAATCCCCCCAAACCGTCCGGATTCTCCACGGGACCCTAATTAGCCTTGGGGTGGTAAATTTGGCAAAGCCCGCCGCATTCCGCCAAGTCTGCATGTTACCGCATAACCCTACATAGAGATTGCTTAAAATGCTCCCTGCAGTTCCCGATTAGGTCGAGTGCCAGTGATTTGCGAGGGCTGACATGACTGGAAACGACGATTTTTAACGCAATTAATCCCAGAATTTTCAGCAATTTCGCCCTGCCCGACGTTCCGTCAATATTCCGGTCCTGCGGCACACCTTTCGCTCGCCCCAAGCATCATTCAATCCCCACCCATTTCCATGATTGCGGGGTACCCGTGCATTAACAGCTCCAAATATATGCCCTTATGTCAGCTGATATGCAGATTTAGGAGCAGCCTGCCCGAGGTGCATGGGAATTTGGCACAGTATATAAAGGGCAATCCATCCGGAGTGGTTACTATCTTTGATCTTTATTAACAATGTACTCTAAGACTTTCGTTGCCCTCGCCACTCTTTCTATGGTCGCTGCTCAGCTCACCAACTCGGTCGCTGCCGTCTCCTCTGCTGCCTCCGTCCTGTCTTCTCTTGTTGACGCCTACACCGGTGGTGACCTTTCTGGTGCTCTTGTCATCCAGCAGTCTTACGACCCTCTCTCCAGCGCCGTTGCTGCTCTTGACGCTGCTGCCGGCTCTGCCACCGCCAGCGACATCACTGACTCCACCGTCTCTGAGCTCTCCGGCTTCCTGAGCCAGGTCACCGGTCTCCTCTCCGCCCTTGAGTCCAAGGCCTCCACTTTCAGCGGTGTTGGTGCCGGCCAGATCGTTGCCAACGACATCAACGGTCTTGGCCCCGACTCTGCCGACATTGTTGCCAAGCTCCTTTCTGTCGGTGCTGCCTCCCCTGACGCCGTTGCCTCTTTGGCCCCTGGTGTCACCTCTTTGTCTGCCGCTTTCGCTGCTGCCGCCTCTGCCTACGGTGCCACCAACCCCAACATCCCCCTTCCCACCGGTGGTTCTTCTGAGTCTTCTGCTCCCGCTGCTTCTTCTGGCGCTGTTGAGTCCTCTGCTGCCCCTGCCAGCTCTGCTGCTCCCAGCCACAGCGGTAACGGTACCTACGTCACCACTGTTGTCACCGACTTCACCACTTACTGCCCTGAGCCCACCACCTTCACTCACGGTAACAAGACCTACACTGTCACTGAGGCCACCACCCTGACCATCACTGACTGCCCTTGCACCATCACCCACGCTTCCAGCGTTGCCCCCGAGACTAGCGGTCCTGCTCCTGCTCCTACCCAGACCACTCCTCCTCCTGTCAACGGTGCCGCTGCCCTGGCCCTCGGCGCTGCTCCTTTGCTCGCTGCCGCTGTTGCCATGCTCTAAGCGGTTTATCCTATTAGCCTGATGTTTTTGTAAGATACTTTTATTGAAGTAATTTTAATATACTTTCCTATTTGAATTAACCCAATCAATCTCTCTGTGTTTGTCTATAAACGTGGTCTATTTGTTATCCGACCAATAGTTCCCCTTGATGGTCCTTGTGGATTTTGCCAGTGTTATACGCCTGTAAACCTGTTGATGGCTAAGTCTTCTAGAATTTCAGATGCTGCTTGAAAGTTTAGGCATCTCAGTAAACCGTAAAATATAAAGTAAATAGATTAATTACACAATTGAATATCAAATACAGACTATATCAAGTCTAAATCAGCATAGCAATAGCAACAAGCATCAGAAGGCCGGTACCAACCGATCTCTTGCTGGCACTGTTGGCAACAGGAACAGAGCCTGCGGCACCTGGTGTGTTGACAGGCTCGGGAGCATTGGCAGCAGGTGCTGTTTGTGATGTGGATGGCTGGCTACCAGCAGTTTGAGTGGCTGCTCCACCGCTGCCTTGTGTAGGCAATGCAGCTCCTGTTACGACCGTGGTAGCAGTGTACTCAGGAACAGTGATGGTCGTGGGACCAGTAACTGTGAAAGTCTGAGTACCCTCTGTGAACGTTGTAGGAGATGAGCAGACAGTGGTAAACTCGGGAACAACAGTAGTAACTGTGGTGACACCAGATTCATGGCCAGCCTGAGCACTAGAGCTAACAGGTAGAGCAGTAGTGTAAACCTTGGTACGAGTGCAAGGGCAATCAGTGACTGTGATTGTGGTAGGTCCTGTGGCAGTGTAAGTGTGAGAACCCTCGGTGAAAGTTGTAGCCTCGGGGCAGTATGTGGTGTATGCGGTGACAACAGTGGTGACAGTAGTAGCCTCATCTCCGGAGCCAGAGCCAGAGCCAGAGCCAGAGCCAGAGCCAGAGCCAGAGCCAGAGCCAGAGCCAGAGCCAGAGCCAGAGTTAGAGTTAGAACCAGATTCAGAGCCAGAGCCAGAGCCGGAACCAGAGCCGGAACCAGAGCCGGAGTCAGAGCCGGAACCAGAGCCGGAACCAGAGCCGGAACCAGAGCCAGAGTTAGATCCAGAGCCAGAGCCAGAGTCGGAACCAGAGCCGGAACCAGAGCCGGAACCAGAGCCGGAACCAGAGCCGGAGCCAGAGCCAGAGTTAGATCCAGATCCAGAGCCAGAGCCAGAGTCGGAACCAGAGCCGGAACCAGAGCCGGAACCAGAGCCGGAGCCAGAGCCAGAGTTAGATCCAGATCCAGAGCCAGAGCCAGAGTCGGATCCAGAGCCAGAACCAGAGCCAGAATCGGATCCAGAGCCAGAGTCAGATCCAGATCCAGAATCGGATCCAGAGCCAGCGCTTGCTGTACTACTAGGAGGACAAAGTGAGGTGTCGCCATAGCCAGAGAAGATGAGCGTTCTGCGAATAAGTTTTCCATTGACAACCACATCTGTTTCTGTGGAGGACATAGGAAGTGTGCAACTAGCATATCCAGAATCACTAGCAGGAGTGGCAGTGATGGTTGAAGAATCCACATTAGCTGTTGAAGAGGCTGCGAGAACTGATGTTGCAGCGTTGGAACCAGAGGCATTAGAAGCGCCGGATGTACCAGAAGCACCAGAAGCACCAGAAGCATTCGAAGCACCAGAAGCACCAGAAGCGTTAGAGGCACCAGATGTGCCAGAAGCACCGGAAGCATTAGAAGCGCCAGATGTGCCAGAAGCGCCAGAGGCATTAGAGGCACCAGAAGTGCCAGAAGCACCAGAAGCGTTAGAGGCACCAGAAGTACCGGAAGCGTTAGAAGCGCCAGAGGTGCCAGAAGCTCCAGAAGCATTAGAGGCACCGGAAGTGCCAGAAGCACCAGAGGCGTTAGAGGCACCAGAAGCACCAGAAGCACCAGAAGCGCCAGAGCTACCACTAGCTGGGAATGTAGAGACTGCAAGAACCGCACTGGAAGCACCACTGGTTCCAGAGGCACCAGAGGCGTTAGAAGCACCAGATGTACCAGAAGCACCAGAAGCATTCGAAGCACCAGAAGCACCAGAAGCACCAGAAGCACCAGAAGCACCAGAAGCACCAGAAGTACCAGAAGCACCAGAAGCACCAGAAGCACCAGAAGTACCAGAAGCACCAGAAGCACCAGAAGCACCAGAAGCACCAGAAGCACCAGAAGCGCTAGAAGCACCAGATGTACCAGAAGCACCAGAAGCGTTAGAGGCACCAGATGTGCCAGAAGCACCGGAAGCATTAGAGGCACCAGAAGTACCAGAAGCACCGGAAGCGTTAGAGGCGCCAGATGTGCCAGAAGCGCCAGAGGCATTAGAGGCACCAGAAGTACCAGAAGCTCCAGAAGCATTAGAGGCACCGGAAGTACCAGAAGCACTAGAGGCACCAGATGTGCTGGATGTCTGAGGGCAGAGTGAAGTATCGCCATATCCAGAGAATGACACAGTACGGCGAATCAAGCGACCATTTACAATCACATCCTCAACAGTGGAAGACATAGCCAAGGTGCAGCCTGCAAGGCCAGTGTCTGACGTAGCTGATGAAGCACTGTTAGAGGCACCAGAGCTACCGCTAGCAGGAAGTGTAGAAACTGCAAGAACAGCACTAGAAGCACCAGATGTACCAGAGGCACCTGAGGCATTCGAAGCACCGGAAGTACCAGAAGCGCCAGAAGCATTAGAGGCACCAGAAGTACCTGATGCACCAGAAGCGTTAGAGGCAGCAGATGTGCCAGATGCACCGGAAGCATTAGAAGCACCAGAAGTACCAGAAGCACCAGAAGCGTTAGAAGCGCCGGAAGTGCCAGAGGCACCGGAGGCGTTAGAGGCACCAGATGCACCAGAAGCGTTAGAAGCGCCGGAAGTACCAGAGGCACCAGAAGCGTTAGAAGCACCGGAGGTGCCAGAAGCACCAGAAGCGTTAGAGGCACCAGAAGTACCAGAAGCGCCAGACGCGTTAGAAGCACCGGAAGTACCAGATGCACCAGAAGCGTTAGAAGCACCGGAAGTGCCAGATGCACCAGAAGCGTTAGAAGCACCGGAAGTGCCAGAAGCACCAGAAGCGTTAGAAGCGCCAGATGTGCCAGACGCACCGGATGCGTTAGAGGCACCAGAAGTACCAGAAGCACCGGAAGCATTAGATGCACCGGAAGTGCCAGAAGCACCGGAAGCGTTAGAGGCGCCGGAAGTGCCAGAAGCACCAGAAGCGTTAGAGGCGCCAGATGTGCCAGAAGCACCGGAAGCGTTAGAGGCACCAGAAGTACCAGAAGCACCGGAAGCATTAGAAGCACCAGAAGTACCAGAAGCACCAGAAGCGTTAGAAGCGCCGGAAGTACCAGAGGCACCAGAAGCGTTAGAAGCACCAGAAGTACCAGAAGCACCAGAAGCACCAGAAGCATTCGAAGCACCAGAAGCACCAGAAGCGTTAGAGGCACCAGTTGTGCCAGAAGCACCGGAAGCATTAGAAGCGCCAGATGTGCCAGAAGCGCCAGAGGCATTAGAGGCACCAGAAGTGCCAGAAGCACCAGAAGCGTTAGAGGCACCAGAAGTACCAGAAGCACCAGAAGCGTTAGAAGCGCCGGAAGTGCCAGAGGCACCGGAGGCGTTAGAGGCACCAGATGTGCCAGAGGCAGGAGCAGAGCTAGGGCCAGTGGAAGGAGCAGCTGTGCTGGGGCAAGCAGAAGTGACAGAAGTGGTAATGACAAGAGCGTCACAAGCAGTGAACGAGTTCAGGCTAGCAGCACTACTTCCATAGGCAGTGTTGAAAACAGTCACAGCGGCATTCAAAGTACCAATCTGAACGTTGATCAATCCAAGAAGGTTACAGTCGAAGCAGCCACCAGAATTGGCATATGCAGTGTTCAAGTTACCAATGATAGTATTGAAAACTTGTTCCTCATTCACAATAGCAGTTGCAACTGTGGACTTCAAACCGAGTAAAGCAATACCAACCTCAGTTGTAGATAAGGTACCTAACACAACGCCATAAGCAGCAAACAGAGCAACGAGACCAGTTTCAAGAAGTGCAGCCTGGGGGGTTGTCAAACACTGAATAGCGGATGCAGTAGCAATATCGGCAATGGCATTCTGAAGGTTTCCAATGGCATTCTCAAGGGTGTTAGTGTTCAAGCTAAGCAGAGCGGTAGCAAGACCAGAGACAGCGGTGGTGGCGTTAGTGATAGCGTTAGTCAAAGAATCAAAAGCGCTGGATGGAGCGAGGCACTGAGGACAGATGAGAGGAGGCAATCCAGAGGAGATACTGGTAGTGTAGGAGCTGGTACTGTAGCAGACGGTAGCAGAAGGAGCGGAAGTAGATGCTCCAGATGCATCAGAGCCAGAAGGAGGAACAGAAGACACTGCAAGAACAGATCCAGAAGCACCGGAAGTGCCAGAAGCTCCAGAGGCGTTAGAGACACCAGAAGTACCAGAAGCACCGGATGCGTTAGAAGCGCCAGATGTACCAGAAGCACCGGAAGCGTTAGAGGCACCAGAAGTACCAGAAGCACCGGAGGCGTTAGAAGCGCCGGAAGTGCCAGATGCACCAGAAGCGTTAGAAGCACCGGAAGTGCCAGATGCACCAGAAGCGTTAGAAGCACCGGAAGTGCCAGAAGCACCAGAAGCGTTAGAAGCGCCAGATGTGCCAGACGCACCGGATGCGTTAGAGGCACCAGAAGTACCAGACGCACCGGAAGCATTAGATGCACCAGAAGTACCAGAAGCACCGGATGCGTTAGAAGCGCCAGATGTACCAGAAGCACCGGAAGCGTTAGAGGCACCAGAAGTACCAGAAGCGCCAGACGCGTTAGAAGCACCGGAAGTACCAGATGCACCAGAAGCGTTAGAAGCACCGGAAGTGCCAGATGCACCAGAAGCGTTAGAAGCACCGGAAGTGCCAGAAGCACCAGAAGCGTTAGAAGCGCCAGATGTGCCAGACGCACCGGATGCGTTAGAGGCACCAGAAGTACCAGA
>JAJLZZ010000032.1:0-62261 GCA_030572535.1 Wickerhamiella hasegawae
CCATAGTGACCGACACAACAATGCAGGCTAGTGCAGGATGCACTAGATAAGGGTAAGGACATCTTGGAGCTAGTGTCACCAGATAGTCCTTAGAATAGTAACCCAAGCTATGGCGTTACACCGATAGTCGGCGCGCCGGACCATCCGTCACGTGCTCCATATGGCGGTCACGTGCCACGGATATTGGAGACGCCTGAATATCAACCAATCTCCGTCTAACAACCAACCCCCTTATAGAGTCACCTGGCTCTATAGAGAATATTTCCGACCCAATGGCTCCGTTGGAAGGTACTGGATCCTTTTCTAACCCCGTCGCCCCACGGGACGAGCCTCCCCGCGATACGTCGGATGCAAGCTATGTTCCCGTTTCCCAGGCGATGGAGGGCTCTGAGCCTTTCTCCACTCTTTCTGATCCCCCCTTGCCCCCTGATGTCAATCCTGACTGCCCTTTAGAGCGCAATACACCCATTGTCTCCGAGATCCTGGTCACCATTCGCACTGGCAAATCGATTTACAATGCTAGCGCCAGTCCTGAGGACCGCGAGCTTCTTGAATTTCTTCGCGGATTCATAAGTGATCCCTCTCCTGACTATCCTTACCTTTTGTTTGATGATACTGGTTTCGTCCAGGACCTTGAAACTGGTATTTTTACTTTCTACTCGTACGCCCCGGCCCATGGACCTCTGATTGGCACGTGGACGACAACCTTTCAACGCTTCCATATCACCTGCAACCTGATCGTTAACCCCATATTACCTGCAACCTGACCGTTAACTGCTAGGCCATTGGTGTCCTTTGAGAGTTCCAATTGCAATTCTTGTAACAGTAGTTTCCTGTATTCGTGTAGCCTAACTACACATCGTCAAAAGACCACCCAGAATATCACCGGCCACCAACTGTGCGTCTTATGGGACCCTACTATCGTCAATTCAGTACTTCGGCCAGCCAAGTCCGGGTGTGTTGAAATTGCCTCCGTTTCCTGTATTACCAGGTACTACTGATAGGCATGCCAGCTGGAGCATCCTGATAGAACATACAAGGCTATGAGAGCTCGCTTAATTTTCTTTTCTTAGAAGAATCAACGGTTTGTGACAGGTTATGGTCATTCTGAGCAATGTGGCGTTTCTTAATTGTGGCTACGTCATTTTGAAACGATTTCAACAGATCTCTCTGAATGTCAGCTTCTCTCTCAAGGTAAGAGTTCGTACGATGAATGTAGCTATCAAGCATACAGGCCTGCATGTCTATAGAACTCAAAATGGTATTCCTGAAGCCAATAACTCGACCAGCTGTGTCAGTGACTGCTTTGGATAAGGTGCTCATTGATTCCACTGACACTTCTACTGTTTCTGTTAAGGATGCCACTGTTGTTCTTAAGGATGCCACTGTTGCTGATGAGGATGCCACTGTTTCAGCCAGATTAGCCAAAATGGCATCGATCCGCTCAAGCTTGTAACTTAGGAAAGTCAGCATGGAAGCAATGTCCGATGGAGTTACTGGTCCTGTTAAACGATCAACTAGTGAACGGAGAGCTTGGGAGTGAGCGGCACGGTCAGTCCTCGCAGAAGGTCTAACTCTAGGAGCGTCTTCAATCGGTATTTTTTCATTAGGAAAATTCAATTGGAGCCCAGTTGGCGACCCTAACGCAATTACACCAGAATCACTAGAGTCCTGCGGATCTTCATCAACAAAAGTGTTTGCATGCAAATAAGTTGAAAGCTCATATGGGCTTATTTTCCACAGTAGCAGATACGTGCAGTCATCGAAAGAGCAGCTGGTATTACCGTAGAAGAGTTGTAAACTCACCAGCACAGCCATGAGCAAGGAGTATAGCTTTGGCACAGCGTCGTGCAGATTTTCTGTTTTAGAAATGTCAGCTCCTTCCTGTAAATGATCGATGTAGGTGCCAATAGCATTGATCTCAAGATGACTCAAATTGAATTTGGGTTTCACAGCCTGAAATTGATCCATAATTATCTGCTTGATGGGCGTGTTGGTTAGATACTCGACCTGCTCCACCAACTCGTTGCTTGTCAAAGTATTGCTCTTTTTAATGATCATTTGTCCACAGCTTTGTTGCATCTCTGAAACTACTTTTGTTTCCCCAACGCCATCTTCCTGTTGAAATATAAGCCCATATATCGTCATTCTGATACCATGAGCAATTTCATACGGTTCTGGAACATCATGTGGGCTGTGAATGAGCGGCATGCGGATCATAGGTATATGGTGAACCCCAATGGTATGACGAAATTGCACTAGCATACGTGGTACGTGTATATTCTGCAATATTCCCTCCTGTTTTCCCATCCAGATCGTTTTTTCGGGTAATGGAACAGCTTTTCGATGATTCCATGATACCATGGAATGGGCCTTATTGAGATTGACTGTGGTGATTGTAGGCCAAGGCCACTTTCTGCTCAAGCTACTGAGTGGCACAATCTCTACCTTGTGAGCATTGGACATTGAAAATGTGTAACAGTCGCTGTCATCTGAGAAAATTACATGCATGAGGTATGGCTCCGATAACTCCTGTAATTCCTTCTCAAGGTTCACGAAGATGTCGTTTGCAATGCGATCTTCAGCGGCTGAAGCTGTCAAAACTATATCAATATTGGGAAAATGGTTCCGAATAAGAAATGTGAATAGGTCATAGCCTATGGTAGTGAGTCTGTGTATTTTAGGAATGCGAAATCTCCTGGTGGCCTTGTCCAAGGCAATATCATCGGTAGGCAACACGACGTCGAAATAGATTGTGGTCTTTGAAGGCTCCAAACTGAGGATATTTTGAATGAGTGGTAAAATTGTCGCATATAAGCTGTCGTAGGACGAGAGTTGTTTGTCCCTGGGCAAGTCGCGATAGACCTGATATAAGAGATTGAGCCCATCTATGTAGAACAGACCGTTTTTTAAATAACCGCAGTCATGTTGCACGGCACATTGCGACTCTACTCGTTTTTTCAGGCCAGGAATACCCATAGCTCAGGGATTCAGGAGGAAGGTAAACAAGAGTATATGTATGATATGCAGACGGGAGTACATCACAACAGATTAGTGTCATGTCGCGTATACCCATAGCCTGGAATTTGTGTTTGCGCACATGTAACCTGCTATGTAGTCGTTAGTCCTGATAGGACTCGACTGCTCAGTTTGTACAACATTCTGGTATCAGAAAAGGTTGTTGATCACAGCATTCATCCAACGGCATAACACTGTAAATACCATGCAGGTAGCATACCGTGAATACAATAGGTTAGTGCTACTGTCAGGTAGCAAGTGATGATCAGAATATTGTCACAAGATTATCAAATATCGAATAATAGATCAATTGCCAGAAATAGCGGCAAAAAAATACAAAAAACTGCAGCACCTTCTGTTCTCGTATGGTCTCCCACTACAATACTTGGTAAGGCTCTCAGATGGTTCAATATGACTGATCGGACGGGAAGTCTTGCTTTCATCTGGATATGGCCGCAGCCGATAGTCGGCGCGCCGGAGCACCCGTCACGTGCTCTATATGGCGATCACGTGATACCAATATCGCTATCACCCAGCATATCGCGGGGTAACTCCTTCCGTGTTCTGGGACTCTGCGAGTCAATTCAAACGCAATGCCTTCGTCCAATACTCCTAAGGGCAAATATCCAACAGGTTCAACCCAAAAGAGTGTTGGTAATGCTCCTCCAGGTCGAACCAACCAGTCCAAGCCTCTCAAACAACCTGACCTTGAAGATCGTAATCACCTCCTTGAGCCCAGTAAACCCGTTCAGGTAAAAGTTGTACTGACCATTCGCACTGAATATTTAATCTACCATCCGAGGCATGACCAAGTCGATCATGCCCTTGTGAAATTCTTTCTCAATCATATACATACTCCTTCCCCTGACCACCCTTCATTGGATCTCCGTCAAACTCTATTCATACATAAACCTGATGCTGGGACATTTTATTTCAAGTCCTATCTTCCCCCTCTTGGACCTTTGCTTTACACATGGACTGCGAAGTTTCGGCACTACCATATCACCTTTGATCTTCTCACTCCCCCTTTTGATTAAACATATCTAGATTTCAATATTACAGAGTCAATCTGTCTCATACAAAACTGTTACACGGCATTCTTAGTTGACACTTAGTAGTTAATTGCATATTGTGCCCTGTGGTGTTGAAATAGTAAGAATAATAAATCTGTTTAAACTGGTCAGATAACAAATTGGGGGCCTTCACATTCGCGTCGGCTGGTATCATAAATAGGATGAAAGTTCGTATGGGCTTATTTTCCACAACAACAGGTACGTGGAGTCATTGAAAAAGCATTTTCTAGTACCGTAAAAGAGTTGTAAACTCACCAGTACGGCTTTGAGCAAGGAATACAGTTTGGGCACTGCAGGGTGCAGAACTTCTACCGTATCAATGTCTGAGTTTTTTATAGCAGAGCTCACGTATGCACCAACAGCCTCGATATGATCTGGGTTCAACTCGAATTTGGATGCCACAAGGTCAAATTGCTCCATAATAATGTCTTGAATGGGCGTATTGTTTAGATACCTGACCTCCGTCTCCAGCTCAGCGCTTGTAAAAGTATGGTACTCTTTAGTGATCATGTGCCGACCACTTTGTTGCATTTCCACAACTGCAGGGAATTCACCAACTCCATATTCCCGCAGCAGAAGTCCATAAATTGTTATTCTGATACCATCAGCAATTTCGTATGGTTCAGGAACACCAGGCGGGCTATAAATTACTGGAAGGCACATCATAGGCATATCGTAAAACCCAATCGTATGAATGAATTCAAAAATCATACGTGGCAGGGGTGAATTATCACATCTCTTGATCCCTTTTACCTGGCCCAGCCGTATAGTTCGCTGAGGCAGAGGTATAACTTTTCTGAAACCCCGTGATACCATGGAATGGGCCAATTTAAGGTTGACAGCGGTGATTGTATGCCAAAACCGCTGGTTCCTCAAGACATTGAGGGGTACAATTTCTACCTTGTGAGAATTCGGCAATGAAAACGTGTAGCAGTCACTGTCATCGGAGAAAATCACATGGAGCTGGTGTTCGTCTGACGCCGCGAAGATGTCATTTGCAATGTGATCTTCAGCATGCATGGCCGTCAAAACCATATTTACTGTAGGCCAACATTTTCGGATGAGATATGCGAATAAGTCATGGAGCACGGTGAGATGGTGGGCGTCAACATGGTCAAGATCAATTCCTGTCCTGAATCTCTGCGAAACAGCTTCGACTGTAGGTAGCATTACGTCGAAATAGACTGTCAGCTGTGAAGGCCGCAGAAATAAGAGGCTGTGGATTATTGGGAAGATTTTGTTCACAAAATCGTCGTATAATGGGCCTTGTTGGCCCTTAGGCAACGTACGGCTGACGCGATTAAGGAGATTGAGCCCGTCGATGTAGAACAGGCCTCTTTGGAAATAGCTGGCTTGGTGCTGCATTGCACAATTGGCCTCCACTCGACCTTTAAGTCCAGGAACACCCATGGCGTACAGCTGCGATAGAACTAGTCGGACAAGGAGTTATGGCATGTACCTGGGAGAAGCACGGCAGATTAGTTGCCCGTCAAATATGCCCAGTTTCTACTTGTTGGGACCGCGAGCATATTCACCGCTGTGAAGTCACTCTGTAAATCAATTGCCTGATTGGCAAACTATTTGGGCGTCAGGCAAGACATATTCCGGATCACAGGGTTCATATCATCCAATCAGATTGCACTGAACTTTCATGTAGGTAAAACCTAGGTCTCAGGCCATGAGAGGTCTATACTGGTCTCAATATGGTCAAATGAATTATCGAACATCTAATGCTGGTTATTTGCCAGAAATACGGGCAAAAAAAAATATAAAAAACTGCAGCACCTTCTGTTCTCGTATGGTCTCCCACTACAATACTTGGTAAGGCTCTCAGATGGTTCAATATGACTGATCGGACGGGAAGTCTTGCTTTCATCTGGATATGGCCGCAGCCGGAAGTCGGCGCGCCGGAGCACCTGTCACGTGCTCTATAAGACGGTCACGTGATGACATTGTGGTCACGTGCCGCCAATATCTCGACGTTTCGGCAGGAGCCTGCTGCCATCAATTCCGTATATACCCACCCAATGCCTTCGAATAATAATAATAAATAATAAAACTATGTTTGCCCTTTCTCTAGTTCATAATTAAACACTTTCTGATATCATTTCGGGCATGTAGGCGCTCGCCATTAATCAATCAGCAATAAGAAATCCAGTGTTTGTCGACTTAGATACAAATACGTCGACAGCTCATACGGGTCTATTTTCCAAAGAAGTAGATACGTGGAGTCATCGAAAAAGCACTTGGAAGTACCGTAGAAGAGTTGTAAGCTCAACAGCACAACTTGGAGCAATGTATACAGCTTTGGAGCTGCGTGATAGAGAACTTCCATCTTATAAATGTCAGATCCTTTTTGCAAATCCGCGACATATGCACCAACAGCGGAGATCTGTCTACTAGTAATTCCAAAACAGGACTTCACGTCCTCGTCCTCAAATTCGTCCATTATAATCTCTCGAAGGGGTGTGCTGGTTAAATACTCGACTTGATCTTTCAGGGTGTCGCTTGGAAAAATGTAGTGCTTTTTAGTAACGATGCGGTCACCCCTTTGTTGCCTTTCCGCAACTCCAATGAAGTCACCAACGCCATATTGCTGCAACATAAGCCCATACATTGTCAGCCTGATAGAAATACCAATTTTATACGGTTCAGGAACATCAGGTGGACTTGGAATTAAGGCCAGACAAATCATAGGTACATCGTAATGATTGATTGTATGAAGAAATTCAACCAGCATACGGGTCTTTCGTGTGTTTTCATATATTCCCTTATGTTTTCCCAGCCGGATATCTTTTTGGGGCAAAGGTACAGCTTTATGATACCTCGGTGATACCATGGAGTAGGCCAAGTTAAGATTGACCGCGGTAATTCTACGCCAAGGCCACTCTTGACACAAGTCAAACAGTGGTACAATTTGGACCCAGTATGAATTTGGCAACTCAAATGTGTAGCAGTCACTGTCATCTGATATAATTACATGGTGGAAGTATTGGTCGGACTCGACCTCCACCTCGTATGCTCTGAAGATGTCGTTTGCAATTAAATCCTCAGCGTCTGTGGCTGTCAAAACGATATTAATTTTGGGGAAATGCTTCTTGATAAGAAATATGAATAGCTCATGACCCATGAAGGGTCGGTAGGTGTCAACAACGTGATTGCGAGGTCTCCTAGTGACCTGTTTCAAAGTATTGTCAACGGTAGGTAGCCGCACATCGAAATAGATGGTAACTGTTAAAGGCTTCAAGCGGAGAATATTATGAATGATTGGCACAATTGTCGAAGAAAATTTCTCGTAGGTCGACTGTTTACCGTCCCGAGGCATGTAGTCGTAGGCCTTGAACAAGAGATTCAACCCGTCTATGTAGAACCGACAGTTTTTAAAACCACTGCATTTATGTTGCACCGCACATCGTTTCTCCACCCATCTTTTCAGCCCAGGAACACCCATTGTCCTGCTCCAATCACACCGGTGGAGAGCAGCTCGCACGCGGAGAGTATCACGAGGTTCTCAACGGATTAGTCGCTTGCTGCACATACACACGGTTTATCTTGTGTGCTTGTGCGCACGCAACCTCTGTAGTGGTTAAAACTTTCTTATGGATCAATTGATGTGGTAATTCCAATCGCCATATAAGACTTGTTATTCAGAGCACATCACCCAATTACCAGAAATAGCGGCAAAAAAATATAAAAAACTGCAGCACCTTCTGTTCTCGTATGGTCTCCCACTACAATACTTGGTAAGGCTCTCAGATGGTTCAATATGACTGATCGGACGGGAAGTCTTGCTTTCATCTGGATATGGCCGCAGCCGCTAGTCATCGCTCCAGAGCACCCGTCACGTGCTCTATATGTGGGTCACGTGATATATTTTCCACTTTGAGGCCGGATTGCCGCACAACCTGGAATGCCAGGGGCTCAAACTTAATGTGAATCTATTAATTATATATGACTGTACATTTGTGCAAATTCTTAGACTGCTCCTGCATGTATTCCTTGAGATACATGCATATTTCGTTTTTGGCTGTATCGGCCTATTTGGGGTGAATTGGCACTACTATGCGGTCAAATTTACTCCAATGACTTTATCAGGACTGTTACTTGAATATTAATTTAGTTTTGTAGCCCAAATCTCTTTTCTGGTGAATATGGCTATGTCTATCCTTTCATTCTAGCTAAGTTGTACAACAAGATTAAAAGGGGGGAATAGGCCCAGTCTGTACAGATGACAGACCATAAAATTATTTAATGTTGTTAAATATATAATAATAGTTACCTTGAAAGTCTCTCAAGCTCCTGAATACTCCTAAAACTGCTTGTAGTGGCCTAACGGCAGGATATGGCTACACAGCGGTCCCTGCGCTACAATTGTTTTGCTAGTCAGCCACCGACTCAATGAGACGGTTCCAGCCCTAAATACATGTATTTTCCGTTCTTTTTTGGGCCCAAAACTTTATCTGAAACTAGGGCAGTCTAGGATCTGATATGCATTCGAGGGCTGGGTTTTCGGATTGAGCGGTGGCTGGCTCAAACTGGTGGGCACTAGTGAGCAAGGCCAGATCTGCACCAGCATGGAATCATCAAATCTAATTGAGCAGAACCTGTTTAGCCACTGTCTCTTCTCCGTTCACACATCTGGATACAGCAAGTGACTTGCATTAGGGCTGCAGCCGGACCGTACGCAGATCCCCGAAGCAGTACCATAACAGCCGTCCTGCACTGGCCAATTAAGCAATTAACCTGTAAATATCTAGCGGTTTAATAGAATAATTCAGCTTAATTGTTACACCCCCAAAAAGCTTTTTTCCGTCCCCGCATCTCCAATTACGCTGCATCATGTAGGTCCTGCCGTCCCCATGTTCCTTACATACGACATCCCCTAAATCCACTTTAGAACCCGTACAAGTTTCCGTTCTACCATTCGCTCCTGTGACCTTACTGACCAACGCCATGCGTACCTCGATCATCGACCTGTCTGAAATTTTCGACCCAGGCGATGTGCCTGTGTTGAGAAATCGCAAGCCCAAGCAATTCTTCCACGAGGATAACTGGGTTGCCGACTGCCAGCGGGTTTTCGTAGCCTTCAGTGTCCCTCGTGATGACTGGACCCGTCTGGCTCTGGAAAAGATCCGGGGTTCAGATTACAAGGACTGGGTCTTGCTCTTTGGCGGGGAGCACAAATTTGAGAACCCAATTCCTTGGTCAACATTCGTCACTGAGTTTTCCCGTGACCACCACGATCCGTTCGAGTTGATCGACGTTTTCCAAGAGATGCTTGCCCTCAAGTGCTATCACATTGAGGATTTTGCAGAATATGCTGCTAAACACACGGCTCTCCATAAGTACATTGCTTTTAATGATGTCTTCAACTTGCTCCTCCTAATTGGCGGGTTGGACAAGGAAGATGTCGATCTGGTCCGCTCCCACATGCCCCACATCTTTTCCATGACTGATTCTGAAGCTATACTGTCCCTGTGCTCCCTTGATGACCATGTCCCCGATCGTATCTCTGAAGGTGATGCCTCTGTTTCCAAATTTACAGATCGTCTCTTTGGGCCTGATTCCCCTGTCTACGAATATGAAAGGCGTTTCCGTCAAATTAAAGCCACTTTCTTGGACGTTCAAAAAGAGAAGTCCCCTCAACCAGAGGGCCGGTCTTCTGAATCAGAAGACGAGACCTCCGAACCAGAAGACCGTATTCTTGGGCCCGAAGATCACACCTCTGATCCTGAGGAACCCCTTCCTGCGAAGCACCACATGCGTTCCCGTCGCAAAATTGACTTCAACAAGCCATGGTCCCCTGTAGTGGGTCCGTGCCCTATATGCCGCGGCCGTCACTACAAGAGAGACTGTCGCAGCGTGCCAATCTCAGGTCGCGTGTGTGCCGTGTTCGCCGCGCGAGCTGAACCTGAACCAATTGAAGCTATAGAGGTATCATATTCAGACGATTCTTTCTAGGCAGCCCTTTAGGCAGATCAAGTCAGTGCCTTCGTATAGGGTGGAATGTCTATCCCTAGATTGACTCGTGAGATCACTTGGGCTGCATTGGTATTTCCCAATGTATTTACTTCCGTCAAGCTCCTGGAATTTTAGCATATCGTCATTTAATTTATTTATTTCGTTCATATCAGCGAGTACATAGTGTTGTGAAGCATTGAGAAAATCGTCAATAAGAATTGTCTATGCAAGATTAATGCGATGCTATCTAAAACGTGCAAAATATCCCTTGCCATCCACCCTCATTTGTTGAACGTGGAGCAGCCACTCACGGACTTTGGCCGAGGGAACTTGCTCGTGTCTACTGAGGTCCAATGCCCACTGTAGACGTTTGCGGCTACCAGCGCCCTTTTCTTGTGCTCTGCGAAGCAATCCATCCACAATGGCGGCCGCAGCCCGGGGCCCAGCCCCTTTATTTTGACTGCGGAGGATTTTCAGGAGACTCTTAACCCGACGAATGATCTGATGATCGCTCAGTTTGTGTGTTCTGCAGATCGAAATAATCATTTTGCGAAGAATCATTGGGGGAACTGTGACATTTGCCTTGTTAATCAACCAGTTGGTCAGAGTCAAACTAATGTCGGGGTAATCAACACAGATTCGTAGTAATAGGTCATGAATTAGCGGCTCCGGTACCGTTTTCGGGTCGAGGCCATGCAAAAGTTGGATTGCCAGTGTATAATTTTTCAATTTCACAAGCATGCTAATAGTTGCGAGCGTAACCTCTGGTGTAGGGCCCCGATACTGTTGGAGGTTCGACACCACTGCAGTGGCTTGGGCTGGTTCCCAGCTATGGAACAGATCGTGGATGACCCGCACGAGGAGGGCCTGGTCGTGGGCATTTTCATGAGCCTTTTCTGACATCATGATCATTCCTGCCAACATTAGCTGGGTATCAGCCTCGCTTTCAAGTTGCAAAACATTTTCTTCATGGGTGCGCCTGCGGACCATCATGCGATGAACATTGTTTCGCAACAGCTGAAATATAGACAATGATGACGTTGCAGGCATGGCCATGTAACGCATTTGTTCGATATGGGGGCGGGTAGCAACTGCTCGGGCCAGCTGGGCAGTGACGGCCGGTTTAAGGTCCGTCACGTCACTTTCCTTTAATCCCAAAAGTATAGACCATAAAACATTGGATGGTATGCTTTCGTTCCTGGTCAAAGATTTCAATGTACGAATCATAATGCCATCAACGTGGTTGTTTGGCAACGCATTGAGAACCCTGACAACCAGGTCAGTCTGAACATCTTTGGTCGTGGTCAACGCCTTGCTGTCGTCTCCAGACATGCGTTGGCTCCATGCTACTGATAATAAGGCCCGTGATACGAGGCGGGGATCCAAAAAGTAGATGCCCTTTGTAACAATGTTCGTAATTTCATAACTTAGGTCCAACCGGATAGCCTGGAGCAGTAGGGCTTCGTATACTTCAGGGGTGGGTGTGCAACGCTTGAGTTTGCGCCAGATTTTTTGGAACCTGCCGCTATCTTCTGTTGCATCAACGAGCCCCAGCGCTGCTTGCCACCACTTGGAGTCCAGATCAGGGGATTTTTCACGAAGTTCAAACACAGCCCTGGTAATTGCATCAAACATAGGCCTCGGCTGATCTTTGGCTAGGGCCCGGATATACACCCTGTTCTGAAACCGATGCAGATATCTTTTGAGAGTGGTATCAAAATAAACAGGGTCTCCTGTGGCCAACTGGTTTATTATCTGAATACGCAGCCAGGCAGGATGTGTGTCGTAGCCCAGAACCTGGGGGAAGTGGGCATTTGTGTACTTGAAAAGAATTTTGTCCAAAGCTTTGATGTCTGTTTGAAGCCCATGGATGTGTGATACAGCGTCAATATGGCTTGAAACTTCCTTGTAGTCGAGGCCTGAACCGTCCACGATTTGGGCAGCCATGGCGTGTTGATCCAGGTCCTGGAGCAGTTTTGTGAGTTCATAAATATAAAAGGGCCGAACATCTTCGTCAAAATTCGGAATAATATAGTCGACAAACGCTGATATGGCGTCGTTGAACGGCAGGTTGGCGAGGATCAGCTCACATGCATCATGAAGATTATGGTTCTTGACTAGTACCAGGGCCGAATCCAGGACCGACCGTTCAGCACTTCTGATTTCACTGGCGGTGATAATATTATTTGTCTGGTCCACAACGGTAGGATCGATTTTTCGCAGGGCACCTGCAGGAGGAATCACCTCTGCTTGGTCGTCCAAATCGCTGCCATCAAAGTCGGGCAGCAGCTGTCGAATCCGCTCAGCCATAGAGCAAGGATTGATGCTCTGGTGAAGGCCCCGATGGGGCCCTAGTCGTGCTCGCCCGGGTCGAAATAAAAAGACCCCGAGCCTTCTCATCGACGCACTGAGTAAGAACTGAGAGGATGGGTAATACTGAGATATAGATGGGTGGGATGCGGGGAGCAGGGTGAAATTTCAATTTAAATACAAAGGTCTGTGTCGGATGTTGCTTGAAACCGCATTTGCTCCGGGCAGCTGCCAAAACAGCCGCCAAAACAGCCGGAAACCGCGCAGGAGAGCCGACCAGGGCCCCTGGAAGCAGCGTGGCGTGAAAAATCCACGCAAACGCCCGAGTCTAGATAATCTAACAGCCCCAGGCTTTAATACTATATAATATCCAATCATTCAAAAGTTTTCGTCCACATCAGAGAGTCCCTCTTCGTCGTCGTCGTCAGCCGGCTGCTTCTTGCTGGCAACAGCCTCGCAGGCATCGAACCACTCGCTGTACACGTCGATGGGGGCCGACAGCGCATTGATAGAAGCCTGGAAGCTCTGGCCACACACCTTGCAGTTGAGGGTGCCAATGCCCAGCCGCTTGTCCATGGTGGCTACCACCGAGTCCTCGTGGTTGCAGAACAGGCAGGTGAAGGTGGTGGGGAGCACCTCCTTGAGCTTCTTGGTGGGTCCGCGCGAACTCTTCTTGCGTTTACCCTGCGGTTAGCACTATTTATATACTGCGATGCCTGTTGGGCACTTGTCCACTTACCATTGTTGCGCGGTCGTTAGGATAGATCGATGGCCGGCTGCGATAGATAGTGTCGCTGACATAAGCAAATATTGAAAAATAATTTTTATTATATATTTTGGGTCCGGATCGAGAATTTATTTTCCCGTTTCCCAGCAAACAGAAAATCGGAGACCAAAGTCTATATATTTAACTATGGATTCCAAAACAGTGCTTGCTGCCACCAAGGCGCTGCAAAAGTACCTTAAAACACAGGACGACTCCGCCGACAAGGCCCAGCTGTTCGAGGACGCTCAGGAGGATGCCCCCTTTGTGTACCTGATGGTGACAGCCAAGAAGTACTTTGGTGCCGAGCGCAGCCTCAAGCCCCATGTTGTGCCTGTTCCCCACTCCATCTGGGGCTCCAAGAAGCCCTCGGTGCTGCTGTTCACCCGGGACCCCCAGAGAGCGTACAAGGATGCGCTGCAGGGCGAGGACGGCCCCCAGCTCGTTGACCGAGTTGTTGGTGTCAAGAAGCTCAAGGGCAAGTTCAAGACCTACGAGGCCCGCCGTGCCCTCAAGTCTGACCACGACCTGGTTGTGGCCGAGGAGGACGTGATCACCATGCTGCCCCGTCTGCTGGGCAAGACCTTCTACCAGTCCCAGTTCAGTGTGCCCGTGTCGATTCGGTTGCGCAAGGACAATGTCATCTCTGCTGAGCGGGCCGAGAAGCAATTGACCAAGTATCTCAACTCGACAGTGTTCCTCAAGCCCGCCAGTACCCTGCTGATGGTCCGTGTGGGCACTGCATCCATGAAGCCCAAGGAGATTGCTGCCAACGTCGAGACCGTTGTCAACTACATCCAGGAGAAGTTTGGTGACTTTGGCGGTTTCCGCACCCTGGGTCTCAAGACCGAGACCAGTCCCCTGCTGCCCATTTTCTACACCAAGGAGCTGTACACTGAGGAGGACATTGGTGAGAGCGACGAGGAGCCCATCGAGACCGAGGGCAAGAAGCGCAAGCGCGAGATGGCCGAGCTGGATGCTCTGCTGGCCGAGGTCGTGGACGAGGACGAGATCAGAGCCTACAACAGAGAAGAAAAGGCCAAGAGACGAGCCCGTCTGAACCCCGAGGCTGCTGCCGAGGCTGCTGCCGAGGAGGAGGCCAACGAGGACAAGGAGTAATGCATATTTTAGGATGTTATATATGTTATAAATAAGCCGGCACGGCACTAAACTACACACACCGCCGGGCAGTCGCCCAGTACGCAGCTGGGTCACAGCGGTTTTTGGATGGGGATAAAGTTGCCCACAATGATGCTGGGGATGTTGTACTGATCTCTGCGGATCGTGAAGCTGAAGCAGCACTGTCTTCTTTTGCGACCATCTCTGGTACGTAAATTACAGGTGGTGACCACGGCCTTTTGGTCGGTGTTGAAGGCGATAGAGCCGTATTTTTCCCAGTAGTTGACGGCAGCGTCCTCGGACATGAGCTCGTAGATGGCCAGCTTGCCGTCGCGCAGGTCCTCGGCGCGGCACTCGACGAGCTCAGCAAACTCCTTGTTGCCCCTGTAAATCTCGCCCGTACGCCGCCACAGGCACGCGGGCATGGCCACGGACGAGAAGATACGGTCGTACTCCAGCAGCAGGCGCTCAAAATTCTCCTCGACCATGACGAGGTCCAGGTCGTTGAGCGAGCGGGCAACCGCGCGGAACGCCGGACGCGACATGGCCAGCGGCTGCGCAATACGGCGGCGCGACGACTCGTTCATGTAATTGTCCATATAATTGCGCAGGCGGTCGTAGCCAGCAGCGTAGTTGTACGGTTTCAGCAGGCCCGCACGCACCTTGGCGTCAATCACCTCCTTGAGGCGCACCGCCGCCGAGCCCTCGTGCGGATCCGCCGCCGTCAGCATGAACTTCTCGGTGGCAGACACATCCGGCAGATCAGGCACCGGCGTCTGGCGGCTCGACGACATGTTGGACGTTTGCACCGACACAGCCTGGCTGGGCAGGTAGCCCTGGTCCGGGGCGCCAAGGCCCAAGTCCAGGCTCGGATCGTTCAACATATCATCCTCCATGAGGGACAGAAACTCATTCAGAGAATGGAACTCCGAACCTACTTGCTCATCAAACACCGCCGGATGATCTGTATTTACCATGGCGGGGCTTGGGACAGTTGCGGGAGCGTCCGGAGCCTCGCTTTCCGACCGTTTCCGAGGTTCGTCATGGCACAGATGGCCAATGTTTCGCTTAACGCAGCGGCCGCAGGGCCGCTGGTTATCGCACGTCATGTGCGACCGCCGGCAGTACACGCACGCGTGTTCCACCTTTCGTTTTTTAGGCTGTCGCATGGCGTTTTTTCACCGCTTTGTACGGAGATGGTGTCACAGGTGAAAATCCGGGGTTGGTAGAGTGGGAGTGTGGGGAATTCGTGGGAAAGGGTGGGACGATATGTGCCGGACGATAACTGAGGCCTGATACGTCCCGTTCCGAGATGACTAAGAGGTCCACAGCGGTCTAGACCCCGCGGGCCCTGGATCAGATTTGCTGAGTCATCGGGTCGCTGGTCGTCTCATTGAGTCACGTGATTGTCTTCTGATTTTGTCTGCTGACTACGCTTCGGCTCCTGCTGAGTCACCGTATTCCCGTTCAAGACCCGCAGGAAATTTCAGGTGCTTTACCATGCGATTCCAGGCTTTCCCCAGGCTCGCGGGCGCATTTAGAGCCGCCCGCGCTTTCCACACAGCTGGCCCGCGCCTCCAGGTCTCCAGAGAACAATTGGAGAAAATGAAATCGCTCCGTCTCCAGAAGAAGCGCCAGGACATGACCTCCGTCGTGCTGTACTGCGCTTCGGCCATGATCTTTGCTGGCACCATCACCTACGCCTCTGTTCCGCTGTACCGGGCGATCTGCTCACGCACTGGCTTTGGCGGAACCCCATTGACAGACTCGACCAAGTTCTCTCCCGAGCGTATGCAAGCGGTGGCCCGCGACAAGCGCATTTCCGTCAAGTTTTCCTCGGAGGTGTCGTCCCACATGCCCTGGACGTTCCGGCCCGAACAGAGAGAGGTCCAGGTGCTGCCTGGCGAGACTGCCCTGGCCTTTTACAAGGCCAAGAACACTAGCGACGAGCCCATGATCGGTATGGCGACCTATACGGTGGTGCCGGATCGGGCTGCTGCCTACTTCTCCAAGATCCAGTGCTTCTGCTTCGAGGAGCAGCTGCTACAGCCGGGCGAGGAGGTGGACATGCCCGTGTTCTTCTTTATTGACCCTGACTATGCCCGTGATCCCGCCATGGCCAACACCAACGACATTGTGCTGCACTACACCTTCTTCAAGGCCCAGTACAAGGCTGGCGACGAGAAACAGGTGGCCAACGAGCTGAGCTCGCACATTCTGAACCCCGAGCGGGCCACTGTGGCCACTGCCACTGCCACTGCGTAGTGCTCGCAACTACTCGCAACTGCCCGAGGGATACTCTGTGATTCGATGATATTTAATGTACATATAAATAAGCTAAGCAAGCTAAACAAGCTAATTGAGATTAGGGAGAGCCGTTTTAGGAATTTTAAAATCGGATGAGGCGTAGGATGGCGCAGGGGACTCTACGCACTCGAGCGAGATGCCAGGCACTGTGCCAGAGCCCTCCTGGAGCACGACTTTGCGGGCTCCGGCCCGTGCGGCGGCAGCAGTGGCTACAGAGGATGCAAACGGCGACGCAGGGATGTCCAGCGCAGGCGAGGGCAGGCTGTGTGCGCCGTTGGCGGAAGCAGCGGCTGGTGCATGGACGTCGAGCTTGAGCAGAGCCCGCTCGAGCTTTTTGGACAGGCCGTCCTCGAAATGGGTTCTAGTGTTGGGTGCGTCTTCGGGAATTGACTCCCATCCCGCGGGCGGGGACGGGGGAGGGCTAATAAATAGAAGCTTGCCTTTATCGGGCAGCTCGAGGTGGTCTGCCTGGGTGTCGGCCAGCATGTTGGGCCCGAACATGGCCCGGGCCTCGTTGTTGACGGACTGCAGGGCCATTGTGGCTGTGATCTGGTTGGTGAAGAGGGCGAGCACGCGGGAAAAACTGGGCAGCCGGACCACCTTTAGGCTCCCGTCGCACGCAGCCATTCTGTCTGCCCATGTGGCTATCGCGCCGGCGTCCAGCTGGTAGACTATGACGGTGTTGGTGGCCTGGTTGGAGTACTTGAAAGCGGAAATATCACTCATGGCTGTGTGTGTGTCTCGGCGTTGTGTGGATCGCTGACGCTCGCACTTTTATATTATCAATGGCACAAGCAAGAGAAGAAAAAATCAGATTTTGCCTGTGGCTCAAAGTGGCTTATATTGGCTTGCTTAGTGAAGTTGCCAAGATGGGGCTAAGCAGTTTGGGTTTGATGAAAAGTGTGTGGGGAAGGTATTGGGAGGAGGCTGGTTGGGTGCGGGCCCGGCTGCGAGGTAGAAGGAAGCTTTAGGAACAAAGCCTGGTTTTAAATACTGCCAGGTGCCCAGAACACCGCTATCTCGCCTAAGTTGTGGCCCCCTCGCTGTCTTATCGCTGCCATTATCGCATGCGGCACATATGCAGCGTTAGGGTTTGTGCAGCACCGGCGGCAAGATTTTTCATAGCGGCTGAGCCACTTGCATCGCTGCTCCATGTCATACAACTTTAATCTGACTGATATTAGCGTATTGTTGCGGCTATGATTGGCAGCCATGCGGGCAAAATGCAGCCAGCACGGCCATGACATGTGTTGCAGGGATCGTCTCCTGGCTGTGCTGCCTGCGGAGCTGCTGGCTGAGCGTAATTTGGTTATTAGCTAATTGGCAGTTTCTAGTAAAATGCCACTGTTTTAGCTGGTTAATTGTCAGTTAAGTTTACGTTATATTTACGCATTATTTACGTTATATTTCAATTGTTCAAGCAAATGGAGCATTCTTGTTCCAGGGCAGCTGGGCCAGTGCCATGGCCATTGCGCAGGTCCCTGAGGCTCCCGCGAACACCAGGCCGGAGCCAATGAACGCAGACAGGTAGACAAAGTCCGGGTGGACGAACTTGCTGAGCACAACGCCGGCAACCACCAGCGAGCCGGCGGTGATCTGGACCTGACGCATGAGCGAAATTGGCACCTGGGGCGCCTCGGCGTCGAAATCAACACTTTCACCGGCCTGTTTCCAGTTGTTCAGGCCGCCATCCAGAAGGTACACCTTGGCGGGGGCCACGGCCTTCTCGATGTCTCCGGCGTACATGGTCGAGCGGCGGCCAATCTGGCAGTAGGCGACCACGGTGTCACCCTTCTGGAAGTTGCCCTTAAGCCCCTTGGTCTGGATGTCTGTCACAGGCAGACTCTGGGCCTTGGGGAGGTGTTCCTGGGCGAACTCGG
The DNA here is from genome assembly GCA_030572535.1 of Wickerhamiella hasegawae. Lineage (NCBI taxonomy): Eukaryota > Fungi > Ascomycota > Dipodascomycetes > Dipodascales > Trichomonascaceae > Wickerhamiella > Wickerhamiella hasegawae. The sequence continues at coordinate 18,432 of JAJLZZ010000032.1, forward strand.
CGGGGCCGCGGATGTCGACGGGGATGGCACCCTTGGCAATCAGCTCACGGGCTTCCTTGGGAGCAACAGTAGTGGCAGTCATGATGGAGAGTGTGGTAAAGATCGCCTCTGCTTTAACGGGCACGATCACGATCTGTCTAGGGCAAGGCCAGGGTAAGGCCAGTTTAACGTGCATCAGCAGTTTTGTGGAGAGCATCACAAAACGAGGATTTTGCGATTGGGTGGCTTGTTTTTTTATCTTTTCTACTCTAGATGAGGGACTCAAGTGGCAGGTCCCTTTTTTGCGGGCACCAGCTAACGCACAGAGCAGGTGTAGGGTATACCTGTACTGGCTATATGCATGGGTGGCTGCGGTGGCTGCAGTGGCGTAATTAGCTCGCAGAACAGCGTTCTCTAGCATTTTATCGGATATATTGCCGCTGTTGCGCTTCCAGCGCTTAATTAATGTCAATAATATATTCAATTATCTCGGCATATCTTGTCTTGTCCTCTTGCACTGACTCACTGCCAACTTAATCAGCCGTGTGAGTCATGGTGATTCACCAGTATCACCAATTATCTATTAACTGTTTGAGCAAATATTCTAGAAATTATAAAGTAATAGCATTAACACCAAACTGTCCACCACAGTATCTCTTCCACCTCACTCTACCACCTGGCCATAGCCCAGCTACCTGCTGCTCACCGTCTGCTCGTTCTTAGCTAATATCTCAGCTCTCTCAGTCCAAACTGTCTTATTTTCCACTGATGGATTCGCTTGAAGAGAGCTTCGCCAAGATCGGCCTGGCCGGCCCGAAGATCAAGGAGATTCTCAAAAACCAGAAAGTGGCTGTTGCCCTCGACGAAATCGCAAAGGAGGCCGACTATGCCGAGAAACCCACTCTGCTCCACCACCTCGCTCTGGCATCCCGGGCTCCCTCGGATCAGGAGAAGGAGCACCGTGTGCTGGTCTCCAAGGCCATTGCTGACGGCCGCCTGGCCTCTACTGCCCAGGTTGACGCTGCCTACAAGTACATTTCCACTACCAACCAGCCTACCCCCGAGGGTCTGGATGCTGCCAGTGGTGTTGGTGTTGTTGTCACTGAGGCCCAGATCACTGCCGAGATCCATGCCTTTATTGTCCAGCACGAGCCCCTCATCAAGGAGGAGCGCTACCGCAGTCTCCCCAGCGTGCTGGTGGCCGTCAAGAAGCTGCCCTCCATGAAGTGGGCCAACCCTTCGCTGTTCAAGCCCTTGATCGAGAAGGAGCTGTTGGCTCTGTTGGGCCCCAAGGACGAGCGTGACGACCCCAAACTCAAGGCCAAGGCTGCCAAGGAGGCTGCCAAGCAGGCCCAGGCCGCTGGCAAGCCCAAAGCCGCCGAGAAGGCTCCTGAGCAGAACGAGCACAACATGTTCAACGAGGGTTTCCTGGCCCACCTCCACAAGCCCGGTGAGAACGAGCAAAAGGACCCCAAGCTCATGGAGCAGCACCTGGCTGCCACCAAGGGTGACGTTATGACCCGTTTCCCTCCCGAGCCTAACGGATTCCTCCACATTGGACATGCCAAGGCCATTGCCATCAACTTTGGTTTCGCTGCCTACCACCACGGTCACTGCTACCTCCGTTTCGACGACACAAACCCCGAGGCCGAGGACGATGTGTACGCCAAGAGCATTGTCGAGATTGTCAAGTGGCTTGGTTTCACTCCCTTCAAGACCACCTGGTCCTCTGACTACTTTGACCAGCTGTACGAGCTTGCTGAGCTTCTGATTCACAACGACGGTGCCTATGTTTGTTTCTGTACCCCTGAGCAGGTCAAGAGACACCGTGGTATCATGGAGGACGGCACCAAGGGTGGTGAGCGTACTCCCTGTGAGCACAGAGCCTACTCCAAGGAGAAGAACCTCGAGCTGTTCCGCGAGATGCGTGACGGCAAGTTCGCCAAGGGTACTGCCACCCTGCGTATGAAGCAGGATCTGGCCAACCCCAATCCCCAGATGTGGGATCTTGTTGCCTACCGTATTGTTGATGCTCCCCACCACCGTACCGGCACCAAGTGGAAGATCTACCCTACCTACGACTTTACCCACTGTCTTGTTGATTCTATGGAGAACATCAGTCACTCTCTGTGTACTCTTGAGTTCCGTCTGTCCCGTGAGTCTTACGAGTGGCTGTGCGACGCTGTCAACGTCTACAAGCCCGCCCAGCGTGAGTCTGGCCGCTTGAACCTTGTTGGTTCTGTCATGTCCAAGCGTAAGCTGCTGCAGCTCGTCAACGAGGGCTACGTCCGCGGCTGGAATGATCCCCGTCTCTACACTCTCGTGGCTCTGCGCCGCCGTGGTGTCCCTCCTGGTGCCATTCTGTCATTTATTTCTGACCTCGGTGTCACCACCAGTACCACACAGATCGAGATCAACCGCTTCGACGGTGCTGTTCGCAAGTACCTGGAGAACAACGTTCCTCGTCTTATGATGGTCACCGACCCTGTCAAGGTCATTTTGGACAACCTGCCCGATGACCACTACGAGGAGATCACCATTCCCTTCAAGCCCGGTACCCCCAAGATGGGCGAGCACAAGGTTCCTTTCACCAAGATCGTTTACGTTGACCGTAGCGATTACCGTGAGGAGGCTGACCCTAACTACTTCCGCCTTGCTCCTGGCCAGTCTGTTGGTCTTCTTAAGGTTCCCCACACCATCCGCGTTACCTCGCACGAGAAGGACGCTTCCGGCAAGGTCATTGCCATCCACGCCCACTACGAGAACGACTGCGAGCTCAAGAAGCCCAAGACCTTCATCCAGTGGGTTGCCGAGAGCCCCAAGGACAACTCGCCCATCAAGCTTGCTGAGGTGCGTGAGTTCGAGCAGCTGTTCAAGTCCGACAACCCCGCTGCCCACCCCGACGGATTCCTGGCCGATATCAACCCTGAGAGCGAGCACATCTACAAGAACGCTATCATCGAGATTGGTTTCAACGAGGTCCGTGAAAAGTCGCCTTGGAAGCCCGAGAACCTGGACGAGGACGAGGCCATTCTCCAGGGTAATGATGAGAAGGGAGCTCCCGAGGCTGTTCGTTTCCAGGCTCTGCGTGTTGGTTACTTTGCTTTGGACTCTGACACCACTGATGATAAGCTTGTTCTGAACAGAATTGTCACTCTCAAGGAGGACAAGGGCAAATAGGTAGCCTAGGGTGCCTAGCTAGCCTAGCATTTAGCATAACTAATGATTCTATAACATCTGTCTCTGAAAAACGGGACCTCTACGTACCGGAGACGCTCGACAGCGGAGATAGGCTGCACGTCGTCTTGGCAATGCAGCTGTCGCTACTGTGCCTGCTCAGTGACTGCTGCGTGGTGCTGCTGAACGGCCCGTGCTGACGCAATAATCATTTTCAGGTAAAACAGCGTTGATTTTAGAAGAGATCAAGCAGATCAAGGACCGGCTCGCGATGCAGGCCGTGCCGCACGGATTAGCGAAAAGATTATACCCGCATTCTGGGGCAGGGGTTGTGAGCGGATAAGAGTGATAAACGGTTTAAGGCTGCTTGCGCTAACGGCTGCTGCTGGCGGCAGCTGGAGTTTCGGCTGGGCTGTGCGCGGTGCGGCGGCTTTTTCTGTGTTTCCACACTAATTTTTCAAATAAAATTTCCGCGGAAAAAACGCCCACGGCCCACCAACGGGCGTCGCACGGCCGTCCGCCCAAACGCCAGGTCACGTGCACTGGCAAAATTCTCAGCACAAAGGTCCTCAGTTCTGTGGTCGTCGTGCATCTGTCACTGCGCTTAGTCTCGTGCCATCGCCATATATACTTTGCGGGGTCCCAAACTTGCCGACCTACCAACCACACGAGGCCGACCGATCTACCAGCGTTGAACAATGCCACAGACGGCCCCCGACACACTCGCGGTGGTCAAGAAACCACCCACCGCCAACATCAAACCGCTCGTGGCAGAATACATGGAGCGCCATGCCGAGTCCAAGAGAAGACAGGACGCCTACTGCTACAGACACAGCCCGGACCACTCGCTGCACGTTTCCGAGTCCAACGACATGCCGGCCCTCAACCAGGAGCTTGATACCCTGAGCTCCAACGACAGGGAGATGATCAAAGCCGTGTGGGATGGCTTCCATGTGGCTCCCTCGTCGCACAGACTGCTGGTCCTCAAGGGCCTGCTGTCGCAGTGCTGTTTTCCCCAGCTCAGCGCCATCTCATCCATGATCCGCGACCTTATTCGTATTGATTTCCTCAGCGTGCTGCCCATGGAGCTGGCCTTCAAGGTCCTGGGCTACCTTGACGCCAAGTCCCTGGCCAAAGCATCCCAAGTATCCAAGAAATGGAAGCAGATGGCCAATGACGATGTCGTGTGGTACCATCTGTGCGAGCAGCACATCGATCGTAAGTGTACGACCTGCGGCTGGGGTCTTCCTCTGCTTGACCGTCGGTCGCTCCGCAAATCCAAAAAGGCCGTCATGAGACGTTTGGAGACCCTCAGTGGTAAGTCCGCCCAGGAAGCCGAAGACGCCGAAGCTGCCGAGGCCGCTGCTGGCGCCCTGGAAGTGGTGGAAGCCGGTGCGACCATCACCCCCGTTGGCTGTGGAGCCAAGCGCGCCCTTGAGGCCGGTGACGACTCCGCTGCCAAGACCCAGGTGGTGCCCCGCACACGGCCCTGGAAGGAGGTCTACATTGAGCGTTTCAAGATCGAAAACAACTGGCGTACCGGCCGCTACTCGATCAAGGAGTTCGAGCACGGCTCACCTGTGCTGTGCCTCCAGTTCGACCACCAGTACCTGATCACAGGTACTTTTGACGGCAACATCACCGTGTGGGACATTGAGACACTGCAAAAGGTTCGCGTGCTCAAGGGCCATTTCCGGGCTGTCAGTGCTCTCAAGTTCGACAGCACCAAGCTTGTGACGGGCTCATGGGATCAGAGCGTCCGCGTCTGGAACTACCACACTGGTCAGTGCATCTGTACTTTTGGTGGCCACGACTCGCGCGTTCTGTGCATTGACTTTGACCACAACCTGATTGCGGCCGGTTCCGCGGACGCCAGCATCAAGGTGTGGGATTTCCACGAGAAGTCGTGCTTCACTCTGCGTGGCCATGCCGAGCCCGTCCACTCTGTGCGGATCCACGACGCCTCGGCCACCCTGTACTCGTCGTCCGAGGATCTGACGGTGCGGATGTGGGACCTGCGCACTAAGACATGCATCAAGGTGTTTGGTGGTCCTGAGAACGGCCCAGCTGCCCATGTAGCCCAGATCCAGCAGGCGCTGCCCATTACTCTGGAGCATCTCGAGGGCGACGACGACCACCACCTTCCCCCACAGAGCCCCATCCTCGAGTGCCAGGCCGAGCAAGACGAGATCTCGCTGCGTCGGCCCACTCACCTGCTGACGGCGTCGCTGGACAACACCATCAAGGTGTGGGACATCCGCACCGGCCGCTGCGCACGCACACTGTTCGGCCACGTCGAGGGTGTGTGGTGCATGGCCGCGGACCACTTCCGCATCATTTCCGGCGCTCATGACAAGCTGGTCAAGGTGTGGGACGTGCAGTCGGGCAAGTGCTGGCACACGTTCTCTGGTCACACCAAGCCGGTGACCTGCGTGGGCCTGAACGACACGGGCTTTGCGTCCGGTGGTGACGACGGTATGGTCAAGCTGCACTGTTTTGACATTTAATTATTGACTCTAATTTATATATTTATTTAGCCAACCTGCTATTCCCAGCCAACCTGCCGTGCAGCGCATGCACACCTCAAACAACCTTATCAGTTGCCTCAATTTTGCCCCCTTTGCGGTATTTTTATTCTTATCGATTATTAGCAAAGGAATCTCAATTATTAGCAAATTGCTGCGATCAGACTGCAATCAGACTGCAATCAGACTGCAATCAAACTGCGGGGTACATACAGGTCAACTCGTAAATGTTAATATTTCAATATTCTACAAATTAATCACAAAGGCCATAACGAGTAATAAATATAGGGCGGAGGTCAGGCTTTGCCTATTGCAATGAAGGGAAAAAGCTTCCATCATGTGTATATCTGTGAGGCGAGCAGGATCCGGACCGGAATGAGATTATAAAGAGTGTTTGCGGTCGGATATGTCAACGAGAGCAGGAGGAGGCGACGGCGAGTCCGAGGAGCCGCGCGTGTGATGGTGGTGGTGGTTCATGGAATGCACGGCACCATGGCCCTTGAGGCCATGGGCACCGGAACCGCTGACCACGGGGGTGAAGAAGCAGTACTTGGAGATGATGTCCTGGTACGATGCCGAGTCCATGGGGGCGAGGCCTGGCGACTTGGGGAATACCCGCTCGGTCGGGGCCTTTTCGGTGGAGGCGGTCTGGGACCGGGTCGACGACTTGGGCGGCGAATTGAACGCAGCGCCAAACGAGTAGCGGGTCTTGAGCGAGCTGGGGTTCGAGTTGGCCGAGCTGTGACGGGGCTTGGCCGCTTGGGTCTCGGCAGCCACCGAGGCAAAGATCTCGGATGGCGTGCGGGTCAGCTCGTAGCCAAAGTCCCAGTCATCGTGCGTGGACATGTTGTCGATGTTGACGTCGTCGACCGAGTACGAGCGGGTCGACTTCTTGTTGCGGGTCTCGCTTGAGTATTGGGTGGGCGTGTTCAGCCAGCGATCAGAGCCACCCTTGCGGAAAAGGACCTCGTAATTGAGGTTGTGGTTGTTGTCCCAGTACTCGGTCTTGTCGACGCGGTAGCGCACGGCCAGGAACATGGACAGCGAGTTGGTGGCCCGCTGGTCGGCAATACTGGCGAACGGAACCTCGAAGGTGAAGCGGTCGTAGCCCGCGTTCTTGTCTCTTTTACGGATGTCGGTGTTGAATGTGGCTTCGGTTTCGGACATATTCTTCCAAAAATCAACTGTATAACGGACAGCAACATGCTTTGAGAAAGAAACGTTGCGGACCAGCACGTTTCCACGAAGGCTCTTGTTGTCGGCTGATAAATAAAGGTTATCCAAATAAACAATGGGGCGGTCCTGGCCCTCGACGCCGGCGTAGTTGGCCACGGCAAAGCTGGGGGTGGTCATGATCCACTGGTCCTCCTCCTCGTCGGAGTCGTCGTCCTCGTCGCTGGCAAACTCGAGGCCAATTGAGACGGCCTCGGGGCGCTCTTTTCTGTTGAAGCGGCGGACATGGACCAGGTTGACGTCAAAGTGCACGTTCTTGGTGTTGGGCATGGACCGGGTGCGGGTGAGCAACGGCAGCTTGAGCGATGATTTGACGAGCTCACCGGACTTTTTGCGGAGCAGGCCGGGCCTGCTGGGGGACCCTGGCTCGGACGAGTCTCTGATCTCGGGGTCGGACTCGGCGCCGTCGTTGCGGGGCGTCTCTGGCGAGCTGGGTCTGAGTGTGGGCGACAATGGCGGGGTCTGGGTCTGGCCATTGAGATTGGGCATTGGTAGCGGTCTCAGGGTGACCTTCTGGGACTCGGAGTGGTGGATGTGAGGGGCCCGGTGCAGGAAGTCCAGCGACTTGCTGGAGTCGCCGTAGCCGTAGACGAGCGGGACCGGGGTGGCGCCGTTGGCAATGGTAGCCAGCGGGGGCTTCAATGGGGACAGCATGGGAGACGACAGCGTCGACACGGGGGCAGACAGGGCGCCGCTGGAGGGGGGAGACATGACAGTGGGAAAGTTCCAGTCGTGGGGGTCTTTGCCAAGAGGAGCGGCCGATCTGTCGGCTCTGTCCACTCTGTCCGTTCTGTCCGTTCTGTCCTCTCTCTCTACCTTGGACATGGCGGAGGGAGGCAGGGGAACCAGACGGGTGATTGTTTTGGTAGGCGTTTTTTCAGGAGGAGCCGATCAGGAGGCTCCGGGAAGGCTAGGCAGGGAGAGCAAAGAAAATAAGAACAGGAAAAGAATAAAATAAGACGGCACCCAGGCAAGAACGGGGCACGAGAGCGGAACCAGGCGCAAATGCAAACTAATAAACGGCGCTGATTCCAGAGTCAGGCTGGCAACTTGACGGGCCGGGAACTTTTTTGTTTTGGGGCAAACCTTGAAATAAAGAGGTCGCCGGTTGCTAGACGGCAAGGACAGGAGGGTTTTTATAGCGAAACTATCAAAGCTTCTTTTAAATAGGTCCAAATTCCGGAGGCAGTTCTCCAGGCTTTTTTCAACGGGCCCCAACAACGATGTGTTAAGGAGGAAGGTACAATCAGCAACTTTGCTTAAACTGTCCGGGTCACCGATAAGACCGTCAGCAATGCAAATGCAAGATACCTTGGCGAAGGGACCAGGGAGCAGAACCAGGGCCCGGAGGGGCGCGCGGGGCCCGCTAAAAACAGCAGCGAAGTGGTTGTGCGGCTCGCGGGGCCGCGCGCGCAAAAGCGGGCGCTTTGGTGAGGAATTCCGCCGGCAAAGCACTGGTCGAGCCCGCGCGGGCCATGCGCGAGCCCTCAGCGTGTGGCCAGGGCATCGGGGGTTGGAGCCAACGAGTGGGCAACGTGCGCGCGCGCAGCGCAGGGCAGTGCAGGGCAGGCAGGGCAGGGCGCGCGCAGGCCTGCATGTCGCTGCACGCAGGTCCCGCGCCCTAGCCCGCGCGTCAGCGAGCGGGGGACCCCGGTCCAGTCCCGGGTGGGCGGTGGTCCCTGTCGATAGCGAGCTCTAGCGAGGCTGCTGCCCACCGTCACTGCTAGTGGCTGTAGTGGCTGTAGTGACTGGGTGACTGAGTGACTGATAGTGACTGATAGTGACTGCTGGGCGATCGCCCATGCTGGGGCCTTGACTACATTAGACTCGAACCTAACTCTACTGGGGCTGGCCACGGGACCTGCTGGGTGACTATTGTGGCCAGGCTGGCCCATTCCGGCCCCTGGGGCCCCTTCCGGTCCCTTGTCGTGGAATCTCTCAAAAAGGTAAGGTCAGCCCGCACTGCTCGTATCCCCGGGAGTTCCGTTACGTAACGGGTATGGGCATCCCCGGCATGAGCAGCCCTGAGCAGAGGCCCCTGGCCCGTTTCTGTCTCGCTTGTGTCTCAGCGTCATGCAGTGTTTAAATTGCGTTGCCGGGGCAGTGCATGAAAGATCCCAACCTAATTAAGAGGGCAGGAACAATACCAAGATAAGCTGGCCGTAAACAGAGGCCATCGGCGCGACATCGGGCGCTGGCCTGCGACGCGGCGACAATTTCATGGCTGCGACGCTGAATTTATCCTGTCGCGGCCGCTGGGTCGGCCGTGGCCGAAATCCCGTGGTCTGCTCGTATAGGCCTGCCGGTCGCCGCCGGTCGCAGCCTGTCCCAGCCGGTCGCAGCCTGTCCCAACCTGTCCCAGCCCTGAGACATTTAGGGACCCCAAACGCTAATTCCCCGAAATTCCCGGCCCCGCACCCAGCCGGGGCCTGCCATGTCGCGAGACGGCGTCGCAGTGTCCCCATTTCAGAAATCGACCTGGCGATATCCCTGGCAACAGGTTTCAGGGCATTGATCCATAGAGTCACATCCAGAAAAGTGGGGTGCACGCGCACGCATAGCGTGATCGCTGGCTTGTTATCAACATGCGTGTGCATGAGCAAGACATGCAAAAAAAGTTGACGGTATGAAAAGTTTTTTTCTGGCTGAAAAATTCCCGTCGCTCGCAAATGACGCCATTCCAGGCCCGGACTCGGCTGCCAGCGCTGTGTGGCCCGGCCGGGGGGCTCCGGGGGCCTTCTGGCGCAAAATACCGCCTCCCAACAACGCAATGGCCGTCCGATATGGATCGCCATGTTTCACGGGGGCCTGGCGAAAAAACCCAGAATTTTTGGCGATTGCAAAAAGTTTTGAAATTTCCCCGCCAGAAGCCCGGGTCGCGGGGGCCCTGGCAGGGCCAGAAACACTTTTTGGTGCTTGGTTTCCGGCTGGGTTTTGGAAATTGGCAAAAAGGGACATGCGGCGACATGCGGACCGGGTCTAGGCCGTCAATTAAGGCAAAAACTAATTTCCACGGCTTTGGGGGCCCGCGCGCGCGGCCTGAGCGGTTTGCGGGCGTTTTTGCGCACGACTATATTTTTATTTATTTTGCTAGAGTTACAGCCACCAGAAAAATCTGTGCTGGCGCGCGGGCGGGTCGCTTTTCGCCCCCAAACGCCGGATCACATTCACAGCTCCCATCGCCATACATGAAGGAGCTGCACCGCATTTTGTTGAGATGCATGATAAATTGGGGCCCCTGCCCTAATCGTGTCTACCCTGGACGCATGTGCTGAAGAAAAAAGGGCCCCCGCAGGACTCGGCAGGACCCAGCAGGACCCAGCAGGATCCGGCGGCATCAACAACAGTGATGACGGCGGCCTGCAGGACGTTTCCTTGCATTGCCGGAGTCTGGAGGTGGCCACAGCAAGCGACAAAAAATGCCCGCAACGACACCCGCAACGGCACCCGCAACAACACGGCCGCGGATGTGGCGGCCACCACACGTAGCGGCGGGATATCTATCAGGCCCCTGCCTCGACCCCCCTCCTGGCGAGCCCACCCCCACCACGACGCGACGGGCTTGGCTGCGTCATCAAGCGGCTCAAATATTCCGGTGTTTGATCCGGGTAGGGAATAATCCGTGGTGGGCAGCGACGCAGCGACGCAGCCAGCGCAGCCAGCGACGCATTCAGGGGATCCTCGGGAAATCATGCAAGGCCCGCAGCCCAGCAGCCCAGCAGCCCAGCAGGTATACTGATTGGGCTCGGTTAGGTTGCCGGTGTTACCAATGGGGCTGTCTGGGCTGTCTGGGCTGTCTGGGATGGGCACGGTCTGCTGGGACTGCTGGGACTGCTGGGTCTGGCAGGACTGCTGGGACAGACACTGCTGGGACAGAGAGTTTTGGCATTGCGGAGCCAGCGATTACGTGGCTGGCCTGGTTAGCTCTGAGCTGTGCTGCGTCTGTGCTGTGCTGCTGTGCTGTGCTGTGCTGCTGTTGTCCCAGGATGCGCTTGCTGGTCCCAGGCTGCGTGGATTCCGGTCGGGTTGAGGTCTGTTGCGCCACCGGAAGTGTCATCTCGGGGTACAATTATCTCAGTTGGCCAGTTGGACTAGTTGACTAGTTGGCCAATTGGTTGGGACACTCAGTGACTGTCTGGCGACTGTCCAGCGAGCCCAGCGAGACCAGTGAGCTAGTGAGCCCAGTGGAGAGCAAGAGAGCCCGCCGTGGCCCGCCCAGCAGCACGCTAGCACACTTCAGTGCCGTTCTGGGCTCTACAAGATGTGGTACCTGACGCTGGCCGCTGAATGCGGTGATGGTGGAGTGCATGGCCGACCTGTCAAATTATGAAACCATTGCAGCGTTGCGGCACCGGGCGTATGGCGATAACGACCGGAGACCACAAAAGAGTGCGGGGGCTGTGGGGGAAGTCGGGCTGGCTGCTGCTGTTGGGTTTGCTAGCTGCTAGCTGCTGGTTGCTGGTCTGCTGGTTGTGGTGCTGGTGCTGGTGCTGGTTGCTGGTGCTGGTGCAGTTGGCGCTGGTGCAGTTGGCTGCTGTGATCTGCCTGGCTGCTGTGATTGCCTGGCTGGACTCGCTTGGGAAGTAGACAGCAGCCAGCAGTGTTGCAAGACAGAGCAGAGGAAGAAAGGCTGGTGTCTGTACTATTGCACTGTTTGTGCTATTTGCTACCAGAATGCAATATAACACCCGATGGTGCGCATTGTCTCCACTCTTTCAGCCCACCGACCACTATCTCCTCCTCCGGTCTCTCCACCGGTCTCTCCACCGGCCTCCGCTGTCACTACATAATGACTGCAGTGCAGTGATCGCTGCTGCTGCTGCGCTGCTGCTGCTGCGCTGCGCTGGGAGATCACTGAGTGATCGCTACTGCCTAATCTCTACTGATTGGTGACTAACCCGCCAGCAAAAGCTGACTCCTCCGCTGCCCACTATCTCGCTGCTCAGCTGCTCAGCTCACTGCTCAGCTCGCTTGTGCTGAAAAAACCAGCTTAGTCACAAATATTTTTTTCTGTCCTGATTTACCTGCCTGACCAGATTCAATATGACTTTTAAGAGATTCAATCTGGACGAAAGATTAATCCAGGCCATCAATCGCCTGGGCTACAACGAGCCCACCCCCATCCAGGAAAACAGCATCCCCCTCGCTCTTGTCGACAAGAAGGACATCATCGCCAAGGCCAAGACCGGAAGCGGCAAGACCGCCGCCTACCTGATTCCTATTCTCCAGAGTCTGCTGGTTTCAAAGGCAAAGGGCACCCGCGCCCTCATGCTCGTGCCCAGCAGAGAGCTCGCAGACCAGCTCGTCAAGGTCCTGGCTGGCCTCACCACCTCCACCGGCCGCGAGATCACCTACGTCAACATCGCCCAGCAGGTCGCCGACAAGGTCAGAGCCTCGCTGCTGTCCGACTCGCCCACTATTGTCGTCGCCACCCCCTCCTCGGCCCGCTCCCAGGTCGAGGCCGGCAACATCGACCCGGCCACCGTCGAGTACCTGGTGTTCGACGAGGCCGATCTGCTCATGTCCTACGGTTTCCAGGACGATCTCCAGACTCTCAAGGACGCTCTCACAAACACCGCCCAGACCTGGATTATGAGCGCCACCCTCGGCGAGGACGTCGACCAGCTCAAGCAGTGGTTCTGCAGAATGCCCGTCACCCTCAAGCTCGAGGACTCCAGTCTCCAGGACCAGCTCAAGCAGTACTACGTCAAGTGCAGCGAAATCGACAAGTTCTTGTTGGCCTATGTTATTTTTAAGTTGAACCTCATCAAGGGTAAGACCATTATTTTCGTTAACGACATTGACCGTTGTTACCGTCTCAAGTTATTCTTTGAGCAGTTCGGCATCAAAAGCACCACCCTCAACGCCGAGTTGCCTATTGCATCCAGACTCCACATCGTTGAGGAGTTCAACCGTAATGTATACAACCTCCTGATTGCTACTGACGAAGCCCAGGCCATCGAGGAGCAGACCCCCACCGAGGCCGCCTCCTCCAAAAAGCACAAATCCCCCAAAAAGGACGCAGAGTACGGCGTCAGCAGAGGTGTCGACTTTAAGAACGTCGCCTGTGTGGTCAACTTTGACCTCCCCGTCTCCTCAAAGGTCTACACCCACCGCATTGGCCGTACTGCCCGTGCCAACAAGACCGGTATGGCCCTGTCGTTTGTGATTCCCAAGGAAGAGTACGGCAAACACAAAATCGCTACCACCCCCAGTGGTCGCCGTGATGAAAAGACTTTGGCTAAGATTATGAGAGCCCAGGAGGCTCTTGGTAACGAAATCGTTCCTTACCAGTTCGATATGAAGCAGATGGATAACTTCCGCTACCGTATGGACGACGCTTTCCGTTCCGTCACCCGTGTGGCTGTTCGCGAGGCCCGTGTCAAGGAGCTGAAGCTGGAAATCCTCACCAGTGATAAACTCCAGCGCCATTTCGAGGAAAACCCCGAGGATCTGGCCGCCCTTCGTCATGACCAAGAACTGCATCCTTCTCGTATCCAGAGTGAACTCAGGCGGGTACCTGAGTATCTCTTGCCCAACAGTGCCAAGGTCACCAAGCCCATCTTTGTGTCCCAGTTCAACCAGCGCAAGTTCAAGGGCAAAAAGCCCCGCAAGGGTGCCGCCAAGGGCAGAAAAGGTGGCAGACGCGATCCTCTCAAGAGCTTCGGTCGTTAATGTCTATCCACTACTATATAAATGCATATAATTTTTTACTGTTAATATTATGACTTTTCGAACTCCATCCTCTCGAATTTACGCAATGCAGCATTGGAAACTACACCCTCAATGTCTGTATCATTGATGGCCTCGATCACTGCCTTGGAAACAGTCTGTCTAGAAATACGCGGAGCATCGCCGCCAACGCTATCCCACAGGCCCATTGCCAGTGAGATGGACGATTTGAATGTGGGCCAGCCAACGCAACTATCGAATTTATCATAAAGGAATCCGGGACGAATCAAAATGGGCCGGAGGGTCTTGTGCGATGCAACAGCCTGCTCGGCATGGCGTTTGGTTGCAATGTACTCTTCATCAGCAAGTCGGTTCCAGTTTTCAGCAGAGATATATACAAAGGGTTTTCTCTTGTCGTCTTTTTGCGGGATCTTGGCCAGCTCCTCGGCAACAATGGCAGCCGACTGGTAATTCAATTTTTCAAATGTCGAGCTCTCAAGCGGGTTGTTGCCCGAAAAACGCAGCTGGGCTAACTTCAACAAACTAGAAGCGGTCAAAGGCTCGTTTGCAAGCTTCTTGTACTCGGAATTGTTCATGATTGAGCCAACACTGTGCACCACTGCATCAGCTTCCTCCAGCACATGCTTGTACGATGAAGCATTGAAGATATCAGCCGAAACAATCTCTGCACCAGGTAAAGCAATCGGAGAGTATGTTCCCCTTGTGACTACACTGACTTTGAAGCCAGACTTGAGCGCAGTCTTGACTATTTGCGAGCCCAAGTAGCCAGTTCCTCCAAAAACAGCGAGGTGCATCGGTCAGCATTGATGGGCTGATCCAGTGGTGATATAGCACAGGGTGCAAAAGTGACAATAATAAAATTTCGAAGTTTTCGATTTCTTGGTGATTATTGTGTTTATGTTTTTAAATGTTAACTGTGAAAAATATTTATTCGACGAAGAACCATTGCGAACCTACTTTTATGGCGATATATCTGAAATACGGGCATGTTCGCTGAGTAGAGTGACAATCTGGAAATATTGTAATATAACTCTTAAAGGGTATATGATATTACTTACTCGAAATTTGCCTTGAAATTGGCATCTGTCAGTTCACCTACGGTAAACTAATTTAAAAGCTCTTGAGAGCGCCGCCGACCAGGCCCACAAGAGGGCTGAGAACAGCGCCGAAGACCTCGATACCGGGGCACTTGAGCAGAGACTGGACAAAGTCAAGAACAAGCTTGGGAATGGCAAGAACGACATCGAAGACCTCGTTGAAAACAGCAGGGCTGACAGCACCCTTCCAGCCCAAGAGGACAGTCAAGAAACGAGCAGCACAGTTGGCAAGCTGGACAGCAGCAGAGATAACAATCTGAATCAGGTCACCCTTCAAGCAAGTGAAGTTGGTAGAAAGAATCAGCTGGACGACGTCAACAACAAGGTTCTTGACATCACCAATTCTCTGGAGAACGTCCTGAGGAAGCTGGATACCCTTGGAGGTAGCCTGGGTGATATCCTCAATAATCTCACCGAAACCAACGGCAATAGTGGCGACGTCAGTCTTAATCTTGTTGACATGGCCGCTCCAGTCCTGGTCGCAGCTACCGTTGTCACGCTTGACTGCCACACCAGAGGCAGGTTCAACGAATGGGGCAGCAGTAGCCAGAGAGAACAGAGTGAGAGTCAAAAAGGTGAGGAAGGACTTGAAAGCAACCATTGCGATTATTTTTGTCTAATAGAGGGGTTATTCTTGTGCTTTTATACTTGAGCTATGTGCCGTAAAAACGCCCAGAGTTGTTTGTTGCTACGTTTCGTGTGTAACCTAGGGCTTAGCCGCAATACATGGCCCCTTTGATTGATCCAGACCACGATATGCCTACCGCTTTTGGAGTTTCATTAAATGGTGATCTACAACCGCCATTGTTCGTACTGCTTCAAATCCACCTTCACACGGCCTAGAGACAACAAACTTGGTTGGAACTGATCAGTGAGCCTGGCGTTTGCATATACGAAAATTCAGCAACATTTTCTGGCCACTATTTCTTTCTTTTGGCCCATTGAACTTTTTTTTATTCTCTCACACGAAACAGTTACTGATTTTCATGCATGATACAAAACCGACCGAAAGGGGCCGCATATCGTACATACCTCCGCAATATTCGACGGTTAGAGTACCAAATTGTTCGATTAGGTCTTCGGACAAATTTCTCATAATATATTCAAAAACTCCGATAGCTATATATTGTTTAAAGCTCAGGACCCACGGTTAAACTCCCCTGGTAGTCACATGCCATGGACAACGGTCCGAGAGCCTTATGCATGCCTTTCCTGCAAGGGCCGACAAGGGAGATTGCGATGATCAGGATCGAGTTTTTGCCGAAGACCTCCATGGAAAATTTGTCCGAGATTTACATTGACTATCGTATCTGCAACAGCCGACAAAGGATACAGCAATCAGGATCGGGATACAGCCAGTAAGATTGCTTTGTGTCTTGAAACATAAGATAAGGAACGTCACATAGGTAAAGAAACAAATTTTTAAAGTCTAATTACTATTCGAGAATGGGTAACTTATTCATAGGGGTATCAGCAATTTAGCACTGCTTGATGTAGCCAGAGAGCTGGCCGATCAGAGGGGTAACGGAAGAACCATGGGAGAAACCGCTGGTACCGCACAGCTGGGTAGCGTACTTCTCAATGGCGTTAGGAACTTGCAAGCAGGTGCCAATACTGGATTGGGAGATGGAGCTCTCGACAGAGCCCTTCCACGAGGCAAGAGAAGAGGTGAAGCGGCTACCGCAAGAGATCAAGTTGACAACAGAGGAGACAATGGTGCCAACAGAACTCTCTTCAATAGAGGACCAATCAATGGAGACAATCTGCTCGAAGACCTTGCTGATAGCGTCCTGCTCAGACTGAATCTTTTGAAGGATATCATCACTGATCTGGGTCTTCTGGGAGGTAGCAGAGCCGATAGAGGAGATGATACCACTAATCTCAGTCTCAATGCTGGAACAAGTACCCTGGATCTGGGAGACTTGGGTGGACCAGCTGGAGCTGCTGCTGGAGCTGCTGCTAGAGGTACTACCGCTGGTGCTGCCGCTGGTGCTAGTGCCAGTGTTGGAGGTACCAGTGGCGCCACCGTTGGAGCCCCAACTGCCACCCCAGCTGACACCGCCTTGGCCCTGAGCTTGGCCTTGGCCGGAGCTAGAACCGCCAGAGCTACCAGAGCCAGAGCTAGAGACGCCAGAGCTACCAGAGCCAGAGCTAGAGCCACCGGAAGAACCACCGGAAGAGCCACCGGAAGAGCCACCGGAAGAGCCACCGGAAGAGCCACCGGAAGAGCCGCCAGAAGAGCCGCCAGAGCTAGAACCCCAGCTACCTTGGCCCTTGCCGCCAGAGCTAGAACCCCAGCTGCCTTCGCCCTTGCCGCCAGAGCTAGAACCCCAGCTGCCTTCGCCCTTGCCGCCAGAGCTAGAACCCCAGCTGCCTTCGCCTTTACCGCCAGAGCTAGAACCCCAGCTGCCTTCGCCCTTTCCACTGGCACCCCAGCTGCCTTCGCCCTTGCCGCTAGCACCCCAGCTGCCGCTAGAGCCCCAGCTGCCGCCGTGCTCACCGCCGTGCTCACCGCCACCGGCCTCTCTCACATGATTATTATTATCAACAGGAGCGCCATAAGCGAAGGTGAAGAAACTGAGGGAAGCTAAAAAGAGAACAGACTTGACAGTGGTCATTATTGTTAATTGAGTTAATGAGGACAACTAGTGATATAGATGGTCTTATATAGCTTTCTCCACACTCTAGAGTCGCACATTGTGCGTCTGAACAAAGAGTAACTTTGACGAAAACAGTCTGTCTACCTGATTCGGTAACCAGAATGTTTCATCTGCACTTCACCGAGTAGCTTCAGTATCTCAATGTTGCATAACATGTGGAGATGTCCAAGAGTTGAAGTCCCCCCAATGCAATTCTGCCTGCTTTGTTTTGGGCCATTGACCGCAATTTTGACCACTAGTCCATAATTGTAAAAAATAAATAGTGAAAGCAAGCATATAACCCCACCAGTCGAATAGTCCTGTATCTGCATATGCACATTCGAAACTATGATCGACACTGTCCAAGGGTCTAGACAGTTGTAGCACGGCCGCGTTACACTTGAAGCCTGCGGCTTAACGTCTCGCTTAAATTCTATTTTAGTCTTGTATAAATAAAAGCCATATTTTTGGAAATACAATTGTCTAGCTGATGAAACATTAGTAGCTTGCTTTGAAGTATTTAATTTATAATTTTATACATTTATTACCGTCATTTGGATGTTTACCTCGGGCCGGTAAACACATAACGCACGCTGCTTGGACAAGGAAGCGAGAAACATGTAACATCTGATCAAACCAAATAAGGGCTAAACGTTTCAAAAGTGGCTAAAAACAGATAATCTTGAGGATTCACCCGCACTGCATTGCGAGTTTTTGCTTTAGTGTATCTTTATCTTAGACGGCCTGTATATGCACATGAGTGTTGCTTCTTTGAGACAAAGATCGTGAAAATTCCAGTTTATTGTAATGTCTAGATGTAATATAAGAAGATTATTGAATGTATAGAATCCAAACTTTATGTTCGTGCGAAGAAATCATGATTTGGGGTCATTAGCCCATGGTAAAGTAAGAATAATAAGCTGGTGGAGGAAATACCTCAAGTTAAGGTACTCATTTCAGGCCTCTAGTAATCACTGGAATGGTTTGAGTAAATTTTGTTTCACATGACGAATGTTTACTTGCTAGTGCATTCGGTACTGGCCGGCTCCATCCCGAGCCGGTATCGACGTCACTATTTGCGTTTTAGAAGAGTCTATTGAGTCCAAAGAACTATTAGACAATATAGTGGTGCATATACTTCAACTTGAGAATAAATTTCATGACTCTATGGGCACGAGAGCCCTATAATTATGTACAGTAAATACTAAGTTAGACGCGGTAACGGAACTCTTTGTCGACGTGGAAAGGAGACCAGATACCTCTGACGGATGCATTTTTAGACTCGACAGCCCGGTTGTATTTCTGGAGCTTGTTTCCTGAGCTGTTGCTCACAACCTCGAGTTTCTGAAGAATCTTGGAGGGCTCGTAGTTGCGAACGCAAACAGTCTTTGTGAGTCCATTAGCATAGTGGCCTTGGATAACAGGGTGGCCAGGCTCTCTTCTGACCTCGATTTCAACGCCAGGGTTCTTTTGTGCGACACTGCGAAGCTCCTGACGCAAAAACTCACGCATACCGCGAGAGGACCCGCCCCAGTTGCAGTACCGCAGAACAATCTTGTTGCATGGCTGGACAAATGATCCTACACCATTTCTCATAAAAGACTGGATATGTTTGACTGGTGCAGCCGGCATTATGAGATGCTATCAGTTAAATTCAAACTCGAACCGGTGAGATTGAAAAATGCCTTTAGTTATGTCAGCATTGAAATTTCCAACTCTCCGCAGGTTGGCCATCGTACAGAATTGATAATTTGGTAAATATACTGGCAATATGTTAAGACTAGCTAGCCGGAAAGTTAATTTTAATCCCTTGGTTTTGAAAGGTGTCAATGGCAGAGTATGGAACTCGACCAAGAGCAAGAGACTGGTTCCTGATCCCATGAAGGTGCCCAGAACGAAGCCAATTGATCTCACCAAAGAAGCATTCAAAAAAACAAATACGATTGAAGACTACAGCATCTACGATGTCAATGCCCCACCCAATAATATTGATTCAATTCTGGTGAACGGTTTCCGCCTGGCCAATGGTGCCAAGATTGTTTCAACTGCCGAGAAGCCTACCGGCCTGATTTTGCTGGGCCATGAAGCATTCGAGGTTGACCTCACAAACGCTGTTGAGGGTCTTGATGGCGGCCGTGTCGAGTTTTCAGACAGTATACTCGGAGTTTTCGATGTTGTGTACCCGAAACCCGAGTTGCTGGTTGTCGGTCTCGGCGTTCGTGCCCGCATCCTGGGCCCCAAGACCCATGACCGTTTCAGACAACTGGGTATCCAGGTTTCTCTTGGAAGCACCCGGGACAGCGCAAGCAATTTCGATTTGCTGGCCTCGGAACGTGGAAATACAGTGGCCAGTTTCCTGCTGCCTCCTAACGTCTAAACGTTTACATATCGAATAAAAACAAACTAAGTTATTCAATCATAAAAATATCTAACTCAATGCAAGAGCAGCAATAAGCTGTGTGGATGCTTCGACATCATTTTCAATGCGGCTGTTGTAGGTCTCGGGAGCACGGGGCTTGAGCTTGGCCAAAGGCATGGTATAAGGCTTCAGATTGTTGATAGTACCCTGAACAAGACAGTTGCTCTGTCTATAGAACTCGATAAGTTCACTCCACAGGGGGTTCTGAGAAAGTAGCAAGGGGTTACCTGTGATGATCAGGCCATACTTGGCACGAGTGATAGCAACGTTCAGACGACGGCCATCCTTGAGGAAACCAATACCCTGCTTTTCATTGGAACGCACGCATGAAAGAATAACATAGCCCTTTTCACGACCTTGGAAAGCATCAACACTTTCAATTTCCACCTGTTCATACACACTAGCACCAAACTCACCAGTGAGAACCAGGTGTTGGCGCAGGAATGAGCGTTGGGCTTGGTAAGGGGTAATAATACAGATATCAGCGGGGTTAATACCGCTAGAAATCATCCGCGAAAGAAGATCCCGACAGATAGAGGCTTCAGACTGGTTCAGGAAAGATGTACCGCCAGGGCCAATCTCTTCAGCGCCAGGGGCAGCCCAGAACACAGTGTGCTGGTCGGGACTAGGCCATAACCAGTTGAGTTTAGCAGCGTTTCCACGTTGCTTGAGCACCGACGAGCTGTTTTGTAAACTACCATCGTAGAACATATTACTGGGGAACAGACTCAAACTGGGGTGCATGCGGTACTGAACGGTCAAACGAACAGGCTGGTGGCCAAGCTCGACAAACCGCTCAAACAAAGATCGTGAAAGACCTGCACGGGCGGCTTTGAGGTCAGTGACAACAGGACCTAATTGCTTGTGGTCACCGACGAGAATCAACTTTTCGCAGTGATTCATGACGGGGATTAAACACTCGGGCTCGATGGCCTGGGTGCTTTCGTCAATAATTACAGTTTTGAATGCATAGCGGGCAAGGCGTCTGTCACCACTACCAGAGCAGGTGGCACAAACAACCTCTGCGCTGGAAATAAGCTCGCTCTCAAGCTTTTGCACTTGCTTTTCCAGCTTCTTTTGGTCTTGCTTGCTGATAGATTCGCCAGCGTCCTCACGTTCATAAATAGCACGCAGTTCAGGATCGAGCTTGGCCTTGACCTTGGCTTTGAGTGTGTGCTCATAGACCTCAGGGTCAGAAATTTCGCGAGACAGAGAAACAAGGCGAAGCACTTTGATACCAGCGCGGCCCAGCTGGGATGTCAGTTGGTCGACAACAATATTCGATGGCGCGCAAGCCAGGATACTGCTAGGGCGGCCACCAGTGCGTTTACGGGCAAGAGAAGCAATCAAAGCAGTGGATGTAACGGTCTTACCGGTACCAGGAGGGCCCTGGATAAGGAGCAGTTTAGCAACGAGAGCTCTGCGGACAGCCTCGAGTTGCGAGTCATTGAGCTTGACACCACCAACTTTATAGTCATCAGGGATGGTGGCAGCAGCCTTTTTGCTCTGGTTGCGAATCTTTCCGGCCTCTTCGTCATCACTGAGATCACTTGGAGGAACCTTGCCAAGGACGCAGTCACGCAGGAAGGGGCTCAGATGGTTGGGAGCAGAGAACCTGGCCATGGCCCGTTCGATACGTCTGTGGGTAACACTAGATGGCTCAAAACGCATTCTGTAGCCCTCAGCAATCTCGTCGATTGCACCGTCCAGGCTCAAGGTGATCTTGTTGTCACGTATCCGCTTGATCACACCGGAGCCGACTTGAACATAGTCACCGTCCAGGGCCTGGTTGGGGTCCTCGAAAATGGCCCGGTCGCCAATAACAATTTTAAGATCGGTGAACGGCATCTGGAACGATGCGTTGCGCGGGCTGGTATATTCAAGCTTGATGCCTGTCCAGCTGGTCTGCGAGCGCATCAGCAGCTGATTAGCCTCCTCACGGGCCATCAACGGCTCGTAAAGCTGTGTGTACTCCTTAGTATTTTCATAGACCAAAGGCAAATCCTGGACAGTCTCGCTGGAAACATCCTGCTTGTTCTGAAACAGGCCTGTTGCAACTTCCTTGGGAGCCTCCAACTGGTCGAGCATCGCCATGGTGACTCGTCTCTGGGCCTGGGTGGGCGGCTCCTCGGCGAGCCAGGGCACAAGCTTAAATTCCGAGATGAGCGGGCCCCATTCGCTCACGTCGTCGCCTAATTCGCCTCTGTCTCTGATTTGGACCGAGCAGGGTGCTCTGCACAGCAGCACCAGCACCGTGTTTTGCTGGGCCGAAATGTAGCCCAAGGCGAAAATATTGGTATTACCGCACAAGTAGCACTCTAAGCTCGTGCCACCAAGCAGACTCTCCGGATGGAGGGCGAGCTCGTTGTGTCTGCGCTTGACCAGATGCATGATGGCGTGGCTGCCCTTTGTGTTAGTTTTGCCATTGCAAAACCACTTTGAGCATGACTTGCACTGGACTAACGCTTTGGGGTCTGCCACGGCGCAATATTCGCACTTTTCATTGGCCATAGTGGAGCAGGTCGGATTAAAGTCAGTCAGACGGAGCTGAGCCAAACTGGGGAGATGAAAAGTTCCCGGTTTGTCAGCACGTTCGAGATCTGGCTTAGTCACTGCACCTCGCAGCCAGAATCTCCAGAATCTCGAAAACGCTCCCAAAACCTCCCAAAATCTCCCAGAATCTCCCAAGGAAATCCCACTCCCAAAAATCTGCGTCACGTGATAAGCTTCGTTTCCTGATAGCCCTCCCCCGCGCTACTTGCCCTATATAAGACAACCCTCGGGCAACTGTAAATCATCCTTGTTACATTAATGTCGCTGATAGCAACGCAGCGTGGTGAGGTGGTTCTGTAAGTATTAGAATGTCTAAACTGTGTGCAGACTAGCTAACAAAGTCATCGAGTGAACGAGACGGCTGTCGTCGTCTACAACCCGGCCTCCAAGTCAATTGTGCACCGTAGAGTGTCTGTGACGGATACGGGCATAGATCCCAGTGTGTGTCCACACTGTGGACAGTCAATTGAGCACAACATCACTCCCTCGGGTGACTACTTCAAGTTTCTGCGGCGGATCCAGCAGTCTGAATCAGGCTCAGCAATCGTCGACGAGGTGGTGCAGGAGGACGACGAGCCCGAGGAGCTGAACCCTGTGGACGAGGTGCTCAAGGAGCTGGACAATTTACCGGATGGTATTTCCCGGTTGTCGCTGAGCCAGGGCTATTTCGACCGCTTTTTCACAACGCTCAAGCTGCTGGGCCGGGGATCCAGAGCAACGGTGTACCTGGTCGAGCATGTGCTTGAGAATGTGTCGATAGGCAAATTCGCTCTCAAGAAGATTCCCGTGGGCTATGACCACAAATGGCTGGAAAAGGTGCTGTTTGAAGTGAACCTGCTGGGCCTGCTGGCCCATCCCAATCTGGTCAGGTACAATCATGTATGGCTGGAGATCTCTATTGCATCTCGCTTCACCCCGCCTACTCCCTACGCTTATATGCTCCAGGAGTACTGTGATGGTGGCACCCTTGAGGATTATGTTTTCTCCCGTCGCGAAGGCCATAGAAGTCCCCAATTGTCTGCCAAGGAGGAACGGCAGCGTAGAAAGCAAGGGCTGCGTGTGGTGCCTGAGGTAGAGATCCCTGGCGGCGAATTGAGCCTGGAGGAGATCAAATCGTTCATGATCGACATTGTGTCTGGAATTGCTCACTTGCATGATCAGGGCTTTTTGCACTGTGATCTCAAACCCTCCAATTGTCTGCTGCAGCTCCATGAGAACGGCCACCTTCCTACAGTTCTTGTGTCTGATTTCGGTGAGAGCCAGAGAGACGGCTCAGCACGGGTGGGAACAGGCGCCACGGGCACACTTGAATATACAGCCCCTGAAGCACTGACCAGCATCAATGGCAAGTATCCACCATTTACGAAACACTCGGATATGTTCAGCGTGGGCATGACCCTGCACTTTTTGGCGTTCTCATCACTGCCCTACTCGGATACCTGGAAAAGTGAAGGAGATTTGCAGCGGCTCAAAGAGGAGGTGCTTGACTTCTCGTTTGACTTTTCATCTAGCGTAAGAGGATCAGGTCGTACAGACCTCGAGCCGATCAGGCCCCTGCTCACATCTCTTCTTGGCAGCCCTGAGGAGCGGCCCAATGCTGTGGAGGTCTTGGAGATGCTGCGTGAGCTTCCTACCGGGCCTGCTGGTGCTTCTGTTCCCCTGAGTACCAGTCCCATTGCCAGCCTGAGCGAGAAGACGGTGGTGGCTATTTCCCGGCCCGTCAGCAAGGCCCCCTTCCGTGACATTGAGGACTCTGAGCCGCCGCCCAAGAAGCGTCGCACCGACCCACGGGTTCCCAATATCCTCAGAGCGCTCAAGGTGGTCAGCCTGTACGCTGCCCGGCCGTCCGGATGGGTGCTGCACGGGTGTGCTGCGCTCGGGGTGGCCGAACTATTTATCAACCGGCCGGAGGAGTTCTTTGCCGCACACTGCCTGCTCCTGCTTGTGGGTGTCCTCAACCAGAACTAATTTATTAGCCATGCATGTATATAAACTATCGCTGCTCTGCACTCTGCACTGCCTGCAGTGAGCCCATAATATTTCAGTAAAGCGTTTATTGCGTAATATTTATTAGCGTAATGCATGTATATGAATACTTAAATAACTGGCCGGTTCTGGGGAAGCTCCGGCCGCTGGCTCAACTGGCCCAACTGGCCCAACTGGCCCAACTGGTCTGACTATCTTAACAGGCACAGCCGGACTGTTGCGCCCGTTGGAGGTCCAGGGCGCGACGCTGCTCGCGCTCGCGCTCCCGCTCGACGTCGTCCATTGGCATTTTTTGGGCAATGGCTGTGAAAAGGGCCTGCACGTTCTCGCCCGTCTTAGCAGACGTCTCAAAGTAGATCAGGCCCGCTTCGTCTGCGTAGGCCTGGGCCTCTGCGCTCTCGACCGCCCTGCGGCCGGCGTTGGCGAGGTCGAGCTTGTTGCCTGCCAGGGCAATGACAATGTTCTCGCCGGCCTGGA
Organism: Wickerhamiella hasegawae; assembly: GCA_030572535.1. Classification (NCBI taxonomy): domain Eukaryota; kingdom Fungi; phylum Ascomycota; class Dipodascomycetes; order Dipodascales; family Trichomonascaceae; genus Wickerhamiella; species Wickerhamiella hasegawae. The sequence goes on from JAJLZZ010000032.1 coordinate 43,210, forward strand.
GCTGGAGCTCCTTGACCCAGGCCTGGGCCCTGCCCAGGGATTCGGCGGATGTCAGGTCAAAAACCACGACCGCGGCGTGGGAGTTGCGGTAGTACATGGGGGCGAGCGACTTGTAGCGCTCCTGGCCCGCGGTGTCCCAGATCTCGAACTTGACGGTGACGTCGGGGCCCAATTGCACTGATTGGGTGAGGAAAGCGGCGCCAATGGTCGATTCCCGGAACTCGTCGAACTTGTCCTTGGCGAACCGGGACACCAGCGACGACTTGCCGACGGCGGATTCGCCCAGCAGGACCAGTTTGAACTGGGCCAATCTCATTGCGGGGGGACAGGGGTGTGAAGGAGGGAGGAAGCGGGCCAGGGAAATCAAAATATGGCTGCGATGGTGTGGGATTCGCTGGTCACGTGTGAGTCACGTGGCGCTAGTGTTGGATTAGTCATCCAGTCACTCACTCAGTCACTACTCTGATGGTCACGTGAGACCCAGCGGGCCCCACCGGTGGCTACACTGCTAGCTGATAGATAGCTGGGCCTGCTTGCTGGTTGGGCTGGCTGCAATTAGCTGAGACTGCTGAGACTGCTGAAACTGCTGAAACTGCTGCGACTGGCTGCGACGCAAACCGAACAACCAAAAGAGCTCTTGTTTTGCCCGTCGTCCTAGCCCTGGGACAAGCGACTGGATGGGACTGCCCAAAGTGGCAGCGGCCCAACCTGTCAGAACGGAGCGAACGGGGCACATTTCCACGGCTGGGCGGGCCTGGCTGCTGCCATTCGTTGTGTTTTGGCTGTCTTCTTTTCCTGTTCTTTTGCTCTTCTTTTCCTGGTGGCCTCGCATCCTCCAGGCCCAACTCGCTCGAGCCGTTACTCCGCCTCTTAGCCCGTATGCATATGTATGCACTATGCCCGTTTAGGAAACACGGCCAGTGATAACGCCAAATCCACATCCAGAGCCATTGGATCTCTGTTTAATGCTCTGTGACAGCCGGGCACAAACTAGGCTGGTTGAAACCCGGCCTGAGAGAGCCGCCGGCCACCAACGGGCCGCTACACTGCCAGCATGGCCCCGCCAGGTCCAGATGCAGTCGCCGTTGCTCCAAATCAGCAAGCGTTGACGGCATCAGGAGAGCTGGCTTGGCCCGGGACTGGGGGTTTTTCGGGTGCTTTTGGCAGCTTTTGGGGTGTAGTTTGTAGTGTGGCAGTGTACAGAGCAGTAAAGAAGACTGTTACTGTTTTAATTGGCTTTTTGACAGCAGTAAACGGCAAAGCCGGCGGGGTTGGGGCCGGACGCTTGCGGCTGTGCCCGTACCCTGCTTCGGCCCTAACCCCAGGCTATATATTGCTAGCAGGGAATATCGCCTGCCCCTCTCAGGACCGCCACTTCGTAGCACCACAAAACGCAAAAAGCACAAAAACAGCCATGAAGTACTCCGCGGCCACCGTCATTGCCGCCCTGCTGACGCTCACGTCCGCCGCCGTGCACTCCACCACCCTCAAGCGCCTGTCCAACGACCAGCTCTACAAGGACCACCTCTTTGCCCACCACGTTGACCAGCTGGCCGTCAAGTACGGCGCCCAGTTCAGCGACGACCTGCGCCAGGTTGTGCTCGGCAAGGTGCTGCCTCCCAGCTTTGAGGAGATGGACCAGGAGGTCGAGCCCCAGCAGAAGGCCGACCTGCCCATCACCAACTACGCCAATGCCCAGTACTTTGCTGAGATCTCTCTTGGCACTCCTCCCCAGTCGTTCAATGTGATCCTCGACACCGGTAGCTCCAACCTGTGGGTGCCCTCCACCGAGTGCAACTCAATTGCCTGCTACCTGCACTCCAAGTACGACTCCGCTGCCTCCTCCTCGTACAAGCCCAACGGCACCGAGTTCACCATTCCCTACGGCTCCGGCACCGTCGAGGGCTTCCTGTCCCAGGACACCCTCAACCTGGGTGGCCTGACCATCCCCAACCAGGTGTTTGGCGAGACCACCAACGAGCCCGGCCTGGTGTTTGCATTCGGCAAGTTCGACGGTATCCTGGGTCTGGCCTACCCCACCATTTCTGTTGACGGCGTTGTTCCTCCTGTCTACAACGCCATCAACAATGGCCTGCTGGACGAGCCTGTGTTTGCCTTCCACCTTGGTGACGGCGAGGCCGAGAATGGCGGCACCGCCACCTTTGGCGGTGTGGCCGAGGGCCTGTACAAGGGTGATATCACCTACCTGCCCGTGCGCCGCAAGGCCTACTGGGAGGTCAAGTTCGACAGCCTGAGCCTTGGCGGCGAGAAGGCCGAGCTCCAGAACACCGGTGCCGTCATTGACACCGGTACCTCTCTGCTGACCTTCCCCACCCAGATGGCCGACATCCTCAACAGTGAGATTGGTGCCGAAAAGTCCTGGAACGGCCAGTACACCATCGACTGCGACAAGCGCGACTCGCTGCCCGACCTGACCCTCACATTCGACGGTTACGACTTCACCCTCAGCCCCTACGACTACATCCTCGAGGTGTCTGGCTCGTGCATTTCGACTTTTACCGGCTTGGACATGCCCGAGCCCATTGGTCCTCTGAGTATTATTGGTGATGCATTTTTGCGCAAGTACTACAGCGTGTACGACATTGGCCGCAATGCTGTTGGTCTTGCCGAGGCCGTCCACTAGGCTGTATAGTTTATTGCCCGTAGATATATTATTAGTTTGTATTGCAGAGCTCAAGCAGCGAGCAGGCAGGACGTGCAGGTCCCCCATGCGCGCCGTGGGTTAGGGTTATAAATTTCTGGAGCGATTTATTCGCCCGCAAAACCCGCAAAAACTACAGAATTATGCCACACCGCATACAGAATTATAGTCCACTAAAATCTATTTAAGGCGATGATCACCCCGATAACAACAGGGATCAGCAGCATGCTACAAAGACCGGACCGGCGCTGGCGCAAGTAACGGCGTTCACTCCGCTTGGAAGCACACAATGGGGGGTAAACAGGCAGGTCGGCCACAGGCACAGCATATTAGATAGCCTCAAGCTGCTTGTTGATCTCCTCGAGCTCGGCCTGGGCCTCGGAGTATTTGCTGGTCAGCTCCTCAAGCTTGTGCTCAAGCGCATCACGCTCCTGCTCGACAGAAGTCACCTTGCGCTCAAGGTGCTCGGACTTGATGTCCAGCTCGCGCACCTTCTGTTCCAATTCCTTGATCTTGACCTCGTTCTCCTCGGCGTCCTGCTCGAGGGTAGACACCTTGGTGGACAGAGCCTCCTTGGCAGTGCCGTGGGCAACGCCCTCCTCGGCGGCGTCCTTGGCGTCCTTGAGCTTGGACTCCAATTCAGAAACCTCGTCCTCAAGCAGAGTGTTTTTGTGGACGAGAGAGGCAATCTCCTGCTCCTTGGACAGGTTGTCCTCCTCCAGGGTCTTGGCCCGCTGGTTGGCCTCCTCGATTTTCTCGTTGGCCTCCTCAGTCTGCTGCTTCAGCACAGCAAGCTTCTCTCTGAACTTATCCATTTGGGTATTGTGTTGGTGGACAGATAACTACCTGGGGAAGAAGGGAGTTGAGGCTTTGTTGTTGGTTTATAAACCCCAAATACGTGGCCATCGGTGTCACGTGATCCCGGATATTTTTCCTCGCAACCAGGCTCGCGGGGGCGCGGGTGAGCGCGCACCGCGCTCCTGGCTCTCGATCGTAGCCGGGTCATCCCCCAGCTCACTACACCGCATTGGCTCCGCACCGCAAATTGGGCAGCCAGCGTCATTTTGGTGTATCCTGTGCCACGCCTGCCAGTCGGCCCCCACCAGAAAAATCCTCCTTCCCGCCGTTTCACCCGACAATATTATTGCGTCCTTGCCCTTCTGCATGTTCCTACAGGAGAACGTTCCAGCCGCATGGCCTCTGATTTCTGAGCACTTTTGTGGGCCGCGGCGATACACTCTACCGGCCGTCCACGTGCGCACGGATGCGCTAATCACAGCGGCCCTGGTGATTTGCAAACCACGATCTGCCGTCCCTCTGGTGATTCACCACTTTCTCTCCATTGTTCGAAACGAGTGGCCGAAACCCTAACATCCTCAACCTTGTCAGCTACACAGGCCCGCACAGTGTTTACAGAGGTTAGGGTCGTTGGTTCGTTCGGTTGTTGTAAACCACCAGTGAATCTCTCCATTTGCCATCTGGTATCAGGCTATCCCACGGTGTTTCGGGTCGAAAAGAGCAGCTGATCTGTTCTGAAATCCGCCATATTTTTTGCGTGAAAAAGTGCCGCTGCAAAACCGTCTCCGCTACAGTTTTCTCGTCACCAGTCCCTGAGGCCTTTTTTCCCAGGAATATTTCACTCCCAGCGAAATCATCGCCAAATCCCGTTGCTGCCCCTGTAACTGGCATTCTGGACGTGCAGTTCAACGTCTTATATCCTGCTCAGATCTCTTTGTTCTGTCCGGTACCGTTGTCTTTGACCCAGTCGATAGATCTCATCTGCTAGGTTCTGGCGTGCATATCAAATTCTGGCACGTTTACGATCGCATCCTGCCTTTCTCAGAGTAACACCATCTCTCTGCTGCTATTCCAGCTCCATATTCCACGATGCCATCCTTCCTTCCGCCGGGAGCTATGTCTCCCCCCACTCCTAACGGCCCTATGTCCCCTATACAAAGGACGTTGCGGAGACCCATGTCCATGATGACACTACAAACCCCTTCGTCCAGAGCGTCGTCGGCGGCCAGTAGTAGGCCTTCATCCCAGGCTCAGGTGTTCCGGGGTACCATTCACGTCAGTGTCAGGGCCAAGCCTGAGGCCGAATACAACCCACAGTGGTCCGTCAATGATGCTGCCAACGTCATTGGCCATGCCACCGCCGGAGACTTCTCATTTGACCAGGTCTACGACGGCAAGACTGCCAACAGCCGCGTTTTCGACAATTCGGTCAGAAATCTTATCCACCAGGTCGCAGACGGCTACAATGGTACCGTGTTCGCGTACGGAATGACCGGCTCTGGTAAGACTTTCAGCATGCAGGGCAACAATCGTGACCCTGGTCTCATCACTCGCTCTGTCGATCTTCTCTACGATCTTCTCAGGCAGGGAGGCAAGCCATCAACGGTCAAGGTCTCGTACCTGGAAATCTACAACGAGCGTGTTTGCGACCTGCTGCGTACCCCAGGCGATGGTCCTGAAATTACATTGCGCGATGACCCCATTGTCGGTGTTCGTGCCGTTGGTCTGAGCGAAGTGGTTGTGCGCAGCGCCGACGATCTACTTTCTCAGATTGCCAAGGGCGATGTCAACAGAAGAACCTCCTCCACACAGTACAATTTGCATTCATCACGGAGTCATGCCGTTGTTCAGATTGCCATCTCTGGCAACGGCCGTCAATCCATGCTCTACCTTTGTGACCTCGCTGGTAGTGAGCGCGCTGTTTCTCAGGTTGAGCGCCGCAAGGAAGGTGCCTACATCAACAAATCCCTCCTCACACTGGGAACAGTTATTTCACGGCTTTCTACTGGCGGTGGTGGCCATGTCCCGTTCAGAGACTCAAAATTGACCCGCCTGCTGCAGCCATCGCTGTCTGGTCAGGCCCTGGTTTCCGTCCTTTGTACCGTTCAGACCTCCACCAACACATCCACTGAAACCCTCAATACGCTGCGGTTTGCTGCTCGTGCCAAAAACATTGTTGTCGTTGCCAAGCGCAGCTCTGTTGTCGACGATGGGCAGGCCTCTGCTGCCAACGAGAGACTGCTGCAGACTATTGAGCAGCTGAAGCTCGAGAACTCGCAGCTCAAAATCGAAAACACACAGCTCAAGTCTGAGTTTTCTGATCTCACAACCTCCCTTGAAGATCTCCAAGGCCAATTGGATTTCTACATGAAGATGGGTGACCAGGCAGATGATACTCTGGAAAGCATTCTTGATACACCCGAAACCAGCGTTGACTCCAAATCATCCAAATCCAGAGACCAGGAGATGCAGAGCCTCGAGGAACAAAACTCGTTGCTTCTTTCCCAACTGGCCCAGGCCCAGAACAAGCTGGCCAAGACGGAGCCATACCAGTATGCACAAGACTCAGGCAGGCAGGACTTGCTTGACGAGATTGCAGAGCTCAAGGAAACCGTGAGAGACAAAAACAAGATCATTCAATATTTGCAAGGCTCCAATGAGCGCCGCGCTAATCTTGACAAAATGGCTCCCCAGAGCCGTCAACCAAGGCCCAGTCTTATTCCTATCAGTCCACCCCAAGTCGAATACGAATGAATGATGAGGGGTCCAATTGCATATGAATGAAATATTTAAGAAAATTAATGAGTCGTCTGCCGCACTTTTGGCATCAGTTCTATAATTCTGACGGCATTCAACATAACTTTGTTGATACTAAGATATCTTTTGAATCAATTAAATTTACTCGATTAAACTTATTTAGAGACCTAATTAAACCTCAAACCAATCAAGTCAACCTGAGCTGCTGTCAGCTAAAAGACTCCTGTTGAAGTGAGTCTTATTCCCGCACGTCAGGGTGCAAAAGGAATAGCCCGTTTGAGGATATCGCTTGCTTGCTCAGAGCAGACGCTCCTCAAACTTCAGGTCGTTGATGGGGGCGAGGCCAACAAGGCCACGGATCAGGTTCTCAAGAGCAGAGCGCTGCTTGTTGAGACCGTTGACGGCGTCGTAACCGGGGCGGGTCAGAGGAGCCTTAAGCCAGTAAGAAAGGTAAGAAAGGACAGAGTGGAACTGCTCGTACTCGGCATCGCCAGCCTTCTTGTAGGTGACACGAGAAAGGAACTCGGCCATGACAACAAGATCGATGATCAAAGGAGTGGCCAGGAGAGAGTCCTCGCAAACGTTGTGGATGGACACAGTGTTGTGGCCACCAAGCATAAGCTCGGAGTGGTACTCGTCCATAGCGACCTTGGAGTCACCGACGGCAGGGACGTACTTGATGACGATGCAGTGGTCAACCTTCTTGCCAAGCTTGTCGTTGTACAGGATCTGGTTGCTCTCAATCATATCGTCAACAACGGAAGCCTTAGAGATCTCCTTGGAACGGAACTGTTGGGGAGCGCTAAGGTTGAAACCGTCGTTGTTACCAAGATGGTTGTAAGAAGCGATAGAGACAGGGCGGATACCAGCATCGACAAGGTACTGGGCAAGGACACTCTTAAGCTTGGTCTGACCAGACTTGAAGTCGTCACCACCAATGAAAGAGTTGTGACGCTCGGCAAGCTCGATAGCACCGGGAACAAAGGTGTTCTGGGGAGAACCGTTGATGTAAGGGACACCCTCAAGAATAGAAGCAACAGCAAACACGGTGGAGGGAGAAACCTCGGAGTGAGAGCTCTTGATCGAAGCAAGAAGGTTATCAGCGGTATCGTTAACACCGTCAATCAGCTCAGAGTAACGCTCAGTGTTGGCAGTCCACAGGACAACAACCTTGTCAAGCTTGTTAGCCTCCTTGAACTCACGGATATCCTTACGGATGTGCTCAACGTGAGCCCACTTGTCCTCACCACTGATGACGTTGTCAGCGCGCTCACCCTGGTTGGCGGCGATGAAGTCGGGGTAGTAGATGGAGGGCAGAGGAGTCATCTGAGACATGGGCTTGACAAGCTGGCGCTGGAGATCGTAGTCGAGGACCTTGGCGCGCTGCATAGCCTCGGCAAGGTTCAACTTGGAGATATCCCAACCGCCAATGACAAGGTCGTTGGGGTGCAACATAGGGGCCAGAGAGTTGAAAGGAGCGTAAACATCCTTTCCGTTCTCGTCAAGACCAAGGAAGATGGTGGAAGCCTGGGTAACAGAGCCGAAGTAGTTGGGCTCAACAGTACCGTTCTTGGTGTTGAACGAAATGTTGTTACGGTTGGCAAGAACAGCGGCGGTGAAAGTGGTACCGTTGTTACCACCGAGACCAACCAGCATGATACCGGTCTTGGGGACCTTGGTGTCGAGCTTGAACTCGTACTCGGACTTGGTAGGAGTCACGTCGTACTTGCCACCAGGCAGGCGCTTGACCTGGGCGTTCTCGTAAACGTACTTGGAGATGATGGCATCGCCCTGAACAGACACACGATCAGTGTTGACATGGACAGAGGTCTGACCAGACTTTCCAGTACCAGTAGAGGTAGGGATGTCGGAAACCGACAGGGGAGCAGAAGAAGAAGAAGCGGGAGACATTTGATAGATATTACTTGCTTTCGCGTATTAGACCTCCTGAACCAGCAGCAGAACAGGCAGACTTGTGAGGGTTATGAACGCTTGCTAAAAGGTTGGCGAACGTTGTGAAAAAGGATAAAAAACCGGACTAGGATCGTACTAGGCCAGTTGTATTTAGATTCCTTTTGAAACTGAAAAGTTGAAAAAAACCTGCGTTTGGGCGGGGTCCCCGTATTTGTACCCACTCGCGGTGGTTAGGGCTTCCCCCAAAGGGGCGCTGTGACCTATCGGATTCCTGGCACTTTGTCAGTTTCGGGCCACATGCTGCGGGTGTGGCATGAAATCTCCACGGCAGCTGGCCGCGGGCTCTTAGTCAAAAGTACCGTGGAAACCTGAGAAAAGGTCGAGAAGGTTCCCACCGTTTGGCGGTGCGATATGGCAGCGTGCCGGATTAATTCGCCGGGTCCGCATGTGCTTGGTGCTAGTTTAGCTATGTGTTTCGGGGGCTATTTAGCTTTATCATAGAATAAAATAACTGCTGTTGACATCCGATTTTGTTGAAGAATTCACTCAGTTTATTCAGCTCTGGTGAGCCCAAGCCCTTTCCTCTGCCAGCGGGCTGTTATCAATGCGTGCTGCTTAGCCAATAATGGAGGATCTGTGGGCGCTGGCGTCGATCCGGGGATAGGTTACAGGGGTTTTCAAAATAAACAGGGTGCAGGTTGCAGGGTGGCTAGTCTATTGATTAAGATGTTTTGTGATGGGATAAGCAGCTGAAAGATTGATTTGATTTTTCTATAAATTTATTTAGCCCCCAATCTGGCTGAAGCCCAATGCTCGGTGCTCTGGTTGAGCTCAGTCAAGTCTGGAGAGGGCCCAACAGCAGACACCCTAATAGTAGTCAGGGCAGTGGGACTGTAAAGTCTGAGGTGGCCTTGCACTTTGCAGTGATATACGCGTATTACGTAACGGTAGCCGGGGTAGTGGAGAGATCTCTATGACGCCATAGATGCCATATGATTTAGATAGTACTGTGAGCACATTGATTTGTTTGCGGTTTTTTGCATGTAAATTAGCTGTGGCCTCTGGAATGTCTGAATAATGAAAGTGCCAGCGGTGCCACAGTCTGTGCTCACTGCGTTGCCGTGCCATCGCATGGTGACTGCGCTAAGCCATGATGGAAGTGAAGCCGTGACGTTCCAGTGATCGGCCGTTGCCGGGTCACATAGTGTGAAAGTCTGGGGTAATTCGGTAACTGTTGGTGGTTCAGTAGTTTTCAAGTAGCAAGTGGTAATTAACGGTGTACCTGGTGGATGTTGTTGTTTCAATATTTACTGTTTTAATTTGGTTTTTGTTTAGTTGTCTGGCATTTGTTTCTAGGTCCAGTTTACTTCAGCTGGACATGCTAAGTGTCCTAATTAACCTACACAACCAGAGATACACAGTACAGACAGAACACAGGCACAAACCATAAAATAGGAATAAACCAGTTAGAATAATACACAAAACAGCCAAAAATAAATAAACTACAAAACAGCATAAGAACGCCTGTTGTTCAGCATGTACAGGATTAACCAGAGCACACCCTTACCCTAAACAAATGCAAGGTCGAGAGCAGAAACATGAGAACGAACAAACTAGTTGATTGTAAAAATAAATAGCCCGAAACTATCCAGACCGGATCACTAAAACACCTAACATTAAATAATAGCTTCACCGCCATATTCTATAGAACAAGCAAAGAACAAGCAAAGAGCATGGCCCAGCCCTGGATCTTGGACCTGACACTTTCAACAGTCTAGGACTCGGTATCAAGTGCAAGCCTTGCCAGTGAAATCGCAGACAACAATCTACATACCACCACGAAGGCGAAGCACAAGATGCAGAGTGGACTCCTTCTGAATGTTGTAGTCAGAAAGAGTGCGGCCGTCCTCAAGTTGCTTACCAGCAAAGATCAGACGCTGTTGGTCCGGAGGAATACCCTCCTTGTCCTGGATCTTGGACTTGACGTTGTCAATGGTATCAGAAGACTCGACCTCAAGAGTGATGGTCTTGCCAGTGAGGGTCTTGACGAAGATCTGCATACCACCACGGAGGCGGAGCACGAGATGCAGAGTGGACTCCTTCTGAATGTTGTAGTCGGAAAGAGTGCGACCATCCTCAAGCTGCTTACCAGCAAAGATCAGACGCTGTTGGTCCGGGGGAATACCCTCCTTGTCCTGGATCTTGGACTTGACGTTGTCAATGGTGTCGGAGGACTCGACCTCAAGGGTAATGGTCTTACCAGTGAGAGTCTTGACGAAGATTTGCATACCACCACGAAGGCGGAGCACGAGATGCAGAGTAGACTCCTTTTGGATGTTGTAGTCGGAAAGAGTACGACCATCCTCAAGTTGCTTACCAGCAAAAATCAGACGCTGTTGGTCCGGGGGAATGCCCTCCTTGTCCTGAATCTTAGACTTGACGTTGTCAATGGTGTCAGAAGACTCGACCTCAAGAGTAATGGTCTTACCAGTGAGGGTCTTGACGAAAATCTGCATACCACCACGGAGGCGGAGAACCAGATGGAGGGTTGATTCTTTTTGGATGTTGTAGTCGGAAAGAGTACGGCCATCCTCGAGCTGCTTACCAGCAAAGATCAGACGCTGTTGATCCGGAGGAATGCCCTCCTTGTCCTGGATCTTGGACTTGACGTTGTCAATGGTGTCGGAAGACTCGACCTCAAGAGTGATGGTCTTGCCAGTGAGAGTCTTGACGAAGATTTGCATACCACCACGGAGGCGGAGAACAAGATGCAGAGTAGACTCCTTTTGGATGTTGTAGTCGGAAAGAGTACGGCCATCCTCAAGCTGCTTACCAGCAAAGATCAGACGCTGTTGGTCCGGGGGAATGCCCTCCTTGTCCTGAATCTTAGACTTGACGTTGTCAATGGTGTCAGAAGACTCAACCTCCAGGGTAATTGTCTTACCAGTGAGGGTCTTGACGAAGATTTGCATACCACCACGGAGGCGGAGCACGAGATGCAGAGTAGACTCCTTTTGGATGTTGTAGTCGGAAAGAGTACGGCCATCCTCAAGCTGCTTACCAGCAAAGATCAGACGCTGTTGGTCCGGGGGAATGCCCTCCTTGTCCTGGATCTTGGACTTGACGTTGTCAATGGTGTCGGAAGACTCGACCTCAAGGGTAATGGTCTTACCAGTGAGAGTCTTGACGAAAATCTGCATACCACCACGGAGGCGGAGAACCAGATGGAGAGTGGATTCTTTTTGGATGTTGTAGTCGGAGAGGGTGCGGCCGTCTTCCAATTGCTTGCCAGCAAAGATCAGGCGCTGTTGGTCCGGAGGGATGCCCTCCTTGTCCTGAATCTTAGACTTGACATTATCAATTGTATCCGAGGACTCCACCTCCAGGGTGATAGTCTTTCCCGTCAGTGTTTTAACAAAGATTTGCATAGCAATAAATAACTCGAGAGTTGTGGTTGTGTTGTAGAGAGAGAATTGGGACACGGGAGCAACCTTGACCTTTATACCCAACGGGGTGGCGTTTCCAGTCCGGCCCTAGCCCATGGGGTGCATGGGACGGGCTGTAGGAAGTTTCTTTTTGGGACCAGAATTACAAAAAAAAAAAGAGCGACGGCCCACGGCTGATAAGGGCCCTACGCTTTGCCCGGCCTGGCTGCCTGCCCAAGGCCCGGGTTGCCGTGGCAGCGTATATATAAAAAGAGACACGATGGCGCTAATTTATATACTCAATTACTATTTTACGGCCGCGACACAGCGTGCAATTACACTCTCACAGCGACAGAGCCATTATTTTCACGACTTTAAACGACATTTCTGGACACGCCGAAACGTTCCCCTCTCTGTCTCTGCGGCTGGTTCGTGACGTCGTCAGGGTAACCACATCAAGGCGGTGGTCCAGACCCCACTTGCAGGGCCGAAATACCCGGCAAAAAGCCGTGGAAACTGGCGATAAAAAGGCCAGCGCGCCCCAGCCGGTCAATTAGACCACCCAGGCCAAAACCGCACGCGTAGCGGGCCCCGAACCGCCCGAAAAACCGCCCAAAACCGGCCGCTGCTGACGGCCTGCTGATAGTGCAGGTGGGCGATTTTGTGGCATCGGTCATGGGTCGATCGACTGTGTCTAATCTGTCCTTATTGGGACAGGGAAAAAAGAAGAAGAAAAAAAAAAAATTCCCAAGGGTTTCGCGACCCGGCCCAAACACTGCCCTTAGCCTTAACTCAGCCGCCCGCCCTGCTCGGGGGGCCCGCCGGCGTTGGGCAAGGGCCAGGCGCTGTGCGACCGGCGGGCTCAGGCCCTCAAACGGCGACGGAGGAGGTGGAGCCGGTGTTTTTTTGGCAGCGTCGCAATTGCTGGCTGTGATCCCGGAAGAAAATTTTTGCGCTCTGCACGTCCGGCAGATTCCAATGGCCTACCCACTTGGTGTTTGCTGTGTGTCGTGTTCAAGCTATGCCACGTGATGCACCCTCTGAGCCGCGCAGGTGTCAGGTCCCAAAAAAAATCCAGAAAAAAAGAGACGTGCATGACAGCCCGTGGCCATGAGACACGGCTCGTTACAAGCAGAAGATGGACACTGAGCGTGGAAGAGGCTGTGAAGTGCCAGCTGGAACATATCTGCCCGTATTTTCTGGGCACAAAGACGAGGTGCCCAAACTACACGACGCACAGCCAAACCAAACAAACCAGCCAAACAGCCAAACCAGCCGGCGACTCTGGCCAAACAACCGGCGGCCTCGGCAAGCGACCGTTGCTGCGGCCAGCCGCTACATTGCTATCACAAGCATGGAACAATCCCGGAAACAGGCGCATCTCCCAACCAAATGACTCAAATCCTGCACCCGTTGCGCTGGTGTGCTGTTGCTTGTCTGCTGGGAGCTGCCGACAGATGCATGTACATGTGCAGCCGTTTATTACCGAGTGGCGATCCGAGAGCCACAGACACCGTTATCGTGTCAATAAGCAAAGCCGGCATCTAGTCCAGCAACTCAGGTACCGAGCAGGGCAGAAAGCTTGCGCTTGTGCCATCAGCAGCCAGCCTGGGTGGCGTGAGAGCAAACCAGTGCCAGCACCGGAATATTATCGTGAAAAATTTTCATGATGTGAAAATATCACAAACAGCCTAGTTTGACTGGTTTGACGAGATTCACCTGGATTCGTGTAGCTCAGTGTGCTATGTGAAATAAATGTAGTGACAATAAAGCACAGCAAGTAGGTTTCGTAGATCCAGCGGTCTGAAGGTGGGATTCATGTGCTCTACGTGCTGTCAAGCGTCAAGCGTCAAGCGTCTATTGCATGCTTGTCCCAGTGTCCATGCTCAGCTGGAGGTGCAGCTGGTGCAGCTGGTGATAGTGCTATTGATCGGCAGATATGCCCGATTAGAGCTGCTGAGAGCTGCTCGGTAGTGTCGTCCAGGGAACTGTTGCTCCAGCATCCTTTAGCGGGCTTGAGTTCGGACTGCGATTTGCGAGACAATATCGCATTGCCGCTCTTTCAATAAATAATGCAATAAATACTACAAGATACCTACAAACTCGTCCCCGACGCTCAATACAGCCTTAGAGTGCTGGGACCCCAGCCGCATGTGCTGCCCAAAGTATACCTTGCCATCGATCCGTCGGTGCTTCATGAGCAACAGGTACGGGGTGGCGTCAGACTTGCCATCCGCGGTGACACAGACCATGTTACACCGTCTACAGGCACCCATCAGCTCAAACGTTGCGTTTCCGACCTGGATCCGTTCCCAGTCGTCTTCTTGAAACGGGCGATTGGTGGTAATAACAATATTCGCCCGGAACACCGATGTGTCCACATTGTCCAGGGCTTCAGCACTGGTCTTGGACACCAAGAGAATAGGACTCGAGTTCGACAGGCTCATTTTCATCTGCTCGGCCTTGCCAGGGTTCACTTTGAAGAACTTGTTCTGACCGTCAGAGATCTTGGCGATTGTGCAGCGTGTACCAACAGCCTGTGTGAAAAAGCCGGTTATTTTTGGATCCATATTCAAAACAACATCCGGAGTCCCTCCAGGGCCACAACTCGCAGCTTCAGAATGGAGCTCAGAGTTGGCCCAGTGCTCTGTATCAAGAGGAATAACGATAGAATTACCACGGAAGCTTACAGTAAGAGTTCTGCGCTCTTCCTCGATGGACGATGTGATCAATGCCATGTTCATGTGTCTTTTCAATGAAAGTACCTTCCTGCTCTCTGGTTCAATGAGACAAAACTCGCGGTCCCATTTGAGTCCCTCTTCCAGTACAAGACTGGTAGAAACAGAGACACCAGCGCAAGATTTGATAGGGTAGGTAATTAACTGGGTAATTTTACCACTCAAAACAGAATCAGACTTGGTAAGAGTCATATCGGTCCGGGCAGAACCAAAGTATGTCTTGATACAATTGGCCAGGGCATCGACATCCGCGGTTGTGGAATAAGGCCCGAAACTCACACGGATCACGCCAGTCACTTGGCCATCTAAATTGTCCTTATCATCGTTGCATGTTTTGCCATGTACGGTATGGTTGGCTATAATCTGGTCGTCAGTCATCTCCGTTACCATGGTGAACGCACCAGTGTTGCATAGAGTGCCCGTGCGTACATGGATATTGAGCTTGGAGGCTGTATTCTCAAATTCAGAATAGCCCGCATACTTGAGCGTGAAGGTAACTATGGGACCGTGGCCTCTAGGGGAAAGAATGCGCACGGAATTTGTTTGCTCCAGCTTAGCATGGCAGTATTCGGTCAGGGCAGCAGTGTGCTGTGAAATCTCTGAAAATGACGAGTAAATGCGCTCAAATACACCAATAGCCACATCCAATGATGCAATAGTATGAATGGGCAGGGTGCCGTCCTCGAGGCTCGTGGCCAGGTCAGGGCTTCTCAACATAAAATCTCGTTCGGCAGTGAGCACAGACACGGTACCGCCACCTGCATATTTTCTGGACGACAGCAATTGTAGCACCTGGGGTCTGCGACGGACGATCAGGCCACCCAGATCGGGCAGACCGAACATCTTGTAGAAGGAGACAATGGAAAGGTCAGGCTTGAGGGCACCCAGGTCAGGCAGGCTTGTCGAGCAGTATGATGCCATGTCCACCAAGCTAATACCACCATGGTGTGCAACCGTATCAACCCATTCTTGTGTAGGATACCTGTATCCTGTGAAATTTGACTGGGCCGGCCATGCAACAACGGCCGGCTCGCTCATGGCAGTTTCCAGCGTTGAAATATCATCAAATACCGCAAAAGTTTTGCACAGCCGTCGCAAACCAACCAATGAGGTATGCGAATCCCGCAGGTACAGGTACTTGTGCTCACCCAGGGCCTCCCCAACCAGCTTGGCTGAGGCAGTAGCGCTCGCTGTGAACACCAGAGTGTACTCGGACGGGTCTGCTGAGAACAGTGCAAGGATTTTATGACGGACAGAGTCTACCATTGCCTGTGTTGCTTTCGAAAGCGCACTGCGAGAGTGCGGATTCACTAAAGGTGCCTGGCACAGCCGTTGTGCCGTTTCCTGAGCAATTGACACAGGATACAGCGGAGCTGCCGCATTATCAAGGTACACACCATCCATATAAGCGTACTCGGTTGCTCGGATCCGCAGTATATCCCCGTTGTACCCATATCGCGGGCCATCAAGCCCGTTCAGTCCAGAACTGGCTGTCATGTCGGATGGCTATCTCCCCTAACCTGGTTTAAGATAGCATGTGCAAAGTGGAGCCAGCCGGAGAAGAATTGGCAATTGAGAGGTAATTAGAACGAAATAGAGGCAGTGATAACTCAGTTAAAGGGAATTGCCGAATTAAATACTTAAATGGCCCCTTCAAACGGTCTACACAGGTGTATTCCCAGACGGCCATCACCGAAGTCTAGAACCCTCGGGCAGCGAGACATTAATGTTCCACAAAAAACACACACAAACAAGCTTAAACTATAATTAACAAGAATCAATCCCTAACATCACCACAACAGACCCCAAACTGGCCGCAAATTCACCTAAAACCACCGTTCACCACTTTAGGGCTAGGGTGCGTGACGAGGCTCTTCCACCTCCTGGTTTGTTTACCTTTCTGCCATCCTGATTATAACTCTGAAACACCCGTAAAACAGGCCGTTTGCTGTGCTAGGATCCTATTAAATGGTAAGGGTTAGATCCGCAGGCACGCCATCCCATTTCCAGCTTTCAGATCAGGGCGATTCGAGCGTTGACAGCCTCCAATTCGGACGGGAATCCACAAGTTTGACCAAGCTGGCCTCCACACCGGCACTCAAGAACCTCAAAGTCAAGAACTCGCGAGGAGTGGCCTGGTCACCCAGCAAAAGAATAGTTTCCTTCGACAAGGGTGCCCCCACCTCAGCCAGACGACCCATGCGAGAGGAGTTCATGATTCACAACAGCCCTAACACACCTACCCGGCCAGCAACAATTGAGGACGAGTGGCAGGATGTCGACGATGGTGCAGGCACCAGAATGCCGTCGAGCTCCAGCAGAGTTCTGGCCCGTGGCCCCAGCTCCAGCAGAAGAAGAGCCTACGAGAGCGAAACCACCGATGGCGAGACCACTGACTACTCCGACTTGAGCAACAATTCCGCAATCCTGTCCTATTCGCCTCTCCAGGCCAAGCGGACCAGAGACCATACTCCTGTTTCCAGCAGCAGCAGCCGCAGCAGAAGGCGGAGCTCGTACCTCGAGTTCTTCCTGGGAAACAACAACGGAAACGATCCCCCCGAGAATAAAACCCGCGGCTGGGGCTGGCACCTCGATCCTGGTACCCCACATGTGCTGGCCTCGTACCTCCAACTGGGATTCAATCTCATCATGCTGAGCCTGCTGGTCTACGCAGCATGGATGTTTGTCTCCACGGTCAGAAGTGATGTCAACATGAAGGTTGACGAATATTCCATGGACATTTTGAATGAAATCGACAAGTGTGCTAACGAGTACCTCCGAAACAACTGCCAGCCCGGCAAGCGGGTACCAGCACTCGAGAATATGTGCAACATGTGGGAGAACTGCATGAACAGGGACCCCAAGCAGGTGGGCCGGGCCCGGGTATCTGCTGAGACATTTGGCGAGATTGTCAACTCATTTTTGGCCCCCATCGGTATCAAGGCGATGATTTTCCTCGTGGCCGTGTTTTCCGGATCTTTTGTGCTTGTAAACGCTGTTTTTGCATCACGGTTTGCCCCTGCTCGCTACGAGCAAAACCAACCTCAGCAGCACTACGTTGCACCACCGGCAACGCCAATGACTGGGCCCATCAGTATTGCAACACCGCTGGCATCCTCGAACACCTCTGGATATATCGTGGGCTACCCATCCCGGCATTATACCCCAAGATCCTCCAGAAAGCGGCGCTAATATCCATGGCATGCTCACACGAGCCTGTCACAATTAGTCTTAGATTTATTAAAAACATTTTTATTATCGATTTACAACTTTACATCAAGGGATTCATGCTTCCGCTCTTGCTTGTTCGCGCCAGGCAACAAAGTCATTGTCGAGGAAGGCAACCTTGCGACCCTCGCACTTGATTTCCTGGGGTACTAGCTCGAGATAATCAGCACCCTTGCGGTACCGCAATTTGTAGGTCTCGTCGGGCTTGACAGTGTCCTTGAGCCAGGCCAGGAACACGGCGTAGAAGCCAATGGCCTCGGTTCCGTTCCAGCGTTCTTCAGGAGGTGTAACCTTGGAGTTCTTGACCATCGAAGGCAATTGTTGTGTAGGGTACTCTTCAACGGCCTGTAACTCGAACTGCTGATTTCTGAAACCGTAGACCACCTTGGGAATGCCGGCCAGGAAACATTGCAACCAAGATCTCAAGAACTTCTTCTCGAGTGTCTTTGCCTGGTTGGGGTGGGTGATTGCTCCGGTAGTTTTGAGTTCAACGTACCGCGACAGGGGATTCTTAGGGTCCTTGTCTCCTTCGACACAATCGACTTCAGCACCATAAACAACCTTAATCGAGCCAACACCAGACCTTAAAAGCACACCATACTCTGTTCCAGGAACATACGAACCCTTATAACGGCCCTCAATCTCCTGTCTCGAGGATTGGCCCCAGGGTTTCTCCAAAGTCACAAACTTCTCAAAGTTGTAACCAGCATACATAAATTCGTTCATGTTAGGGTAGTTTTCGCCAGCCTTTTTGGCCTGGTCAAACGCGTAGTCGATCTCCATGAAGATCTGGCCATCAAAGTGAACAATGTTGAATTCCAGCTCGTCTTTTTGTTCAATTGCTAGCAATAGGATCTGTGTCAAAATGCCTCTCCAGGTAATCACCTGGGCATCAACCCGCCCGTTGGTCTTTTCATAGTCTATGAGAGTCTTCAGTACACCATCAAGGTGTGTCTCTTTTGATTGCACTGCCACTGGATCAAAGCCCTTGACACCCGTGATCAAGTTCAGGTTGCGTTTGAGCTCCCCGGTGGGAAAGTAGTAATATCTGAGTGCTCTACTATCATTATAGTGTTCATCTCCAACAGTCGACCATGAGGCCAGCTCTTTAGGCTGCCGCATGGGCTTCTGGAGCCGTTCTGTCAATGGCAGTCTCGACATTGTAGATGTTAAGATCGACAGATACTTAGTCAACAAAACATAGTCTAAGGCAAAGGTATAATTTCAATTTTATTGGTAAATTGAGTCAAATTGAAATAACAAAAATTGAATCAAATCAGGTTCTTGAAAAAAAAAGACATGATTTGAAAATTCAAAAAAGAAATGGACGACACCGGAATCGAACCGGGGACCTCGCGCATGCTAAGCGCATGTGATAACCAACTACACCAGACGCCCGTTTTCACGGTATGTAACCGACTAGTCAGGGTAAAGAGACCAAAGAGACTAGTATTACTTGGAGATGTGTAAGATAATGTATCAAGACAGAAGATAGACTTAGACGACTTGTCCAATGAAGGACAACTAACT
>JAJLZZ010000033.1:0-56718 GCA_030572535.1 Wickerhamiella hasegawae
TATAAACTAGTTAGTTGTCCTTCATTGGACAAGTCGTCTAAGTCTATCTTCTGTCTTGATACATTATCTTACACATCTCCAAGTAATACTAGTCTCTTTGGTCTCTTTACCCTGACTAGTCTGTTACACGCTAGTCTTCTCTTAAGAACATACAAACCCAGTTACCAATGTCACGTGACCTAAGACTTCGAAAATTTCGGACTCGTTTCTCACAGATTGGCGTGAATAAAACAAACAGAAAGCTTTAGAGCGGTTAAGGGCTCATGGTAGAGTGCATAGACGTTAGCAGTACATCTATACGGCGACTACAAGGCAAGTTGTGAGCAGTTGCTTGCATCAAGTTATCTGGCTTGATAACTACCAGTCTTGGATGGATTACTGTATGTTTGGGCTGAAAGAATTGAAAAGCAAACATATAGAAAGTATTACAGAGTAGCGAGGATAGACTATAGGCCAAGAAGATGTTTCTATGAATGAGCTGGTGTGGACAGCTAACTGACCACTATTTGTCCAATTAAACGGCCCCCTGTACACATATACCTTACGATGGAGTGAATTGAGTCTCTGGGAATTGAATTGAAGCAGAAATCAGAGGTTCGCGCCCTTTCTTAGATTTGGTACTCGTACGGAGCACACATACTGTACATGCTACCTTTTCCACCCTCAGTGATAGTCTGCAAATTATATTAACAAGAATAGATATAAACACATTCAATTAATATTTTATGGCTGTAATTTAGACTATTTAGCACTGCCTAGCCATTTAAGCCTCTCCACATCTTGCAGCACCTCCAACGGCACCAAAGACACGCTAGTACCCTTACCCGGGTAATAACGCGTGGTGCATCTGTCAGGTACTCCGAGTATTAGTAAATGGAGTACCTCGTGGAGATTTAGACAGGTCACCTCCGCTTGGAAACGTTTCGTTGCAGCCATGGGCGCTATTTTAAAAAAATGGACAGTTTTGTCCATTGGTATTATCTTCCATGTGACGTTTATCATGTCAATTTTTGACATTTATTTTGTTAGTCCGCTTGTTCATGGCATGCGTCACTTCAATTCTGTGCTTGGCCCTGGTCAAGAGGATGCCCATATTGCCTCTGCCCCCGGTCCTGCTAAACGGTTGTTTTTGATTGTTGGTGATGGATTGCGTGCTGATAAGTGTTTTGAGAAGGTCCATCATCCTATTGAGCAGCAGGACATGTATCTTGCACCTTACATCCGG
This sequence comes from Wickerhamiella hasegawae, assembly GCA_030572535.1. Classification (NCBI taxonomy): domain Eukaryota; kingdom Fungi; phylum Ascomycota; class Dipodascomycetes; order Dipodascales; family Trichomonascaceae; genus Wickerhamiella; species Wickerhamiella hasegawae. The sequence goes on from JAJLZZ010000033.1 coordinate 1,226, forward strand.
TCCAAGGTTGTCAACGAGGCGACGTTTGGCATTTCTCACACAAGAATGCCTACTGAGTCCAGACCTGGCCACGTTGCCATGATTGCCGGTTTCTATGAGGATGTGAGTGCTGTTACCAAGGGTTGGCAAGAAAATCCTGTTGATTTTGACTCCGTGTTCAACCAATCTCGCCATACATGGTCTTTTGGATCCCCCGATATTCTCCCCATGTTTTCTCTCGGCGCCGAGGAGGGCCGCATTGACGACTACATGTACGGCCATGATTTCGAGGATTTCACTAAATCATCCATTGAACTTGACAAATTCGTGTTTGACAACCTCGACGAGCTCTTTGCCAGCGCGGCCACGAACAGCTCCATTGCCAAAGCCCTTAATGAGGATCGTGTTGTATTTTTCCTGCATCTTCTTGGTATTGATACTGCTGGTCATGGTTATAGACCTTATTCTGCCGAGTACTACGATAACATTCGCTACATTGATACCAAAATTGAAGAGCTCGAAAAATCTGTCAACGAATTCTACGGTAATGATGGCCAGACTGCCTGGGTGTTCACTGCAGACCATGGTATGACCGATTTTGGAAGTCATGGTGATGGCCACCCTAACAATACTCGTACACCTCTTGTTGCATGGGGTGCTGGTGTCAACACTCCTGTCCGCGGCCAGGAGAACCATGACGAGGAGACTTTAGCCTGGGACTTGCCTGTGAACCGGTACGACGTCAACCAAGCTGATATCACCTCGCTCATGGCCTACCTTATTGGTGGAAACTACCCCGCTAACTCCGTGGGTGAGTTGCCTCTGCCCTATGTTGATGCTGAACCTCTTGTCAAGGCCAAGGCCATGGCTGCCAATGCTTTCTCCATTAGTGAGCAGTACTTGGTTAAAGAAGAGCATGTCAAGGCTGTGCAAATCCAATTCAAGCCTTTCCCAGAACTGTCGGATGGTCACTCTGTTGCTGATAGACAGCTAGAGATCCAGACTCTTATTGCCAATCAGGAGTTTGAACAAGCTATCGACGCTTCAGAGGAACTTATGGTAAAGAGTCTCTTGGGTCTTCGCTACTTGCAGACTTACAATTGGCAGCTTCTGAAAACTTTAGTTAGTATGGGCTTCCTTGGCTGGATTGGTTACGCATACACTTCTTTCCTTTACCTGTTCATTGTTAGTGAGGAAACCAAGAAGAAGACATCTCCCTGGTGGATTAATGCTATTTCTGGTGGCGTGTTTGCTATCCTCTCAGGTCTGTTTTACCGCCAACGCTCTCCCCCCAACTATTACTTCTACGCTTTCTTCCCCGTTTTCTTCTGGCATGTGATCTTGATGAACCTGCCTACTCTCATTGATGGTACTGTCAAGTTGGCTAAGCCTGCCGCCGGTGCAAGATCTCGTACTTGGCTGAACATTCTGTCAATCATTTTTGGTGTTGGTGTTATCGAAGCTATGGTTTACGGTTACTTCCACCGTGAGGTATTTAGTGTTCTGCTTGTCTGCTTGTTCATGCCCTGGCCATGGGTACACAACTGGAATGGTTCTAGCCGTAACTGGAAGTTTACCGTTCTTTGGAGTATTGCCTGTGTGTCTCTTTCCATCTTTACCGTACAGCCTGTCGTCAAGGTTGAGAACTTGGATATGATTATTGGTTCGGGCATTCTCATGTTTGTCCTTTCATTCGTGTATACTATTCACCTCAACCGTGTTCTTGAATTGAGCGGTATTACAATGGTAATTTGTGGTGTCCAACTTGGTCTCATCATTCTATCAGTGATTGTAACCAGATCCTCTTCTCTGGCCCTTCAGGCTAGAAAGGGTCTTCCCATTGGTAGCCAACTTGTGGGATGGATGACTCTGTGCTTCTCCTTAGTAGCACCATTTATGCACTCACTTTCACCTGTCTCTGATTTCAGATTCAGATTTTTGAGTACTTTTATGGTTTTCTGCCCTACCATGGTTATCCTGTCTATTAGTTATGAAGGTTACTTCTACGTTGCTTTTGCTCTTCTTTTGTTTTCATGGTTTGTTCTTGAAGGTCGCTCCAAGGGTAAAGAGCGCTCTCTGCGTTTTGGAGATTTCCGCCTGGCTCTCGTCTCGCTCTTCTTCACTCATATTGCCTTTTTCGGCACTGGTAACGTCGCATCACTTTCATCCTTCTCCCTGGATTCAGTTTACAGATTGATTCCTATTTTTAACCCTTTTGCTATGGGTGCACTTTTGATCTTCAAGATCTTTGTCCCTTTTGTTTTGATGTCTGTGGCTCTTGGTATTGTTAACAAGACCATGCTGTTACCATCCTATGCAGTCTTTTCTATGGTGTTATCACTCACTGATATCATGTCACTGAACTTTTTCTTCTTAGTTGTCGATGAAGGTAGTTGGCTTGATATTGGTACCGGTATCAGTCATTTCTGCATTTGCAGCTTGATGTGTTTATTTATTATCTTACTCGAGTACCTGAGCTCGATTCTTGTTGGTGACACCACCCCAGTCGTCCAGACCAAGCCTGTAGCTCAGACATCTCGCCCTGCTGAAAATTGAAAATGAACTTTTGGTCTCTGTTGTAATTGTAATTTACCCCTCGCTCTATTAACATGGTATGTATAATATAGAATCAAATGCATAACAGTTGAATCTAGCTTAAGTTGGTGATCGTATCAAAGAGAATTAATTTGTGTAGTTATTAAATAACAGGGGATAAACTATGTACGAGAACTCAATTCTCCTTGCGCTTCTTCATCTGGGACTGATTATCCTGATTTGGTCTCTTGAAGCCTCCACCTTTGCCTTGTCTATTCACAGCCGGTCGGTTACCTGGATCCCTTTTATTTTCATTCTTGGGTTCTGAGTTAGAAGCTGGCTTGGCAGTCTCTTTCTGTTCAACAACCTTGGTAACCCCAGATGGGAGTGTCGTGATGGCTACGTCAATGCCACCCTTAAGTTTGCGCACAGTTAGAGACAGCTCATTATTAGTAGCTTCTAGCTGCTCCACCCTCTTTCTCAAGAGCTTCTGCTTCAAGTCAAACTTCTTCTCCATACTGGCCTCGATCTCTTTAACGGACTTTTCCGGTGCTTTGGACTGTGCCTCTTTCAGCTGTTGTTGAAGTTTGGCAATCTCCAACTTCTGACTTGCAGTGAGGTTTTCAACACGGGAGCGAACAAACTCATGCGATTTAGCCTTGATACGCTCTTGTGTAGCGGCCGACATTTTAGCGGCCAAACTATCAATAGCATCGGCACCAACCTTTTCTTTGAGATCAGCAGTTAAAGACTCAAGTTCAGGATCAGAGTCAAGTTTGACAGGGATCTCAATACTAGCAAAGTCAGAAGAGAGAGAACTACGCAGATCCTCAATTGTCTTTTCTGCCTCAGTCAACTTAGCACGAAGCTGATCAACCTCATTATCGCTGGTTGCTTTGGCAGTTTGAAGAGCAGAGAGCTGTGATTTAATTTCTTCAGCATCAGTAGCTGCAGTCTTGAGTTGTTCAAGTTGGGCAATCTGTGAGCGTAAAGTTTCGAGTTCAGCTCTGAGTTCAGCATCAACTTGAGCAGCTTGAATGTTAGCACTTTGAGCAAGCTGACCCTTCTCTTGAACTTCCACAAGCTCATCAGACACCCGATTGACCTCATTTTCCAGGTAATCAATACGTTCATTCTTCTCCTGAAGTTCAGATTTGAGCAGAGCCAGTTGCGATTCAAGCTCAGAAGTATCTTGGTCATTGACGGGCGCAGCAGTAACAAACGGAGCAGCAGGGGTCTGATCAACATCAGAAGATGCGCGTGCTTCAGCGAGCTCAGTCTTGCGGCGTTCAATTTCCGCACTCAATTCGTTTACTTGTGTATTAAGACGCGAAACCTCCTCTTGAAGATTTCGCCTCTCAGTAGCACCCTTTCTGAGTTTTTCCTGAGCTTCATTACGAAGGCTCTTGAGCGTCTCCTCCTTGACCTTTAGTTCGGCTTGAACAGCCTTCAATTCTTCAGAGGAATTGCCATTCTGAACATACTGCTGAAGCCTATGTTTCCACTGTGAGTTGTCTTCTTCCAGCAGTTTAATCTGCTCAGCCCGGGCTTCACTTTCAGCCAGTGCATCCCGTAGTTTTGACTCAACAGGTTCGAAAGTAGCCCGTGATTGAGAAAGTTGGGCCTCCAAGGTCTGGGCCTTTTCAGCGTAGTGTTGATACTGAGAACGCAATGAGCTATTGGTTTCCTTGAGCGCGGTGATAAGCTCGTCATTTCCGGCAGTGGCCTGAACAGCCTTCAATTGAGACTCATGATTTGCCTTGAGACGTTCAAGTTCAGCAGATGTGCTGGCGAGAGATGCAGTAATATGCTCGAGACGTTGGTTGAGACGCCGTACTTCTTGCTGTGCAACCTGCAAGTTCAGATCTGACATCTCTTTCTGACGGCGCAAATAGCTGATAAGCATATTTTCATCGTTAGAGAGAGATTCGTCTGCCATACTAACCGAAGAATCATTAGGATCGATTTGAACGTTATTCCTTGGCTTAGTAGCAGCCTCCAGTTGATCCAAGATGAGTTTATTCTGAGAAGCAAGTTCATTGGCGCGAGTATGAAGCTGTTCAATCTCTGCATCATATGCGTCTCTCTGACTTTCGAATGTAGATGTAACAGTTTCAAGTTGATCAAGAACTGACTTATGTTTGAAGGTGAGATCGTTGATAACATCCCGGAGTTCCTGCTCACGGGCTTGGCTCTCCTCAACCTTTTGGTTGGCCTCTGTACGAGCAGACAGTTCCTGCTCATATTTAGCCTTGGTGGTTACCAGGGTGGAAGCCTGTACATCATATTCAGACTTCACTTGGTTGTAACTAGCACGTAACTGCTCCTCAGAATGTTTGAGATCCTCAATAGTCTGTTTGAGCTCTTCGGTCTGATTTTCCAGTTGTTTCTGACGTAACAAATCAATTTCAGAACGCATAGATTCGAGCTCTCCGCGGAGATCAGCAATGATCTGCTCCTTAGCCTCGATAGATTCGGACATACTCTGTGAGTACTCAGAGTGGGAAGCATTCATATTTTCTAAAGCTTCCTCGGAGGCCTTAGCCATCTGTGTGAGCTGACTGATCTGATCCTGTGCAATCTTAAGTTCCTTACGAGCAAGAACCAGCTCGGGGCCCATATTATCAGATGAAATGCCTGAATCAAAAGAAACAGGGGCAGTGTGCAACGCAGCCCTCTCCTCTGCAGCCTCAAGCCTAACTTTAAGTTCGTTGACTTTGAGTTCCAAAGGTTCTTTAGATGCATTTGCAAGTGAAAGGCTCTGTCTCAAGGACGAAAGAGTCTCACCAAGTTCAGCAAGCTTTTCTTGATGAGACGTGTTTTCAACTTCGCGACGATTGTAAATTTGTTTCATTTCGTCCTCAGTACTTTCAAGCTTACGATTAGTAGATGTGACCTGGACCTGCAAGGTTTCGATTTGCTGCAACAAGCGCTTCTCTGATTCACTTCTAGCTGTCTCACGTTCAACTTCACGCGATTGCATGTTTTGAACAAGACTCTTGAAACGGGTAGCATCTTCGAGCAGCTGAGCATTTTCGTTAATGAGACGCTGCTCCTGAGTTTTCCATAGCTCTTTCTCTGCCTCAATACGGGCAAACTGATTACGGAAAGTCTCTGACATGCTCTTAGCTTCAACAACCTCTTGGTGAAACAAATCCGTGCGCTGGGTTTGCTTGGAAAGAGCTTCTTGCATAGAAGCGATACGGGCTGAGGCTTCACTGTATTCAATCTTAACAAAACGCAGTTCTTCATCCACATTATTCTTGCGCTCAGTAACAAGTTCCAACTGAGCCTTGGCACGAGCAAGTTGGGTATGGAGGTCGCGAGAAGTATGCTCCAATTCCTTGATATGATCATTATTAGCAGCAAGAAGTTCCTTGGTTTCCAATTTGTATGTCGAAAAGGCAGCTGTAGTCTCTTCAAGTTTACCGCTTAATACATCCTTTTCACGAGCAATAAAGGAGCTTTCAAAAGAGACGTCTCCGCCGTTGACAGTGCTATTGTTGTTATCCTTAGATGCAATACGGCGGAACATGTCACGCTCATGCTTGACGGATTCAAGCTGTGTATTAACAGAGCTAAGCTTGGCCTGCAAGAGCTCCAGAGTCTTTGTGGCCTCAGCAAGAGCTTCAGATTCAGCATTGGCAAGCTTATCCTTATTCTTCTGCTCTTCGTCTTCCATGCGGCGACCAAGACTCCTGCAAACTTTCAGAAGCTGTTCGTTCTGTTGCTGCAGCTCGGCAATATCGAGGAATAACGTCATACGCTCTGAAATTAGACGGTCCGTATCGCCCTCAGATTCATTACGCTGAGAAAGAAGGTTTGCAATAGTCTCCTTTTCCTTGGCAGTCAAGGCAGGCTCGCCATCTTCACTCAGTTGAGAGTTGATCAACAAGTTCTGCACTTGGCGGGAAAGATCTTGGATTTGTTGGCCTGCCAAATCAAGCTCGACTCTGAACTCCTTGTTGCGAGTTTCTAATTGACGATTCTTTTTCTCTGCTTCAGCCAGCTTAACAGCTTCGCGATCATATTGTTCGCTTAAGGTAGCCAGCTCCTGAGCGATACGGTCATATTCTTCGCGTTCTCTGGCTAAATTGGGGGCATTTAGCTCAAGTTCCTGCAATACACGGTCCATATCTCTGCGTAACATGTCATGTTTGTGTTTCCAGCGCTCTGCATCAAGCTTTGTTGCATTGTATGAGTTCAATAAGTCTACCACGGAGCCACCTTTACGGTGGAGCTCAGAAAGAACCTTGGCAGATGGAGACAAAATTCCACGAACGGGTGTATTTGTGGGAAGTTGTGACAGGTTTGCAAATGAGGCATCTTGTTGAATACCAGGGAGGGAGAGCAAGGAGGCATTGGCGCCAGCGCCAACAACACCATCAGCAGGGTCGAAGAGTCCACTAAGTTTTTCTTCAGCCGAGTCGAGATCAGCACGTAACTTTGTAGTCAATGCTTGCTCGTTCTCCAGCAGCTTGCCAAGCTCTTCGATCTTTTCACCCAATTCAGAGCGGGTAGCAGTAAGTTCATTTTCGAAATTGTTTGCTGTGGTCTGGAAGCTCTGTGCATTGGACTCAGCCAACTCAAGCGAGCGACGAAGGGCAGTAAGTTCAACTTGGAAGCTCTCCTCATCACTGGCGTGAGTGCGCTGAAGTCTCTCAACATTGGAAATTGCCTTATCATGCTTGAAAGACAGTTGCGAGTACGTTTCTTTGAGAGCATCATGACTCTTACGCAGTCCCTTATATGTGGCTTCCAGGGTCTCGAAATCAGACTGCAACTTAAGACTCTGTTCAAGCGAAGCATTTCTGGTGCGAGCAGAGGCGTCCTGGGTGCGTTTCAAATCATCGTAGGCCCACTTACGATCGCTCTCACTACGTTCGAGCTCAAGGCGAAGAGTATCCTCGCGTGATTTAGCGTGGGTGATTTCACTAGTAAGTTTAAGAACCTGACCATCGAGATCATGAACTTTCTGTCTGAGCTGCGACCGCTCCTCGAAGACCTCACCGAGCTGTTTGCGAAGGTCTCTGTTCTCAATATTGCGCTGATCCAAAGACTGCAAAATTGCATGGCGATCTTGCTGTTGCAGGTGTTGCTGTTGACGAAGAGTGGAAACTTCTTCTTCCAGAGAGCCAGTCGATTGAGTGAGCTTCAGAAGATCCTGCTCCAATTTCTGGCGTGTTTCCTCAGCTGCCCGGTCCTCAGTTTTCAATGCTGTAGCCACATCTTTAGAATCCTCGAGAGCTTTCTCTAAAAGCTCAATTTTCTTGTTCAAGTCATGGACGGCCTGTTCAGCTTGAAGGTCAGCCATGGTCTTGGAGGATCGTAAAAGCTCAGCATCCTGAGCTTTCCGAGCAACACGTGCAATAATATGCTCAGGGATCCCGTCAAGACTACTGGCATCCACTTCAAGAAACGTAGCCACGTCCCCAATGGGACCACTTTCCACGCTCATTGTCGTGACGGATGGCAGGTTCTGGTGACTAAGTCAACTCAAATCGTGCACAGGCACAGATCAATATCGATAGGGGTGGATCCAGGGCCCTAGAGAAAATTCGTATTGAAATTCATAGAATTTACCAATTATTCATGTAAATTTATTTACGAATAGTTGATTTATGTTTTTCAGCAGAATCGGAGTGAACCAACTGCACTCAAGAGCTTCGATGGTGGATGAATTAATGAATGAATAATAACGAAGTGATAAATAAATAAAATATATACAATAATAATAATAATATGGTACGCAATTGTATCACTCATGAATGCTAAGCTTCAATGCTGCGAGACGAGCCTCCGCAGGCTCATTGATCTGTAGGACTCGTAACAAATCAATGAGCTCTGCACTAAGCTCATCACGAGCATAGGCCACGCTCACCAGAGACTTAAACAAAAGCGAATCCCAGTTCTTGTTCTTTGGAACAAAGGTCGTCACTGGCTCCAGGCCCTTGGGGTCCACCTGGTAGGCATCAACTATAGGGCGAAGTGAGCCGAATAGAGGCTGTTTCTTGTAAGATTTGTCGATAATATAATAAGCCAAGTCCCACTTGGAGAACTTGAGAGCCATTGTCCATGTCATGTACAGAGTTTGCCAGTCACTGCTTGCCAGGAGACGGTCCGTTAACGACCACTCTAAGTCCGTCTGTGCAGCAAATATAGCTCTCAGAAACATGTTAACCCGGTCAATAGATACTTTGTTGAGATTATCAACTAGTTGTGTTATCCATACTGCTTGAAACTGTTTGGTGATCAGCTCCCGAGCCTCGTCCTTATTACGGAGCTGCCATAGTTTGTTTGCAATCTGAAGCTGGAAAAAGTATTTCTCATACAGGGGCCATTTAATCAATGTTCCTCCACTATTGATCAAGCGGGAGATATGTGAGATGTCGGTTACTCTCTTGTCACGCAAGACTTCGGTCGCAATTCGAGGTGAAACTAGTCCATGGTAGTACATGTCTTCAAAAAGCTTCAAAATATCTTTTTCTGTGTGTTTGGGTAACAAAACGTATTCAAGACGACCACTGTCAGTCATGGCACTCAGTTTTTGCTGCTCATCACTAACTTCTGTGAGGGTTTCTAAACCTGAGAACAGCTCTTGGAAATGGCTGTTTAACGATGGATCAGAGGATTGCTGTTCAAGACGAGAATCAAGTAACTGTCTCAATACTTTCGAGATATTAGACTTTTCTTTATCTTCTGTTAACTCAGGGGTCAGACGCTCACCTAGCTGGCTAATTGTCTGTTCCCAGCTCTCGAGTTTACTTAGCGGCTTTCGAGGTTTACTAGCGAAGCTTTGCGATCCCACAGAGCCCATAGCTGGGCCTAATAAGGACCGTGATGGTAATAGCCAAAGGCTTCTACCATAAAGACCAAGCTTGCTTGACATGGCAGCAATACGATAGCTCAGGCAGCTCAGTCGAGATGGAGAGAATACGACCTGACAAAGCTGCTGATATAGAGCCACTTTATCGAGGTCTTGGAGAGTGCGATACAATTAAATAGAGACTAATAAATAAATAGTTTATGCAATGTAAAATAAGCCGATGGCTGCTGTCATGGGCTAATGTGTGTATATGGACAGGAGTTTCTGCAAAAAGCGGGAATAAACTGGCAATGTCGAGGATAGGCGGCAGGACACTAATTGGCATATTGTGTCAGGATTTATTCAATCTAATATTGAATTTCCGTTGGGTATAGCTTGAGCTATCACCACCGGTACCGTACCTGTCCCTTTGCCGTTGGGCTTCTCTTTTAAGGATCTGATCGACAATCAGGTCCTTGCGTTCCTCCTTATCCATGGTAGAGTCGAGAAAGCCCTTGGCTTTATCAATTGTTTTATAATATGCCTGGGCATCGACGTTATCAGCAATGGCACGCTTGTGGTTTTGGCGCGAATCCCATGCTTTGCTCTCTTCCATGGAGTAATGCAGGTTCTGGTTGAACCCCGAGTTCAGGGCATCGAGATCATGCTCGGCACGATCTCTTTTGGCAGAGGTCAGGCCCTGGCGGTCCTTTTGCATGCTGAGCTGGTCCAGGTTTTTGGACTTGGCCACCTTGGCTCTTTTCCTGAGCTCGTCCAGCTGGTCCAGGGACATGGGGGACGCTTAGATGACATCATGAAAAATGGCCCCTATGAGAAGAGGCGGTCATGGGATGCAAATGAAAAAGTGGCATCTCACGATAGCAGTTGATGTAAACAGTCTTAAATTGTATTAAGGATTGGTGGAATTTTGGGTTGCTATTCTTGGTCAAAGGGATATTCCTCCTGGTCGGCATAAAATTCCTCCGCCGCTCGGATTTCCGCCTCGATGTCAATGGACTCGTTGATCTCTTTGAATAGGGCATCCTGCCTGCTCTGAAAATACTCCCTGGACATGTTATTATAGCCGCCCCGTGCCTTTAGAGCCTGCTCTTCCCTTCGCAGCCGTTGGAGCTCGCGGTACTTTTCCAGCTTGTGGCGTTGGACATTTTGTTTAGAAATAATGTCTTGGGCATGGGGTGTAGTAAATTGGTGCTGATTATTGTTCGCCATGATCAGCTTGGATCTCGTTTTTACCAACCCCTATTAACCGATGGAATGGCTCGGCCTTTAGGACCACGTTCTTGAATCCTGCAGGTAACTGGCAGAGATTATAAAAGCCGCATGCATACATACGCGAGGGCCCACGTTTCCCCTATTCCATACCAGAACGTTAAAGCTATATATAAAAAGTTGCTTTGATATTGGTTTAAGCCATGCCAGTGGTGTTACTTCGTGATGATCAGCTAGATACCAGTTATTTGCATGTAGCTGGGCCCAAACCAGACAGTCCTTTGTTGTTCATGGTTCCTGGCAACCCAGGCGTTTGCCAGTTTTATGAAGAGTTTGTCAGTGAGCTTGCGACTCTGCTGCCTGAATTTGAGATAATTACTCCTTCTCACTGTGGCTACGACATATCCAAGCCCGCTGGTACATTCGGCGACCAGCCCAAGACCTGGTGGACCCTCGACGAACAGGTGGCCCACAAGCGGCAGTTCCTTGAGAAGCATGTTTCTTGCAAAAAGGACGTCTACATCTTTGGCCACTCTGTGGGTGCTTGGTGCTCACAGAGACTCGCTGTTCAATTACAAGATCATCCCCTTGTGACTCTCAAGTTCCTTGGTTTGCTGATGCCGACCATCAAGGACATTGCCAAGAGCGACCAGGGAAACAACCTGTCCAAACTGCGGTTGCATGGCATCAATGGCACCTGGTTTGGCTATATCTCCCGGGCCATCTACTTTATGCCCCAGTTTGCCTTTGACTACCTGTTTGTCAAGGCCATGCCCCTGACCGTGCCCAAGTCGGTGAGAACTGCTGCCCAGAAGATGGTGGTGCGCCCTTCAATTGTTCGCCAGGCACTGGAAATGGCTGCCGAAGAATTGCACAGAATCGGCTCCGATGTGGAGCCTGAGGATATCAAGGGATTCTGGACAAACCAGAGCTACAACGTCTGGGTGTTGTTCGCCCAGGTCGACAATTGGGTCAGCGTGGAGACCAGAGACGAGTTGATCGAGGAATTCTCGGACAAGGAGCACATCAAAATGGAGATCGTCAAGGAGCCCTATATTATTCACGGCTTCTGCATCAGACAGAGTGCCGAGGTGGCCAGATACGTCCACCAGGTTATCGACGACCACCGCAACTGAGCAAGACCCTAGTGGTGGGGATGTGATGATTGTTTGCGGACCAGCGATTGGAAGCAATGATAGATTGGACAACGTCCACGGATCAAACACTAGGCATCTTGCATATCAAAAGCAAGCAGCTGTCAGCATTTGCATCATGACAGTTTGCCATGCCTGCCCCCCTGCGTCTATGCGTAATGTAACAATAACTACACTGGTTTAAAATAGAAGATATAATTGTAATAACGGACTTGACACAGTCACCCCTCAATTTGTCTCATTTAAAGTTTGGCACACTGCAGGACCTGGCACAGACAGCCGGCTGCCTCGGTCAGAGAGGGAGCCGGCATCCACCCGAAACTTCCGGCAGAACAAGCAATCGCAGTGCATCCAGTGATGCCAGAGGCCACCTCAGCCGTTCTGCAAACTCGATGGATTTAAAATAATATTAAATATAAAGATACAGCTAGTTAATCCGTGCCCAGACCCTTCTACCCCACATTTGGACCAGGAATTGCTGAGGCTGAGTCAGGCAGCACCTGGAGAGCACCATTTAAACAAGGCTTGGGATAGACAGCCCAGTTCAGTGATTACCGGTCGCGATCGTATTTTCGAGTTTCTTGTTGTGACATAGCGAACATCTGGCTGGCCAGCATGTACCACAACACTCTACAGGAGCTGCTGGCCGAGCAGATAGCCCAAAGGTGCCTTATATCCAATTTATACGGCGACCTTTTGCGCATTACCCCAGCATCGAAAAAGATTGTTAGTGCATCCCACGAGTGGACCCTCACTCATATCGAAACTTTGGTGAACGACCTTGTTGTGAACCTCCCCAACCAGGTTCCCGCAAAGAACTTCTATTCTGAGCATATTCTCATGGCTGGCGCTGACCCGGGCCAGCTCACCCAGATTGTCTCCGACCTTGTTGAAGCCTTGCACCACCATTCATCCATTACCACGAGAATAGAGCAGTTTGGCAAGGGTGTGGCGTAAGTCCATGGATTAAATGAGATTATGGCTATAGTATTTAACTAGTGTATAATGATATATCTTATCTTGTTGGTGTGCAAAAGCCCAATAATATTACAACTACGCCTTGGTCTCGACAGCAACTTATTCGCTGCTAGAATGGTGGTGGCCCCAGTCGACGGTGCTCAATTCGACGCCGAGAAACTTGCTCATAAAGTCGGTGAAGTCAATGTTCTCGTTATCACCACGCACAGTGTCAAGGATGCGGGGGTCCTTGGCGTGGGCGTAAACATTGACATCCACGGCCGAGTGACCGTGGGTAGACCAACCAATCTGAGCCTGAATGGATAGAAGCTCAGCCAAAAGATCCTGAGCGTTCTCGCGGTGCTTGAGAATAGCCTTGACATCATGGTCATGGATAACAGGCAGGTTGAGACCCTCGGGTCCCAGAACGTTGTGACGCACAAACTTGACCAGCTCCTTGTGACCGCTCTTACCCTTGCTGCGGGCCTCGAAACGAGCAAGACGGGATGCAAGGAACTCGGTAGAGTGGGTGGCATTGCCAAGAACCTCAGGGTACCAGAGATAGTCGGGGTACGAGTCGCTGACCTGGCGGGCAGTCGAGAGACCACCGGTCTCGTGGTCAGAGGTGGACAGCACAACAGTCTCGACATCAGACTCGTTGATAAAGTCAGTCACAACCTGGAAAGCCTCGTTGTATGCGAGCACCTCGCGGACCTGGGCACCAGGGTCATTCTGGTGACCAGCATGGTCAATGCGGGAACCCTCAATCAGGAGGAAGAAGCCCTGCTCGGAGTCCTTGGTGGCCTCGGAAAGAGCAGTCAGAGCAGTGCGAGCAAACTCAGCAAGAGAAGGGTACTGCTCAGGAATACGGTCAATATCGAAAGGAATATCGCCCTGAGCCATCAAAGCCAGCAGGGGAAGAGTGACATTGGTACCATTCTCAAGCTCATCAAACTGGGCACGGTTAGCAACATAGCTCCAGCCGTGGTCCTTAGCTTCCTCAATCAAATTGCGCTTATCAGAGCGGCAACCACCGTGGGAGCGGGGCATAAAGTGGCAGCGACCACCGCCAATCATCAGATCAACAGGGTCCATGCCAAGAAGATGGTTCTCACCAAGCAATTGCTGGGCAATCTCGTCCTCCTTGCTACGGTAGGAAACATGGGCAGCAAAAGAAGCAGGAGTGGCATCTGTAATTCTGGTTGTGACGACAAGACCGGTGTGGAAGCCGGCCTTTTTGGCGGCCTCCAAGACAGTACCACAGGGAGTGGAATCAGGGTCAACACCAATGGCGCCGTTGTAAGTCTTGAGACCGCATGCAAATGCAGTAGCACCAGCAGCACTGTCAGTAACGAGCGAGTCGGATGAGCGGGTGCGGGAGTTGCCAATAAAATGATCATCAAGGTGCATGGTCCACAGCGGATCCAGGCCCTCCATGTGCTGGTTGAAGCTTCTGGCCATAGACAGCGAGTGGGGTCCCATACCATCAGAGACCATGAAAACCATGTTCCGCTTGGGTTTACGGCCAGAAGTCTCTACGGACTGGATGTGTTCCTCATCATGCTGCACAGGCTGGGAGGCAGAGTGGTCATGATCAGCCTGCCACAGGTCCACGTTGAGCGAATCAACAGGGTTATAAGCAACGAATAATGCAATAGCAGTGGCTACAAGAGACCACAGTCCCAGAAAAAGAGTGAGCGCGGTTTGCTTGTTATGACCCGCCATATGCTTTCACGTGGTAGAGACAATCAAGCTGATAAGGTGAGCGTTAGTCACGGCACAAACAGACCCACATGGGGACCTGCTGGGACCTGCTGGACCAGGTGCCTGAGACCTACCTGGGCCTGCCGGCTTAATTGGCCGAGCTTATTTAGATTAATCTAGATTGGATGGGAAATAATGTAATTATATTTCAGGGTGGGGGAGAATACAGGGCTATCTATAGTGGCTGGGAGAATAAATAAATTTATGGTGATGGAGACGGGAGGCATCAGACCAGGTTGGGGGGCCTGAAGTTCTTGTTGCGCTCCAGTCGACTGACAAGCCAATCGGCCGCATCTGAAACACCGGTGCCGTCCAGTGCACACACGGCCAGCACTCTGCTGTCGCGGGCACTCATTTTCTCGGCAATCTTGTTGAAGATCTCTTTGATGTCTTCCACCTCCATGCAATCGTCACGGTCCTGCTTGTTGGCAAGCATGAGAACGGGAGCACCTTCAAGAACCTCGTCTGAAATGGCCTTGTCCAGCACGTCCCGGCACTCCTCGATACGGGCTCTGTCGGTGCTGTCGACTACGAACACGACAGCGTGGGCATCACCGTAATAACTGTCCCACAGCTCCCGCAGGCTCTCCTGGCCACCGATGTCCCAGAGTTTGAGCGTGACGCCATTCAAGGTTACTCTGGCCATGTTCTGGCCCACGGTGGGCAGGATTCGCGCTTGCGAGAGATCGGTGGGTTTCGTGTCACCCTTGGTGGGACTATAGAGGTGCTTCAATTGCTCCAGCAGAGTGGTCTTGCCAGCATTATCCAGCCCTAAAATAAGAACAGAATACTCTTGTTTGCGTGTATATGAATGATACAGGCCTTTTACCAAATGGTACATTTGATCTGGTTGATCTCTAAGTAAGCTGATGGGTCCCAGCACCGGCCCAAGTAAGGAGTGAGTTTGGCTGAAACCTAGCGGCGCTGGCTGTAACTGGGGCAAGTATATTTGGGCATTTCTGAATTATGGTTGGAACCTATCGACGAGTTCGAGCTTAAATGCGGCGAAATGGATTTGGAGCCAATTCTAAATGCAAACGTTGGGTCTTGTCAAGGGTTCAGTGTTTACCAACTGTAATTGCCGTCACCACCCTTACTGAGGGTTGGGTGAATGGCGCCAGACTGGTCGCTAGCAAGGCCGGGGCCAGCCCAAAACACCGCCTGGTGCTGCCGGCACTGCATCGCAAATGTTGGGTAACATGAGCATGCCAAGCACTCAGGTGACAGCATTTTTCCGGCTGGCTGTGATCCGATCCAATGAGATATGGGCCATCCGCTATCATTCGACTCTGCATAATCGTCCAGCGTACCCTGCATCGATGTGCAGCGGCGTCTTGGCCATAGGGGAAAGCACAGAGGACGCTGCCATCGGGGTTTCCGGTGGTTGCTGGCCATGTTTCAACTGGGTAGTCTATCAATTAGTTATATTCCACGGCCACTAACCGGGCATACCTGCACCGTCCATGCCGCCCTTGGTGTCCTACATAAAGAGCCTCCTAATTCGTTGAGTATTAGCTAGGCGGTGCAGAGCAACTTTGTCAGCGGCATCAACGCACGGTGGGGCATTGGTTACTAGAGGAGCAGCAGGCACCGCAGATTTGTGGGGAGAAAGGTGATGAGGAGTAAGACGGCAACCACAGCTTACCTTGTTAACCGAACTTGGAGAGGACCTGACATGACATTTGTTCGACTTTGCTGGGTTCAGTCTTCAATTGCAAGAGGTCTCAGGCCAGCTCGAAGCTCAATTGCGTATTTCAGCACCAGTGCCCCCGTCCATGGCAAGCACCGTAGAGTGCCATCACTGTCCACCATCAATGCTGTTGATATCCAACGGTACAGCCACGAAAAGTCGGCCGAAGAGAAGATCACGGAGGATATGCACAACACAGCCACCGAAGAAATCAACAAGACAGATCAATCGGGCGGTTTGATCAAGTCATTCCTGTTTGGCTCTCCGACCGCCAAGCGGGAGGTCGCTGAGATGGAAGTCTCGTTTTCCCAGAAACTGATGAGAGGAAAGTACGTCCACGAGATTGTATTCCATGATGTCATTCCTGAAAAGATTGCTGATTACAACGAGCTGGTATCCACGGTATACCCTCGTATTTCTGCCGATGACAATCTGCCTCCTAGACTTATAGGCAGCTGGAGAACCGTCATCGGGAACATGGATAGATTTGTCCATATCTGGGAATATGACGGCTTTCCTGGTTTCCATAACGCCCATGTCTCTGCTCATAGCAAAGATTATTATCTTGATTATTTGGACAAGCTGCGCACTTATCTGGTGGCCCGCAATAACCACATCATCCAGGAGTTTGGCTTTTGGGGCGGCACTGCTGCTCCTCACAATTTGGGTGGTGTCTTTGAGCTCCGCACCTACGACCTGAAACCCGGAACATTAGCTGATTGGGAAAATCACTGGCGCAAGGGCATTGAAGTCCGCCGTCAAGTCATGGAGCCTGTTGGTGCATGGTTCACTAGCATGGGCCCATTGAACCGTGTCTATCACTTGTGGCAATTCCTCGACCTGGAACATCGTAAGATCTCTCGTCAAAAGAGTTGGGAGCTCCCTGGCTGGGCTGAGACTACCCATCATACCGTCGAGCTCGTTGACCACATGAAATCTAACATCATGGTCCCTCTATCTTTTAGCCCTCTTAAATAGTGGTATAGCTTAAAGTGCTCTATGTACAATTAACTGGATCCGTCGCTCTCAATTCCATTTTTGGAATGTTTCCTGGCGATCCTTACGCTTAAGCTTTTCCCCACGCTGCTCATCTATTTCCTCGAGCATCGAAAGGGATTCGATAAATGAATTACTGCCATCGGGAGTTTCATTCACCCAGTGATCACCGGCTTCCTCCTTCTGAACAACCTTGGCGGCTGCCTTAGAAGCGGCCTCGACATCCTTGACCTTGAGACCTCCCCGATGTTGAACCACCTTGGCACCCAATGCCCATAAGTCGCCACCACTGGATTTACGAGCATCATGGTATGCAGTCTTTCCCTGGGATCTAGTTACGGTCCATTGCTCGATATTAGCAGATGGAGCACAGACCTCCATAATTACATGACCATCTCTCTTCAGGGGGTTCTTGAGAATACGAGGCAAAGCCTCATCGGCCTCAGCCGCAGCTACAGGCCCGGTAGTAGGAGGATATACTGTTTCAAGAGTTGCCTCCGTATTGGCCTTCGAGAATGGTCTGGGGGATACCTGCTGCTCGGAAGCCTTTATAACAAGATACGAGTGGCTGGCTTCTTCATTACTGACACCAAAAGGTCTACCTTTTCCAGCGAGACTCTTACCACCAGCACCCTTGCCATATTCCTTGTCAGATTGTAACCATGGCTGGGCCAAGTATTTGCCCTTTTTCAGCTCGAGTGTATACTTGGGCCGGTGGACATTTTGACTGAAGCGGCACCAGTTCATAGTACCTGCGTTCTTAGATACCTGGCGCGAACGCAATCCAGCTTGAAGAGGGCATTTACCATGATGGCTACAAGGAGCAAGAACCTTCATACCCAAAGAAGCACCATCTGATGGCCCCTTCAACGGGACATATGACCGCGAAATATCTGAATTATCCTCTGGACGAATAATGACCTGGCGAGCACGAGCAATAGATTCGAATCCATATGGATCACCTCTCTCTACTAGGACAAGCACACCGCCTGGGGCAAGAAGCGTTGCCAAACGCCGAGCATGGCTATCAGCGACTTCCTGGCTATTAGCGCCAGCTTGATACAGCTGGTGGCTAGCAATAATTAAATCAAAACGAGCAGTTGATGCAGGTGGAGGAACATGGTGCCTCATTATTGTGGAGTTGGCGCCATTCTCACGCTGAGCATCAAGAAGTTGATGAGCTCTTCTCGTCATACGGGCATTGCCAAAAATTACAGCAACCTTTCTCTCGATATCATTTGAATTTTCAAAAATCTCATTAAGAGCAAGGATGCCTGTTGCCGGTCCAAAGCCAATGTCGAGGACCTTTTTGGGAAGCCAGTTATCAGGCATGCGTGCCTTTGTCTCCGAAAGAACATTTACAAGACTAGAGTAGGTTTGAAGAAAAGTACCCATAATTTGAGCATCGGCCTCAACATTTTCAAAAGCCGGTCTGTGTGATTCACCCTCTTGAAATGCTTTAAATAATTTAGATGCCTCCTGGCGAAGTTCCTGGGGATCCCAGTCATATGATATAGAACCAATAGACTTGGATAGTGCTTCAGGCAAATACACCATACCAGGAGCCGGACTTCTGGCCTTCAATGTCCGCTCGTCAAATCTACTGGATGAAGGTGAATATTTGGCAACGCCATCTGCAGGCCGGATCACTGGCATGTCGTCGGTTTCAACCAAAGTTCCAAACACCTGAGGTTTGAAGTTCTTAATTTTGGAATAGGTTCTAGATCCTTTCGGACCAAGAAAAGACCTTATCAAACTTTTCTGATTCATAGAGTCAGATGTTGATGAAATCTAATTCTCGGGCTCGAGATTTGAGAAATATTAAAACTATTAATGCAGTTTCGCTTAGATAATTTTCCATGTCGACAATCGATAACCCTTACCCGTGAACAATCATCGGATTTATCTAACTTGATATTGGCCGTAGCCTTGGACTCGAACAGTAATGCGGATTCTATTTCTTCATGGGTTCACCCAGAATGGTGAACTTTTTGCCAGAAAAGCCTCGGCTATCCGTAAAGCTTTAGGCAAGCTGGGCCACGAAACATTCTTTATTGATGCTCCCTACAAAGTTAATCCTAATACTTTACCGTTTGAAGCTAGTGAAGGTATCGATATGAGATCATGGTGGGAGTATGAGCCCCAATCGTCTGAATATTTCAAGTTAGATAAAGCCTTTGATACAATTAAGGAGGCCATTGATTCCCATGGTGAGTTTGATGGTGTCGTCGGCTTTTCCCAGGGCGCTGGTCTTGCAGCAGTTGTTGCCCAGCATATTAAGAAGCTTCAGCCTTCACACCCGGATTTCAAATTTTGTGTTCTCTATGCTGGTTTCAGATTAAAGCCTCCATTTGATCAATCATTTTACGACTCTAAAATCACAACCCCCACGTTACATGTTCTTGGTACCGTTGATACTGTTGTATCGGAAGAAAGATCTATGACTCTTTGGGAAGCATGTGATGAAAACACTCGTACAATGCTAAAACACCCTGGAGGTCATTACGTTCCATCACAAAAGAATATGATAGAAGCGGTCATGTCATTTATTATTTCCAACGTTCAGCCCGATCCTGTTGAATCGTCAGCTGCCACAACGGCTAATGAAACCGCGGCTGATGATGAATGGGATGAATTCGATAAAATTGGTAAATAGATTCAACCTCTCAATTGAATAACGTTGTACAAAACTAAAATTTATAAAAATTTTTGCATAGGCAAGATACTAGCTGTCACACCCAAATCTCAGAACCGATTGTCGGAACTAGCTGTCAAAGCAGCCTTCTTAGCCTTCATCAAATTATCACGAAGCTCTTCCCGCTCTTCTTCAAGGATAATAATTTGTGCTCTCAGATCACGGATCATCAGCTCGGCCTGTCTGCCATTGATTGAGCCCATCGAAATGTTGCTCACATCAGGATCAGATTGCAAACGAGCCTCGCTGAGCTGATTCTCCAACCGTGAGTTAGTCTCCTTCTGGCGAGTCAACTCTTCACGTGTTTTCTCAAGAGCAAGACGTTGGTTCTTGAAGAACTCTAAAGAGCTGGTGTATTCACTCTCTAAATCAGCATGCTTCTTGGTCAGTTCCTGCAGCTTGCCATTGAGATCACTCTGTAAACCAGTATGCTTCTGTTGCCACTCAGCCTGACTGGATTGGTGTTCAGCCTTGAGCTCCTCGAACTGTGCCTTGGTGTTAGCGTGCTGTTCTCCAAGTTCACGCAAAGTAACATCATGCTTCTGTTGAGCTTCGCGGAGAGCACTCTGATGCTGTTGTGTCAAGAAATCGAGGTCAGACTGCTTGGGTGACTTGGCAAACGATTCAACATGGTTCTTGAGTTCATCCTTCAAGCGCGCATTATCCTCATGGGCACGAGTGAGCTCGCTGGTACTCTGTTCGTACGCATTCTTGTGCTGCTCATATAACTGCTGATAATGGGCAACGTCAGGGTGAACAGTTTGAGAATCGCCACCAATGGCACGCGATCCAGCAACACCAGCAGCAGCGCCAGCAGCACCAACACCACCAATAACAGCCCAACGTTCAACGATCTGACTGATATGACTGTTCAAGGCACCGGAGGACTTATCAGCCAAGGACCGTAACTCAAGCACTTCGTTCTCGAGGTAACTGTTGCGAGCCTCAAGTTCCGTGTACTGAGAAACCTGCTTCTGGCTAGCAGCAAGCTCATCCTTGAGTTCTGCATTCTGTTTTGTGAGCTCCTCAGCACGTTTAACAGCGCTATCGGCGTGCTGTCTAGAGGCTTCTAATGCTGTGTTTGCCGCAGCAAGGGCCTTAACATTATCATCAAACTGGCCGTGGAGAGGTTCCCATTTTCCGCTCAGCTCCTCATGTTGTTGTAAGATGTTTTGGTAGTCACGCTTCAGGTTTTCATGAGCATCACGCTCACCCAACAGAGATCTTTGAACTTCAGCGTGCTGTTTCTTGAGTATATCATGCTCTGAATCGAAATCACGAGCCTGCTGTGCTGGTAATTCGCGTGAAGTAGCGTCACTTGAAGAAAGTGCAGAACCAGCAGCGACACCAGCGACAGCACCAGCAGTAGCACCAGTAGCAGCACCAGCAACACTGTGGCTTTTCAGCTGTGATAAAGCATCATCACGTTCTTTTTCAACTGCACGAATACGGTCAGATGATTCAAGTGCCTGTTGTTTAATCGAGTTTTGAACACCAGAGAATTCTTCCTGTAGCTTCTGTAAGGCGATAGACAGATTACTTTCAGCAGGTGGCTCAGGCCTACCCGAAGCAATGGCAACATTTCTCCTAAGGCTCTCAATAGCTGTGAACTCCTGAGAGGTATTGTGAGCAGTATTGGAGTTAACCTCTACATTTCCACCTGGACCAGCGTTGATGTTAGCAGGATGAATGGAATCGCTGCCAGATTCAGGCTGCACCGCAGCGTTACGGGCAGGTGATTTTCCTGTATAAACAGGGGTAGCAGTATTAGACAAATTCTGATGGCTCACCTCCTCCACAATGGGTGTCTTTGGCTGGTTGCTGGTCTCGAGTTGATTCACATTTGTATCTGAATCATCATCATAAGGATCAGTATTATCTTGCCATGCACCAGGCATGGGCGAAGAAATGTTCTTAGATCTATCAGTTGGTGTTCCATTAGGTGTACTCTCGGCAGCAGCACGCACAGGGGTAGACTCGTGGTTTGGCTCATCTTTATTCGAAGTACCTTTGTAGAAAAAGTTTCCAACAGCGCCAGTGACCGCACCAGTAACAGCACCACCAGCAGCAGCTAGAGGACTTGTGATGCTATTAGTCTGTTCCGTGGTGCGATCAGAAACAGCATTAACTTTGTGGAAGACACCATCGCCACTTCCACTCAAATTTTCAACAATACCGGCAGGTCCCTCGGTGAGTTTAACCTCTTGAATATTACGGTTGCGTAATGGGCTACCCTGAGCTTCATCAAATCCGTTATTTTCTTGAGTATGGCCAGTGACAGTATCACGGACCTTGTTGGCTGTATTGCCAGCTTGGATACCAGCATTGGAAAGGCTAAGATGTTTGCTCGCCAGGTTACTAGCATTGTTCAGCGTGTTGTTCAGACTGAGATGTTTGCTGGCCTGGCTACTTTCCAAGGTGTTGTTCAAGCTAAGGTGCTTGCGAGCTTCATCCAAACGACTTGGTTCATTTGAAGGACTATTAGCAGATTGGGCATGAGATCCAATGGATGCCAAACCCAGACCGCCGAGACCGGCAGCTCCCGCAGCGAGACCAGCAGTCATAACGTTGTGATTTTGATTTTGGCCCTGGCTTTGGCCGAGGTTTTCGCCCTCGCTCTGGCCCTGACTTTGGTTCTGGCTCTGGCCCGCAGTGTTCAGAGAAGTATCACTGTCAGGTGCATATCCTGGACCTGCTTGGTTAGTATTCCATGGTCCACCGAACTCAGGCTCGCGCAACGTAGTGTGAGAACCTAAATTATCATCATTGGGGTTGACAATTGCACGCTCATCAGAACCGTTGTTGCCAGAATTGAGATCTACAGCGGACTGGAAATCGTCATTCTCGCCATCAACAGAAGAATCACGAGAATCAGCATTTTGGCCTCCAGCACGTTGGGGAGACCAACTTACACGGTTGGCAAACAACATAGAGTTACGAGCAGCTTGGGTCGACCGTTCAGTTGTAACACCTGACTGGGCCGATGTAGTGGTAGCGGCAGGAGCACCCATGTCAGGAACATTTCCAAGACCACCTTGCTGGGCTTCCTGGGCAGGCACTGCTTCGGGCTCTCTTGTACGCGCATCAGGGCGGGTGGGCGAGCGAGCGGAGGTGGGGCTTTCGACCTCAGGTACAGCCTCGATCTCTTCAGAATCAGGAGGATAATTAATACGCGAAGCATCAAGCACAAACGCAGTGTTGCTTTCATCAGTACCACCCCAAACAAGAATCTTATCACCATCGAAAGCAGTCAAAGAATGACCCGATCTACGAGAGGGGCCAGGGCCCAAATTTTCGAAAGTGTACCACTTTCTAGTGGAAAGCTTCAGCGCAAACAGTTTGTCAATCAATACACCCTCAGACGACATGCCACCAAACACATACATGACATCGTCAATGATTGTGGCAGCGTGGCCCTGGCAGGGGGCAGGGACAAATCCTGTGCAGTTAAGCTGAGTCCAGGACAAATCTTGAGGGTCAAACACCCACGTGTCCGAGTACCAAAGATCACCATTAGCACCACCAAAAAGATACATCTTATCTTGGTAGGTGACGACAGTGTGGTTAGTACGAGGAGGGGGAGGGGGGGATGTAGCGACAATCTTCTCCCACCGGGAAGATGGCGACCGGAGAGTAGTCAAATCAAACATCCACATATCATCAAAGAACATATCATCAACTTGACCACCGAAAACATAAATCTTAACGCCAAGATTGGCGACAGAGTGACCATAGCGACCAGATGGGCGAGGGCCCACGGGTTCAGCCACGGTCCATTTCAAAGTGGTAGTATTCAAAAGATAGAGATTGTCGTCGAGAGGATCAGATTCCTTGATTTTAGTATCACCACCAAACATAATGTATGCATTACCAAGGGTAATGGCAGCATGGCCGACACGAGGTCCAACGCGAGGTCCCTCAGTACGAAGCTGGTAACCAGTGAGCATGTGTGTATCAATAACCCAAAGATCATCAAGGATATCCATATCGCGAATACCACCCATAACAAACAATTCACCATCGCGGGCAGCAATGTAGTTAGCAGAGTGGCCGAAACGAGCAGAGGGAGCAGCACGACGAATCTGCCACTCGGCCCAGGGGTGCTCACTGGGAGGCAGGTCCAGGAATTGGTTCTGTGCGTCCGAGGATTCGGTCGATTGCTGGTAGCGCTGTTGGAATTGACGGTCGTGCTCACGCAAACGGTTCGCCTTACCTTGTGGAGAGCCCAAATCACTGGAATAGGGGACATTGCTAGATCCCTGTGAAGTTTGGCGAGGGGAAACGGCGAACTGGCTGGGCGAGAATTGGGGCTGGGTGGGCTGCTCGGGGAGGCCTCTATGGGGAGGAACTGCGGGAACAGGGCCCTGACGGGTGGGTGAGGTGTTGTTGCTTCCGGGCTGGTTGAGCTGCATGGGCTGACCAGGCTGGCCATTGTAATTACCAGGCTGAACAGGCTGGCCTCTCAAACCATGTTGCTGTTGCTGCTGTTGGTTATTATGGTGCTGCAGGTGTTGTGGGATTTGCTGGACATATTGCTGTGCAGAAGCATAAAGCTGGTTCGGGCTCTGGCCAGGCAAGTGCGGGAGCTGCTGTTGGTCGCGGTGAGGAGTACTACCAGTAGACGAAATCGAAGCTACACCAGCACCAATAGTAGGGGTTGTTGTGGACTTGGCAGAAGCATTTGAAGAATCAAACGAAGAGTCGGGAGAAGACTTGGTCTGCTTTCCGCCCGCCTTGGAATCGGCCGGTGCAGGCTTCTGGCTCTCTCGCCTCTTGCGATACTTGGAGAGGAGTGACGCCATTTCAATGGATCAGATTCACACTAATGGAGTTTTAAAAGTGTGCGTCGACTTATGACTTGACAAGATTTGTGAACAGGGAAACCTCAAACTTTGAACGCTTGCAAAAAGTTGCTGTGATGTAATAAGTCGCGTGTGAAGCCTTGGTTGGACCGTAGACGCTGTGAGGTGGTGTCTGAAATGCTGGGAAATTACTATGCAGCTTACTCACGCCAACCTGCGGCTTGCCAGCAGGGCCAGCCACGTACAATCAAGAGAATAGGAGGGCTAGATGGTAGAAGGGCGGCAAAATTTGGCGATCTTTTCTAATTCATAAATATAATATACACTAAAATTAAAATTGGCTAAAATATCCATGGCAGATTACCCCACGAAGACCGAAAGACACGACATCTATGCTCTTCATGCACGTCTTTATTGGCTCCTTGATTAATTTCTTTATTCTCCACCCGAGGTGGTCAACGGTGTAGATCAATTCCAATGTTCTGCAGAGACTATGTACGTTAGAATATATCGGTCCCATCCCACGCCATGTGTGCCACACTGGATCCTTTGTTCGCGTACCCTTTGACAATCAACCACTATAGGCGCTGCATAACCCCGCAGATTTTTACGCAGGGGCGAGATGCTACAGCAACGCCAGCTGGCCATGAGGAATCATGGAGAGAAAATATCCGAGGCGAGAAATGAGCGGTTTGTTTGATATCTTTGGGCCTGTCCCGCTGACGTGCTGAAAGTCAGGCGCCCCAACGTCATGCTGGTATTGGGATGCCTGATCACCCGCGGCCGATCAAGTGTTTCAGTGGCCCCTGTACTGTCTTAATAATGAGCTCTAGACATGAATGCATATAATAATGACATTTTGCGGTCCTGGATTTGCCGACAGATAGGGCGGGAAGAAGGGTTTTCAGCGTCGTATTGACAAATAGATAAATGTTTCACACAGCGTCATGGGTCCTTGGACTCTTAAAGGCCACCACTGCTCTCAGCAGTGAGTTCCAGCGAGAAGTGACTTAATCAGCCAATTGTGACTGGTTACTAAGGACACCTGGTGTGGCTATAATGTGGCGCCAGGCTTCGCCACAACGTCAAATCGCAGACTTTCAACTGGCAGGCTGCACTGTCGGGGCGAATCTCCTACTAACTGCTAACTAATGAACTTCGCAAGAGGCGTGGCTAACGCTTCCAGAGTAGCGGGCAGATCGCTCAAGTATAATAGAGCTATTCAGCACAATACAAAAATTGTTCTGCCTCGGACTGCCAATCTGCTGGCTGCTAGAACATTCACCACTACATCTATTATCGGCCATGGTCATGTTCACAAGCCCAAGCCCGGCGAGGAGCTCCATGTGACTTTCATCACCAAAGACGGCCAACAGATTCCTCTCGAGGTTGCCGAGGGCGACAATTTAATGGACATTGCCCAGGCTCACGGCCTGGATATGGAAGGTGCCTGCGGTGGGTCTTGTGCCTGTTCCACCTGCCATGTGATTGTTGATCCTGAATACTATGACCGGATGGAGGAGCCATCAGACGATGAAAATGACATGCTGGACTTGGCCTTTGGTTTAACAGAGACCTCAAGGCTCGGCTGTCAGATCAAAATGACCAAAGAGATGGATGGCATCCGGGTGGCTCTG
The DNA here is from genome assembly GCA_030572535.1 of Wickerhamiella hasegawae. Taxonomy (NCBI): domain Eukaryota; kingdom Fungi; phylum Ascomycota; class Dipodascomycetes; order Dipodascales; family Trichomonascaceae; genus Wickerhamiella; species Wickerhamiella hasegawae. The sequence continues at coordinate 27,470 of JAJLZZ010000033.1, forward strand.
CCCGCCATGACTAGAAATCTCCAGGCTAAGGATTTTAATCGCTGAATAAAGCTGAAACTATATATAAATGTACATATAATGCGTGAAGTTCGTTTAACCCGACCGGATCATATCTAAAAAGGTTTCCTTGGAAACATCGGTGGCTTCCTGAGCCCGCTTGTCCACGCCGAGGGATTTGGAATCCACCGAGGACTCGGCCTTTTGACTGGCATGGATAGCATTGAATAATCTGACAACACCTCTCTGGGCAATCTTTTTGAATTGTTTCTCTTGTTGCAGCACTTGGCCGGCCTCGTCAACGTTGGCAGGAATAACATCCTTGACTCGAGCCCGGTCCTTGTTTTGAATTTTCTCCAGCCTTAACAGGCGGCGGGCCTTGGCATCAAGCTTAGCCTCTTCAATTTCCTTGGCAGACTTCTTGTTTCTGATAAGAATGGGGTTTTCTCTGTCGTGAGCCTTGACTTTGGATCCGAGAATGGCATCCATGGCTTTATTAAACCCACTTGAAGGGTCCTGACGCTCGCCCTCCTCGGCTTCTGCGTCCTCCTCAATATCTTCATCATCATCCTGTTCAGCCTCTTCATCGTCATCATCATCTTCGAGGCCATCCTCGCTGTCGTCGTCAACTTCTTCACTGTCCTCGACTTCTTCACTGTCAAACTCTCCTTCTGAGCTGCTGAACGATGGTTTTGTGTAGTTTCCAACCTCATTGTCACTACTGTCATCATCGCTTTCATCCCGAGGGACTACAGCCTTGCCTTGGAGCTTAATTCTTTTGGGATTCGGCATTGTAATGATAAATATGATTCACGATATACTCACTGGAAATTTATTTGATTTTAATTTTTATCGATCACATGATGACAAATATTCTCTGGTCACGTGCCATATCCAGGATCTGAATCCCAAGCAGCCTTTATGCATGCAGAGCTGCAGCCTGATCCATCATATACAATGGACAACTCGGAGACACCAGGTCTAAATAAAAGGCTTGTCTTCGCTGAATTGACGAATAATAAGTTTGTGTCGAGTGTCAAACCAAAACATAAAGTGCCCGCTATAGTTGCCCGCCCTCGTTTCGAGCTTTTTCGCGAAGCTGCATACAAACCTAGCGGCAGCAACGGCGCATCTGTATTTAAAGAGGAAGAAAGGGAGAAACTGCTCCTGGAAATTGAAAACTTGCGCGCAAAACATTATGCGTGGGAAGCAGAGCGTTCTATGCTCCTAGATCAGGTTGGATCTATGGAGTCCATGCAGCACCAGTCCTTGGAGCTTGTTGAAACTTGTGAATCATTGCAATCTCAGTGTCTTGCCCTCCAAAAAGCCAATGATGAAAATGAAATCACAGTTTCTCAACTTACTGCCAAAATTGATGCTGCGACGGAACAGCTGTTTATCTCTCAAGATCAGCTCAGTCACGCCCACGATGCAATCAGAGAATCCGACCAGCGTAGGAAGCAAGAACTAATTGAATCTCGGCATCAACTTGATCAATTGCCTCAATTAATTGCAGAAAATAAGCAATACGAGTTAGAGTTGCTGAACTTGTCTGCGAGATTGCAAAGCGAATCATCACAGCACGGGGTCAAGGAACAGGAGTATCAGAAGCAATTGGCTGAAAGTCAAGTCCATGCATTAGTCCTTGAAGATCGTATTAATGGACTTCTTGAAAAGCGTGATGTCATGCAAGACGAAATGCGTAGTTTGAATTTGAGACTCGACAGCACACAGCTTGATGTCACAAACAAGAGGAATGACTTGGCCCAAAAGACAACAGACCTGACTCTGTTACAAGAAACTGTTTCTCAAAAGGATGAAGAGCTAAACTACTATCGCTCTGAGTATCATCAAGCCCGCAAAGATGTTGAAAGCTATGCGTCTCAAGTGGCAAAGCTACGCTCACAGGTAGATGAGTATTTGAGCAAGTTCCATGACCAGGAGGAGCTACTTGAATCAGTAAATGCGGGCACATCATTATTGGTGAATAATTTGGACCAGACGGAGTCCGAAAAAAATGCAATTAGATCTGAACTTGACATTGCATTATCCACTATGAAATCTTTGAACGAAGAGAGGTGCTCATTGAGCGCTCTCTTGGAACAGCAAAAATCAAAATCAGAAATATTAGAGCGTGACCTTTCCTCTGCTATTGAATCAGCGTCCCAATCTGCCGAACAAATTGCTGGTCTCAAGGAGCAGGTTCATACTTTGGCATCGGGTGCTGAGCTCTCTAAAGCTAATTCGGCTGAAAATGAGAGGCTGAAGCAGTCGCTCACAACAGTCACACTGGAACTTTCGAAGCTTAAATCAGAACTTGATTCGTCCGAAATAAAGTCAAGCATGGCTGAAGATGACCTCACACGCGAAAAACATAAAACAGCCGCATTACAGGATGAGATGGATCTACTGCAGGTGGCACATCTAGGATACAAAAAAGAAAACGAGGTACTCACTAATCGAGTTGCCACCCTTTCCAAGCTTGCTGAAACTGGTATGATGCAAGTTTCAGAAATGGGGGAACTTCGTACAACAATTGAGGAACTCAAGGTAGAGCTTAATGGTACCAAGCAAAAATTGGTCCTTGAACAGCAAACCAGAAGATACCTTCATGAGCAACTTCTCAATTTGAAAGGCAATATCAGAGTCTTTTGTCGTATCAGGCCATTTATGCCTAATGAGCCGATAGTGGACACGCTCCGAATTGATGATAATGATGGTCAGGCATCAATTGCAGTCATACAAGAGGCCGAAGGTTTCGACAGTAGACCTTTGAAAAAACAAAGTGCATTTCCATTCGACCGTGTTTTCGGCACTGATGCTGATAATCACTCGATTTTCGAGGAAGTAGGTCTGTTGATCCAATCGGCGATAGATGGTTCCAATATTTGCATATTCGCCTATGGTCAGACAGGTTCTGGTAAAACCTATACAATGGGATCATCTGAAGGAATTATTGCTCTTTCACTCGATAAGATCTTCTCCACGATGAATAGTACTCCTCATATGGACTATTCTCTTTCTGGTGAGTTTGTTGAGATTTATAATGAATCCGTTTATGATCTCTTATCAGATAAAAAAACAGGTCGCACCAAATTGGAGATTCGACATGACGCTTCAAATCGAACGACCTCTATTATAAATGCAACAACAGTTCAACTGAAGGATCGTAAAACCATCAATAATTTTCTCATGATGGCAAATAGTAGACGGTCGGTCGGGAGTACTAAAGCGAATGAGCGTTCTTCTCGGTCGCATAGCGCCTTCATTCTTCATATCGAAGGAACCAATACCTTAACAAAGAAGAAAACCAGAGGAACACTCAACCTCGTTGACCTAGCTGGTTCTGAACGTCTCGACCAAACTATGGTTACAGGTGATCGTTTGCAAGAGACACAAGCCATTAACAAGAGTTTGAGTAGCCTTGGTGATGTTATCCATGCCTTGGCATCGGGGCGCGTTGGAACGCATGTGCCTTATCGCAATTCCAAGCTCACGTATCTTTTACAATATTCACTCTGTGGTAGCTCTAAGACCCTCATGATTGTGAACGTATCGCCTGCCGCCGCACATCTTAATGAGACGGTGAGTTCTCTTCGCTTCGCTACCAAAGTGAACCAAGCTCGCATTCGCTAAGAAAAAATATATACATACATAATTAATCGTCATCTTCATGCTTCTTGTACTTCGTAACAGTTGTGGTAGCAGCCTCAAGCTGCTCAATTGTTGCGTGTCTGAGATGCGCTTCAGAATCGTTCTGTGTATTTTCAGGAAGCATGATAGATTTGAGGCGGCCTTCTGACTCCAATTGTTGCCAAAGTTGAGGATGGTTCTCGACAGCCCATTTTTCGACATGAGCCTTTCGAGAATCAATAAGTGTCCAATTATACAAGGCCTCAATAACATTCTTCGTCGGTTCAATACCATATGTCTGTTTTGCAGACTGAGTAATTTCCAAAGCCCTTGTATAATAACCATGGTAACAGTTGGCAATGACATACTGCTTAAGGTTATCCTCATTGGGGGAAATACCAAATTGTTCCGGGAAGGTTGTCCACAAGTCGTCCACAGCCTCTAGTGCAAAACGGGTATAGTTCTTCAGCATAAGCGTGACTGTCTCGTTTGTCACACCCTTACCAGTAGGAAAGCTGCTGATCTCCATCCAGAGGTCACTAATTCTTTTAACATCCTGCAAATTGGTATAGGCATCAAGGATACGATTGAACATGAGATTATCCAAGTCGTTATTAAGATCCATGCGGAAATATGTTTCCAGTTCTTTGACACCTTCCTCGTAGAGCCATTTAGAATATTCAGAAAATAACATCATATACATTTCTCTTCCGGGAGGTTTGATGCCCTCTTTCTTGGCACGATTACGGAGATGGCGGAACATCAAATGAGCGGCATCAGGGCGGCCAAGGCTGCAAAACTTCAGCTGGATGGGGTAGTAGGATTCGTATGGTAAAATAATAGTGGTATTCAAAATACCATAAAGACCCCAAGCCTCTTGGTCGTCATTACACTCCATGATTTTGTTCACAAATGCGTGGTAGATATCCTTGTATTTATCGCTAGGTAGCGCAGGTACCTCGCCAAACTGTTCAATTAAAAACATGGCAATCTCGGGTTCTGTGCCCTTAGCCAGAAGCATTTTCAAAATCTCAGCCTGTGCAGCATATGGAAGGTCAGTTGAGTTCAGTCTCACTCTTTGATAAGTATCCATGATGATCTCCTTTTCGAACGTCGGAGCTTTGCTGACGGCAACTACGAGGTCATACAGCACTGGAAGGTACTTTCCATCCTCTGTATTCCAGTTTGCACCATCTGCAATACTGTCAATAAACAAACAACGAGCTTTTTCAACTTCAACGGCCCCAAGAGCACGCTGGATTAGTACAGAGTAGCCAGCAGCATCAAGGCTGATGCTGAGATTTTGTGTGAAGTAGTCTCTAATGCCGAGAATGTCCTCTTCGCTTCTCTTGGCGAACTGACCAGCAGTTCTCAACACCATATACATTGTTGTACTATCAGGATTGAAGCCATTTTCAGACATCTTGGCTAAAGCTTCTTCCAAAAGTTGGCGTTCACTGGATCTGTAAACAGACCACTGCGCAATGGCATCCCATGACTCCTTGACTAGCTCTTTCTCAGGGAATGTCATAATCTTTTGTACCAAGCTGTCACCAGTACTTACAGTGTCTTCAAAATGTATGCATGACAACAGCAGTAGCTCCAGATAGGCCAGATCTTCTTTATCTGATGCTTGTTGAAGTGCATATCTTAGAGCCCTGCGGCCAGTTTTCTGAACGTTCAGAGATATTAATGAATCCAAAATGAGGACAAGCGTATCACGGTTCACTGTAAAATGAGGATTGTCAAACAAAAGGTGGGTGGCAAGGATCTCTAGTTGATCAGCTAACCGTTGTCTGTCGACATCTTTCATCTCCACGAGGGACATAACTGCCTTACGGATAACATCTTGTGAAGGTCCACCAGGTACGGCCGTGAGAATTCGCACAGTGGTCTCGGGATCAGATGCTGCATCAATTTGTTGAAGTAGCTTAAATAGAAACTCAGGACTGGATCCGACGGATGGATAGGCTTTGATTGCCGCAGCAATGAGCTTACCAGACTCTTGGTTCATCCCTTTGTTACGTAGAGCCAGAAAGTAGAGGTATGCATTCATGATTTGATCCTGTTCGGAGATGCGTGATGAGTTGGAAACAAGCATGTATAACTGTGCTGAAAGTCCACCATCTGTATCTGAGTTGACAATTTTACGGAAAATGTCTTGAGACTGCTCCACGGACAGCTTTCCTTGTACTTTCTCGAGAGTTCTTTGGACCAGCCTAAATAACTGCGAGGACGTGGTTTCGGAAGGGTAGGCTTGGATCAGAGCCATTAGACTTTGTGTGATCTGCTGTTGATCTGAACTTTCGGTCAAAACCTGTCTCAAATTTTGCGAAGCTTGGGCCACTTCCACAGGAAGTCCTGCAGGATTTTTTTGGCCCCAGGATTTAGGAGACCGGTTGAAGATTTTATCAAGCACGGCCCGTTGCGAGGCCGAGCTATGAAGAAACCTGCCACCGATGCGATTTCTCGCAAGGTGCTGTATAGCCAGCTTGTGCATGGCTAAGTTTTTTCGGATCGAAAATTCAAACAAGTGGTTGGTTTCCTCGAGTAGCGTGAAACTTTCCAATCGTCCTTTGGCTAACCACTACTGCTCAGGGTGGACTCTTGCCCTAAACCAGGAATTTTCCCACCTTAGTAAAGATAGCGACCTGACATAGTTAACGGGTGACGGACTTGGAATTATTGGGTCAGTTTAAATGGAGGATCCAATAGAAAAGCCCGCGATCAACGGGTTTGGGGCGAGTCCAATGATTGATGAAGCGCCTGCAGTGCCCGACGAGGAGCCCCAGGCCCCTGCCGGCGATCTGGCTCGGGTGCCTAGTAATGCGGCCCTAAGCGATATATCCAAATTATCTCGCAATCTCGGTGATTCAGGCACCATAGCTCCTTCAGCAACTACCAATGGTCAAATCAATGTTGCATCGAAGCCAAATGCGGCCACCGTAAACACACATCGCGTTAATGTGGACACACTCATGACCAAGTTCCAGCGGCGGCTTGGCAAAAATTGGGATTCGTACAGAGACACAATCACTCACTTTTTAATGGGTAAGTATACAAGGCAAATGCAGATGTCCTATTCTGCGTCCGCGGGGATCATGTCACTAACTTTCTAGGTAAACTCAGTCGTCCTGAATTGGTATCGGTGCTCGGTAACTTCCTTGGACCCAAAGAACTACACATGCACAACTATCTATTGCTTTCCATTTTGGCGAACTCGTTCCGCGAGCTTCCTCCTGGTGAGGACTCGGTATTATCGGGCTGGAAACAATCCAAGGGTGGAAACAAGTCCATGTCCACCGACACACCAACCGAACTGCTGCATCGTGAAATCCTGGCCCTGCCTATGCGGGAACGTAAACGGATCAAGAACATTAGCAGAGATAATACCAAGAAACCTCCTGTTACTGTTCCTCCACCCGTGGTTATTGCGACTCGCCAGGCTATTCTGCCCAAGATTCCCTACGTTCAGAACGGTTCGGGTAGCAGCTTAGGCTCACCTGCCACACCCAAGCAAGGTAAAGATAAAGATGGCAGACCTGTTCCCGGTCGTGCTGATGGTTCCAAGCCAGGTATGAATGGTAGTGCAGCTGGGTCTGGAGCTAGTGGTGCAGCGCGTAGCGGTGCTGGTGCCGAGGAAATTAGCGCTATTGAGCCCCAGAACGATACTCACGAATCGTTAACAGGTGCCACCCTTGATGGCCAACCGGTTCATCCTGGCCGCTTTTCTGGTCCTTTGATGTGGGCACAAGATATTATCCACGGTCTGGATACCACTCTTGCATCTGAATCTTATGAAGTTCCTGATGAGGAAAACCTTGGAACACGTATGCTTGGTATTGCATTAGAAAATGGAATGATTCGGGGTATTGACGTTGGTTCTACAGATGTTATGTTACGTGGTCTGGAGGCATACATCAATACTATTGTTACCCAGATGTCCGAGACATTGCGCAGCCGTGAGGTCAACCTTAAGCGGCCCATGACTTCAGCTGATCTAAACCGGTTTGTTGATGCGCGTAGCATGGATTTCCATGAAATGGCTGCCCCCTTGTTCCGGCTCAAGACACATTATTTGAGAGACGAAGAAACCGCACTGCCCTCGCCAGAGGCCATTGAACCAGAAAAAGATACACAGATGGGCAACTCAGAAAAGGACGCCGAGGAGGAATCGGCTACAACTGTACCCAATAATTACTTGGAGCTGGTCTCTGAGCCAATGCGGCGGAAACGCACAGCCGAGGAGGCTCTTGCATGGGAGAACGCGGAGCAAGGAAAGAAGCTACTGGTGGAGCTTTTGAATTAGTTAATGGCATTATTTACGTTATATAGTGATTGACATATTATTTCTAAACTCTGAAGCTGCGCTCGGGCTGGACCTGAAATTTCACTAATGTGTCAGGGTAAGGTTTGCATCTCATAAGAATCTCGTTTAATCTGGAGACAGACTGAATCGACCATGACTGAAGGTCCGGTTGCGTCGTTATTGAAACGACTGCTGCTGGTTAATTTTAGGGTCACTCCTCCACCTGTATCGTTGAGTCATAGTCTCGCCATTTACAGTTACATCGATGGGCTTGTTAATGAAGGAGGTCGGATTGTTCACTACAGACAAAACATATGTCCAGTAACTAAACAGCGGCTAGAAGGGCTTCGGATCCTGGTAGAGGACTATGGACGTAACGATGAGCATGCACGGGTAGCACTGGTTGGCTCCCACACACAATCACCAACGCTCACGGAATTGGAGAAAACGCTGTTCGCCCTCCGAAACCCATCACAGATTGAATCAAGCAAAATCGAATTGGTGGCAGCAACACGGGACCCAGCTACTATTCAAAAACTGAGAGAGGTGCGGGCAGAGCCTGAACCCTCAGCCACGGAATCATAACATATTTTTTGTACATACATATATATTAGATAAATCACTGTTTAAGAGCCTCGTCAACGAGAGCAGTATCGGCCTCGACCAGCTCAGCCAAGAAGCGGATGCCCTTTTGTTGTGCGCTCAAAACCTCGGCAATGCGTGCGAGTTGCTCAGAATCGCGGTCCCAGTCAAGTACCTCACCATCCTGGGGAGCGGTATTGTCACGAGGAGCACCCTGGAGCCGGGCCCACACCTCTGTCAAAGAGCCAAACGCCGAGGGATCATCTGCACGTTTGAGGAGCTCCCGCAATTTGCGGCCGAAAAGCTCCTCCTTGGGGGACAATCCTGTGCCCCGAGCGGCCCGGACCTGGAGGTGCACAGCCAGTCGTAGCGTCTTGGCCACCAGTGCGTTGTGACGGGCCCTGATCTCAGCCAAACGGACGGCTGTGTGCAAATCGTGTCTGTTTCCAAGCTGGGCAAGCTTGTCTGCGACTTCGTGGAGACGCACACGGTACGCATTGACCTGCTGTGACTGCTGTGCGCGACGGGTCCGCAGACCGTCGAAGCCCACGGCCAACACAGGCACAGAGGTGGCATCAGGCCGTTCAGCAACAGCCTTGTCCCACTTTGCCTGGTCGTGACCAGCAGGCATGGTGAACTGGGTCACCTGCTCGGGGGCAACACGGTCATAAAAGTAGTGCTGGAACGCGAAAGCGCTTCCCTGGGGGTCCCAGGCATCAACAACCCGCTGGAGCTGGTCCTGGATGGACACTGTTTGGGTGCGTTCAGGAGGAGGCACGGGGCCCGAATTAGACGCCGACGAATCGCCAGCTCTCGACCAAGAAAATGACACAGACATTATCTTGTTCTATCTCCTGGATGTTGTCTTAAAGAGTCCTGCTCTACAAGAAAACAAAGTAACTGTGCTTAGGTACAAAAGATCCAGGGCCGGTTATATATCTCCCAACCCGAATTTCCCAGGCAGCTGTTGATGGCTTGCAAGCCAGCACTGGGATGGCCCCGTTACTAAGCAGGCGTCATATATCCAATCGCGGGCCAACCATTTCCTTAAGCTATGTCTTCGAATCGCCAACCCAGCTTCGAGTACGTTCAGGCAGCCGATACTACACCACTGCCTAGCAGTGTGCCTGAGGTTGCTGAGGTCGGTGCCTCCTCGGCCCCCCTCAAGTCTGCTTCCTTTTTTATCGGTGCCCGCTGTGCTCCCTACAATGATGACTTTATGCTCTGCAAAAAAGATTCCCAGGGTGGTCCTGTTGATTGTTTAAAGGAGGGTCGTCGTGTTACTCGTTGTGCCGTCTCTGTTCTCGAGGATATTAACAAGCACTGCCTGGAGCAGTTCCGCTTGCACTGGCAATGTCTCGAGCAGTCCAACCACGAGTTCTACCAGTGCCGTCCTGCCGAGCGTCTTCTTAACAAGTGTGTTTTCGACAACTTGAACCTCGAGAAGCGTATTCCCGGCGTGCCCCAGGCCGATCAGATCCACCTGGTTAAGAACCCTCACTTGCGTCCTCAGTACGAGGATAAGGCCAGCGTCCTGGCCGAAAAGCGTGCTGCTTAGATGACTTTCCATACTCATCAGCTCCCGCAGTATATATATACATTATACATTCATAGTTTGTCAACTCTGTTACTTGAAAGGTAATACTTAATACTATATTCATGCAGACTATCTAGCCGACAGCCTCCATGATCCGATCGGCCAGTGAAGTAAGATTGAAATGTAAAGCAATCTTGGCTGCAGCCTCCAATGCTTCTTGTTGCTGGATCTGCGAGGCAATACGCAGGCCTTTGTTGACTCTGTTTTCAGTACAGGCGGCTTGAAGTTGCCGCAGCAGTAACTTGTCCAGATCAAGCTCACGCGATGCAAGCTCCTCCTGCTGCTCTTCAAGAACACCCAGGTGTTCAGCCAGTTCCTTGGCTTGGGTGTAGAAAATCTTGCGTACAATGTATTCTCCTTCTACACCCTCAACGCCGGGAACTGCTAGATCAACCTCGGTGGTGACTGGCAAAGGAATAGGGGGGTACAGTTCACGTCCCTTGAGCACAACACAAACAAGCTTGGTGTCCACGATACCCAGTCCCCAATATGACTCTTGTCTGTTTTGGGTGCGGGCATATTCAATAGAATCAAACAAGGGCACCCAACGACTCTGGCCAGGAACACGCCAGTGAACAAGCACCGTCAAGACACCCTTGGAATCAACGACACAGGGGTCACCAGTTTCTGTGAAGAACACCGACTTGATCTGGCAGTCAGCAGGAACATCAAGAACGTCATCCTTTTGATAATATGTTTGCGATACAGCGTCCTCCAGTGTGTATGTGAAGCCAGAGGCAGCTTGACGAACAACCATCACTGTGTTGTCATGCGCAGCACAAGTGATAACAGGATCTCTTGACTGTCTATTAACTGATAAAGGAGTTCCGTAATGTGTGAAAGTCATAACTAGACCTTTGTTTGTGCAGACAACAGCTACCTCGTCAGAAAGGGCAAGGCTCCGCACTGTATCATTGGGTAGAACATATTCCCAGTTATCGGCAAATGATCTGTGGAACCGCATCATGACCCGGCCAGACCGTGAATCGGCAAGAAGACAGGCATCTTTAGACAGACTAGCCAGATCGACCCGGTCTGAGTCTCTGAATGAGACATCACGGTATGTTCCACTGTCAAAGAAACTCACAGTGATACTGTTATGTTCAGTACTCTGTTGAACGGACCAGATATAGCCAATCTGATTCATGCACAGGTATCTACGCTCGTTAAGCCAAGGGGTGCATCCCGACTGAAAAGCAGCCTGTACAAACCGTTCAGAACGCAGCCGCTTGGTCGACCGGTCCTGCCAGTCACGACCCTCATTATTGGCACCCTCGTAGGATTCATCAGGCATCTCATCGAGAAAATCGCTCATTGGCTCGGCTTGAAGGTCCTCAAGCTCTTCCTCCAACTGACGACGCTTCTTCTCGGACCGCTGCTGGCGTACAACTTCACCAAATGGTGCAGGATGCTCATCAGTCACGCCTGGTGCACTATAGAGCTGGCCATTATCAGTGGTGAAAGAAATCACATTTGCGTGGGGGTGCCAGCGAACCTGGGAAGCTTCAGAAATATCATCATAGCGGTGGATCACATTGCGTTTAGCAATATCCCAAATGAGCACACTTCCTGACTTGTTTGTAGCTGCAAGATAGACACCATTAGGAGAAATGCGTAAATCAGTAAGGGGCGCATCAGAACCCGAGATTCTGAACTCTTCAAGCCAGGACTCAGTGGAGTAGAATACGATGTCGAAAGACTTGGTCTGAACAGCGAATAAAGATCCATCAGGGGACCAGATAGCAGCAGTACTACGGGTATCAGCATTATCTGAAATGAATGGTAAAACAGATTCCAATGTAAATAGCAGAGAAGCATTCTCTCCGTCGGGGCTCTCACTAAAATCGTATACTCTCACAGCACCATCCAAACCAGACACCGCAACAACAAGACTCGAGCCAGGGCGGAAACTAATGTGCTTTGATTGACGGGGCTGTGTAGGAAGAATCCTGGTGCTTGTGATATCATCGACATCAACAATAGAGACAGTATCGTCGCCCGAAGCAGCGAGCCACTGGCCATCATCCGAGAACTCAATATGACGAACTGGTAACGATGAGCGCAAAACAAGACCGTTTGGAGTGCTTCCTTCGATATCAAACAACTGAACAGTACCATCCTCGGTTGCGACTGCAAAATGACGCTCGGAAACAGCAATTCCTAGTCCAGCACTGTCAATATCAATCGTATCAGGTTCTCTGGTTGATCCGACATTGAATCTGCGCACAAGAGAATTGGCACCGGTGGTCAGAAGATATCTGCCATCAGGCGAATACGCCAGCCTTGTGAGGCCACGCGAATGGGGGTATTTTGGGCTTAAAGTAGCCATGCAGATTAATTACAACGCGACGCGTGAACGATATATCACTTCCTAAATTATGTGTGTATTTGTCATTTGTGACTAATGTGTCATTGGCTATGCGTATCATCAAGCCGGTGCAACTATGCGAGTGTCCTGGACCTGTGATTAATAGATATAAAAGGGAAAAGAGTGTGGTTGACACATTATTCAAATTACAAGCATGACATCCCCTGCACCTTTGCCTGCCCCGGTAGAAATCACCCGCGACGAGCTCTCCGGCGAATCGTTCAATGCCATGACATTCTTGACTGCCCACTCCGACTTCCAAAGCCTGGTCGATTTACGCTCCAAGGTCCAGAAATGGGAGCAAAGGCTTGTTGACGAACTAAAGGAAACAGTAAATGACAATTACCACGATTTCGTGGCCATTCAGACAACGCTGGCCGAGAGCGCGGCCCATTTGGATACCATCAAGCTCGAGGTGTTAAAGTTGCAAACGACAGTGGCCAAGGAAGCTGGTTTATTATCGGACATTTCTCAGCGGCTAGCCAAAGAAATTCGGGTGCAACGTGAACTTGATCAGGCAGAAGCTGAAGTTGGGCTTCTGCTTGGATTCCTGGATGACCTGCAGACCCTTGAGACGCACTTGGACCAACTGGAGCGTCCCCGCGGCAAGTCAGATCAGCTCAAGGACAATGTCTCTGTACTTGTTATGCTCACCAAGACATGGGTCAGTGTTGTATCGATTGCCAAAGAGAAGGATGACTATGCGTCTGTCGAAGTAGTATCCAAACGAGTCCACGGCATCAAACCGAGATTGCTCAAGGCAATTAACGATTCAATGGCACAAACCAAAGATTCTGACTCTCTATTTGAACTGGCCAAAGCAAAAGGCTGGGTTATTCAAACTATTCACGAGTACAACGAATACAAGCCATCGTAAGCGTTGGTCCTTGTCGAAATTTGACTTTGTTTCTTGCTATAAATCTTGACTTGTGCAATTGCTGCATTTTTTGGAGCCTTAATTTGTCTGTTGTTCAGCAAAATCAGTCGCTAGTGCTTCAACACCTGACGACCAGGTAGGGTCTACCCTAACCCGTGAAAATTTCTTAGTCAGTGGACTTTTTTCAGTGGTCTCTGCCTTCACAGCTTCCTTCTAGCAAAAGTTCTTTAAGCATGGTGGATTCATTCTTTGTGAATCCCGCAAAGTCTGCCAAGAAGCGGCGAGCTGAGAACTCTACCGGACCCACTCGTAAGAGCCGTGAGCCTGCCAGAAGACAAGCTAAAGAGGATCCTGCTGATGAAAACATTACCTCGGATTCCGAATCCGACACAACCCCCAGTGACATCGAAGAAGAGTCAGAATCCGACCATGAGACAGCTGCCGACAAGAGAAGACGTCTTGCCAAGGAGTATCTCCAGAATCTGGAGGATGAGCTGACCGGCGAACATGAATTCGATGCCGGCGATCTGGATCGGGAAATCATTGGCCGTCGTCTTAAACAGGATGTCTCCGAAGATCATGGAAAAATCTTCAGATTTTTGGGTGATGCCAGTGTCTCTACACCCCGTCATGCCCGTACAAAGGCCCGCCATCTCACTGGTGTGGCTGCCACATGGCCCTATGCCTACACAATCTCTAAAGATATGAATCTGCAGAAGTGGCGCCTTTCTTCAGGTAAGCCCCAGCTTTTAAATACCGTGCGGGCTGGTTCACGCAATGCTGGTCTCGAGAAGGGTCACTGCGGTGAGATTCTTTGCATTGCTTCATCTCCTAATGGCCAGTATGTTGTTACAGGTGGCAGAGACCATCGTCTAATTGTTTGGTCTGCCGAAAACCTTTCATTGGTGAAGTCGTTTGATATTCGTGACCGCAATGGTACTGTGCTCAGCGTCGTGTTCCGTCGCGGCTCATTACAACTGTACGTTGGTTGCGGTGATCTCAAACTCCGCACCTATGACCTGGCCCAGCTGGCTCACGTTGAGATCCTTTATGGTCACCAGGACCTTATTGTAGATATTTGTGCACTTTCCCAGGAACGCTGTGTTAGTGTGGGCTCTCGTGACCGTACTGCCATTGTGTGGAAGATCCCTGAGGAATCGCGTTTGACATTCCGCGGTGGTGACACTAAGCTGTTGGCCCGAGCAGAGACAGACAAGGAGATGGTACTCGAGGGCAGCATTGACTGCTGTACCATGTTCGACAATGAATTCTTTGCTACTGGCTCCGATAACGGTAATATTAGTATTTGGTCCACACAGCGCAAGAAGCCCGTCCACATTGAGGCCCGTGGCCACGGAACTGAGGAACCATTGGCTCCTTCAGCTGCATCGGCTGAGGCTGACCCATCAGTGGTTGAGATTCCTCCTCCCCAGCCTCGTTACATTACCAGCATTGCTGCTGTGCCATACAGTGATGTGTTGTTTACTGGCTCCTGGTCCGGTACCGTCAAAATGTGGAAACTCACTGAAAACAAAAGAGGTCTTGAACTGGTCAAAGAAATTCCTATTGGCAAGGGTATTGTGACCCGTTTGACAGTTACCGAAAAAGACAAGAAGGAATTTGTGGTTGTTGCTTCGCTCTCTAGAGAACCTCGTCTTGGCCGGTGGAAGCGCGTCTCTGGTCACGACAGTATTGTTACGTTTAGCATCAGTAGTTAATTTATTGAACCTTCCCCTTAATTTACATTGTTTACATGCGTCGATGACCACTGTTACAACCGCTGTAACATGGTGTCTTAGACATTTTCTCAGCCGCGTCTAGCTACGCGAGATGCATGTCTCGTTACGCTAGATAGATGTTTCAGAAGCAGTGGGGACGGGTATTTTGAATTAGGAATTAATTTTGATTGTTAATTTAATAGATGAAAATATAAATTGCTATGTTACACGTTTTTCGAATCCAACTTATTAAAGAAGGGCGGCGATAGCACCGAGGGCCAAGAGACCAGTGTTACCAAGCACGCGAACAGCACCGTTGGCTCTGGTGGAAGTAGCGTGGGAGGTGGTGGCAGACTGGGAAGTCTCGGTAGCGGTGGGGCGAGAAGAAGAAGACTCCTCAGTGGTGGTAGCAGGGACCCGGGTAGAGGTGTGCAGGGTGGTTGTGTTGCAGTCGGTGGTGACCACGCTGGTGTTGTAGACGGTGGTGTTAGCGACTGAGGTGGTATTAACGGCTGTGGTAATGGGAGTGCTGGTATTAGTGAAAATAGCAGAGCTGGTGGTATTAGGAGCAGCGGTTGTGGTGGTATTGACAAAGGAGCTGGTAGCGGAGGTAGTGCTAGCGGGGGCGGTAGACACGGACTGAGCGACAGCGAAAACCTCGGGAGCGACGGTCTTCTCGGTTGTGACAATGGGAGTACCAGTCTTGAGAGTGATGGTCTCAGTGATGGTGATCCAAACGGTGGTATCGGTCACGTCGGGGTTGGCAGGGGCAGCGGGGGCAGCCTGGGCAGCAACAAGGGCGACAACAGCGGCAAAAACAGCGGAGTTCATAGCTAATGGGGGAAACGGAAGGTTAAGGAAAGACTCGGTATATTGTTTTGATAGACTTGAATGGAATGGAACTTGTAAATAAACACGCGACGGTGGCTTTTTAACAAGAACTAAGGATTAGCGGGGAGCGATTTGATCAATAAAAGAATGTACGACCAAACACGAACAAAATCGTTTACAAGAGAACAAGACGTGGGGTGAGGAAAAAAACTCAGATGGGGTGCCGTGACTATATGTATTCTGCAAAGATTGCATCAAACTGCACGGACGATGTGAGAGGGTTGGGGTATAGTCAGATGACAGAGAAAATCCTTTCCCAAATAGGAAGAATGTCGCATGCCAGATGACTAAATGGCCGCCGCATGCAGAAGATTTTCTGCTTGGATAGTCGCTCATTGGTGTATCTGTATACCCTGGCTGCTGCCACGGCAACTTTGTGACTTCTCACGAGTGCTTGCACCAGTCAGTCTCTATCGTGTGGGGAACGAGCTTTATTTCTAGTTTACACTCTCTTTCGTAGTTTTTAATCTATATCCAGCCCACGAGCCCCTTCAGGGCGGTCATGTACTGCTGTTACACGCCATTGTTTACATGGCGAGTCTGGCGGGCGAAGTCGCTGGTGAGTGGATTTGCCAAGTCCTATTGTGAAGCAAGTTTTGGGCGACCTCGCATTCCTGGGAGCAATGTAATTAGGACCATGTTTGAGCCATGAAAAGTGGGGAAGCACTGTTATTTGGGAACTAAATCCATATAAATTATTTATTTGCTAGCTCTGGTGCGGCTCCTGCCAGACTGGAGCTCTGCTGTGGCTTTTGGCAGCCGCTGCCCAAATTGAGTGTGGATTCGGCCTAATTAGGGCTTCGTTATCGGTTATGTGGTCTAGAAGCATGAGGGAAGCAGCAGGGTAAAAAACGGTACAGGACATATGCCGCTCTGTAAATGTATAACAGAATATATATTATTATAATAATATTTAAATAAACTAATATTGAAGCTGCAGACTCTTCTCCAGCCCTGTGTCCCCCATGTTGCGGCAGTTTTTTGCCTCTGCTCAGGCTCTGGGACTTGGTGGTCTGGCACTGCTTCTAATCGGTATATCTCCCATTTAACGGTTATTGGGACCAAATATAGCCATTAATCTGCATACCCATATTTATTGATATTTATTGCAAATAGCTATAATCTGTTCTTTACTTTTTTATCCTTTTCAAAATTACCACCAGTCTAGACCTGACCGGATCAAATTTTTTCTCTTCATGTGTAGATTGATCGGGAACCGCATACGAACGCTTCTCTGGGGTTGTGGGGCATGGTAGCGAATGACGATACAAGCCCAAGTGCTAGCCCCACAGTACCCAATTGCAACATACAATTGCATTCACATAAACTAGAAAAATAAGAACATTCATCCTAACTGAATACTTGCTACAATTGTTCCCCAACCGTTGAAACTGCCGGCCCACATCTGCAGCTCTTAATTAATTGGTAAATAAACCTAGCCCAAATTTCCTAATCGGGCTAGGAGCCATTTTGAGCACCAGCTCAAGTCCCATTTAGGCAAGGTAATGAACGGCCTAGCGCCGCCTATGTTGCAGCAGTTGGTTTACCAACACTTTAAAACTATATAGCTGTACTTAGAACCAGTATCAAGCACTCTGGTAAACCTCTGACAATGATCAGGCTTGACTAGCACCTCTCCGCCTCATCAGGCGTGGAATTGAAATTGATGTTTCAAATTCAATCAATCAGGGCTGCATGTTAAATGATCCCGATCAAAATAGCAGCAGTACCAGTAAGCATATTGAACAAATGGGTTCTGGGAACTGGTGTTAGTGCAACGGCATTTAGCCGCCTGGTGGCAGGTTCCCACGCTCGGTTCAAGTGATATCCCTCACATGCATCATTGAGTGAAAATTAAAATAATATTACATAGACTTCAGCTAGGCAAAGGATAGTTGGCCCTGGTTTTGATACATTTGGTTCCATTCACGGACCCTTTCGGCTCTATCCCACGACGGGGTTTCAGCAGAACCTGCAGCCATCTCAGCGACCGAATAAATCTTGAAACTGGTACCGTCATGTTGCGTGGCCCAAGTTCTTGAGTTGATATCGCCCATGTACGAACCAGCGTAGCGCTGCAAGGCAGGGAGCAACAGAATCTTGACGGTCAGGTCGCTGTCGGACTTGGCCAGTTTTTGAGCATTGGTCTCTTCTTCCCCTTCAACTTCCTCTGAACTATCAAGGAATCCGCTGTGGTACAATGCAGCGACAAGATCACTGTCGTCAGTATACACTTCGGTACCCCAGATGTTTCTACCAACGACGGGCTCGTGTTCTTTGTTCAGGAACCGCCGAGGTACCAGAACATCCACAAACGAGTTGTAATAATGGTCAAAATCGGTGAAGAGGAGCTTGTAAGGCGAGTAGACAACAGCTCCAAGGTTTCGTCTTTTGAAATGCGCAACGGAGTTAATAACGTCCGAGCTGTCTACGAGAACCTTTGTGGAGTCTTCGACGATGGTAGCGTTAGCAGCGTCGTTCTCATCCTCGTCAGGGTGCGGCCGTTTGACACCTGGAGTTGCAGAACCCTCATCGCCCTCTGAAGCAGTGCCTAGCCTTTTTGAAATTTGTCTGCTAGGAGGTGTGTGTGCTAGCTTTTCGTTTGAATAGTCATTCTTTTCCTCGTCAACTTCGATATCGATGTGGGGAACCTCAGAATGCTTCTCTCCAGCATGCTCAGCGGGAGCTTGTTCGGTCTCACCACTAGTCTCAGGAGCAGCTTCAGCAGGAACCTGCTCACCAGGGGCACTGGTGGAATCGGCCGCATCAGCCTTCTGGTGAGCTTCAGGATCAACTGGAGCATTAACCGAAGTAGTTGTAGTATCTGTAGAGCTTACAACCGGTGCAGCGGTGGGTTGCGTTGCAACCGCATACTCGGCATTCTCAGCATGTGCAGCCAGCTCAGTAAGTACAGAGTGGTGGTTGACCTGCGGCTCTGTTGGAGCTACAGGCTCGGCAGGCACGATTGGTTCAACAGGTTTATTATCAGCAGCATCAGAAGAAACAGGCTCCTGGGGGGTAGGAAGGTTGGTTTCTGGTTCTGTCACAACAGGTGCTGTTTCAGCAGCCTGCTCAGGCTCTGGCTGTGTAGATGTTACATGTTCGTCAATAGGTGCAACAATAGACTCGACCACAGGCTCAGTGATAGGCTCAGTGACGGGCACAGGCTCGGGCACATTTTGGGAGACAGTCTCAGAGATAGTCTCGGGGACAACTTCGGTAGAAGCTGGCTCAGATACTGCAGGTGCCTCGTTAATTGGCTCGGATGGCTCAACAATAGGCTTTTGCTCGTTCTCGGGCTCCTCGACTTCCATAGGCTCCCCTACCTCCACAGAATCGTCGGTGGGCTGGGGCTGCACACTAGCAGATTCAGCAGGGACACTGGTGGACTCAGCAACAGGCTCAACAACGGATTGAGGCACTTCTTCGTCTGCAGAAGGCACCGTCTCTTGTTTAGGCTGCTCCGCAGGCTCTGAAGAAGTAGTACCGGGCTGCTGCTGCTCCTCTGTGACAGGTGCAGGAGCATCCACCGATGCCGCAGGTTCCACGGACACAGAATCTCCGAGCACAGGTTCGCTAGCCTTAAGGACCTGCTCGCCAGGCAGCTCTGGCTGTTGATCTGATTTAGACTCAGACATATCTATAAATTGAGACTCCACAGCTATCATAGCCAATATTGCATAAAAACACGAAATATATGACTAAGCACAACACACCATAGTCAAGGTCGAGAGACTCATCACAAGCTTTGGAGGGCATTAGACCTAAGTACTAGCCTTAAAGTTACAAAAAGCAATGATTTTAACGGTACAACAGTGGGTAGCTGTATTTCTGATTATACTTGGCCTTTATATTGGCTTGAGAGCTGGCATGGGTCCGCTACAGTGGAAAAGTATGGTCTTCCTTGGATCTGGTGGTCATACTGGCGAGATGCTGTTAATGATGAAAAAGTTGGATTTTTCCAGCCAAAAAATGGCCCCTCCAATTTTTGTGTACAGTGAAGGCGATAAGCTCAGTGTCGAAAAAACCCAAAAGCAGTTCCAGAACTTGGATGTGCTGTCCGGACCCTTCCACAGCCTGCCTAGGGCCCGGAAGGTCGGCCAAGATTGGCTGAGCAGTATCCAGACCAGTGCCATTGCTTTGTATTCTGCCGTTCAATTGGTTTATAAGACCCATCCTAGTGTTTTAATTTCAAATGGCCCGGCCACTGGTCTCATTCTGCTGGCCAGCTGCCTTGTCCTGCGTCCATTCGGGCTCCGGACCAGACTGATCTACGTGGAATCGCTAGCCCGCGTCAACTCGTTGTCACTCTCTGGCAAAATTGCCTATCACTTTGTTGATCGTTTCATTGTCCAGTGGCCTCAATTGAAAAAGAAGCATCCTCGGGCCGAGTACAACGGTTTGGCTGTATGATCGGCAGCTAGACATATTCGACTATGGATCAAATATTATTTACGCAATTCAAAAAATTGGGTTTTATGGTGAAAGGTTCTTCCCATTTCCTCCGAAGTTAAGAAAACAACACTACTACCCAATCTTTACCCCGGACCTCCGTACATGTCGTTCTTATCATCTGCTGCTCCTCTCAAGTAGCTGACCAACAGCTTGCGGTGGTCTTGCTGATCCCTACCGGAACCCGGTCCATTGGAATAGATCAGTCTCAAAATAACAAGAAACTCTGTTAATTTAACCAATATAGGGGATTTGACAGTAGATTATGCATTTCCAAATATATCAAGGTGCATTGGTTGATGAGAATCGGCGCCAGGTGAGCCTAGTCGGCTTGAATGTTGATGCCATGGCCAAAATGCCCTCAGAACCAGAATTAACGACATTCGACCATGATCCCCGATTTTTTGATGGTGACAATGTTTCCTTTGTGGGAAGACCATTTTCCATTGATGAGGCCGAGACTAATTTCGCGCTTATCAAGTCCTGGGGATTCAACACTCTGCGATACATATTCACCTGGGAAGCCATTGAGCATGGAGGCCCAGGCAAATATGACTACGAGTTCATTGATTATACTGTACAGATTTTGAAAATCGCAGAGAAGCACGGCTTCTACGTGTTTATGGACCCACATCAGGATGTATGGGGAAGGTTCAGTGGTGGATCCGGTGCACCATTATGGACATATTATGCTGCCGGTTTAGACCCTCATTCATTCGCTGCTACGCACGCTGCAATTGTTCAAAATACCATGGAATCTCCTGAAGAAATGCCTAAAATGCTTTGGCCAACAAACTATTACAGGCTCGTTTGCCAAGTTATGTTTACATTGTTCTTTGCTGGTGAACATTTTGCCCCCAAAGCCATAATCAATGGTGTGAACATTCAACATTTCTTACAGGAACATTTCACAAATGCTTGCATAGAGTTGTACAATAAGATCAACGAAGCAGGGCTATTTGAGTCTTGCGTATTTGGTGTCGAGAATGTCAATGAGCCCAACATGGGCCTGATTGGGTTCGAAGACATTTCGAAACTCCCCACAAATCAAAACCTACGCTTGTCATCTACCCCGACTGCTCTACAGTCTATGATCCTGGGAACTGGCAAGGCCCAGGTGGTAGGCTTCTACCTGTTTGGTTCTTTGGGACCCAAGGCCCGCGGCACAGTTACAGTTGACCCCAAAGGTGTATCTGCATGGGTTCAAGATGATACATATGATAAAAAATATGGGTTTAGACGTGACCCAGGTTGGCAGCTTGGCCGTTGTATCTGGGCTCAACACGGTGTATGGGACGACACCACAGATACGGTGCTTATCAAGAGTTATTTCGCCGAGCATGGTGGCAATCAAGTCGATGAAGATTATGCTGTCAACGTGTTTTACCGCCAGTATTGGAGCCATCATATGCAGCGTATGCGTGAGGTGCTCCCTCCTCAAACATTCCTTCTCTGCCAACCTCCAACGCTTGCAAAGCCACCCAATTTGAAAGGTACCGATCTCATTGACGACAAGTTTATATATTCACCTCATTACTATGATGGCCTTACCTTGATGCTGAAGCGGTGGAGCTCTGTCTGGAATGTGGATGCCCTAGGTTATCTCCGTGGCCGTTACAAGTTTCCAGTATTTGCTCTCAAACTCGGTGAGAGTAGTATTCGTCATTCCCTTCAAAAACAGCTGGATATTATTTCAAAAGAGAGGGCCATGTATCTTGGTGATGTACCGTTATTGATGTCAGAGACAGGTATTCCCATGGATATGAACGACAAGGAGTCGTATACAAACAATAACTACACATCTCAAATCAAAGCATTGGATGCGATCACATCTGCAATTGAGGCGCATTTGATGCATGTTACATATTGGGCATTTTCAAGTAACAATACCCATGACTTCGGCGATCGCTGGAACAAGGAAGATTTCAGCTTCTTGTCAGCAAATGGTACACGGGCAAAGGAGGCATGGGTGCGCCCTGGGCCCCGGTTCATTGTTGGAAAGTTGGTAAGAAGCCGGTTCTACTTGTCTTATGGATACTACCATCTAGTGATTGACGCTGAGCCCTGTACTGAGGACAATGCGACGGTCTTGTTCATCCCTAAGCTTCACTTCGAGGACGCAGCAAGCTGTGTGGATGTTTCAAGCGGCCATGTCTCAGTGGATGGCGACTATTTAACTTGGGTCCACGATGGTGGAAGGCAGACATTGCATTTGACCGCAGCGACTCCAACTTTGTGCACTATAAGCTGATCAAGTAATCTGTGTGTTAAATATATAAAATTAATATTAGAGCTCCGCCATATCGGCAGTGCGTTTTATACTCTTGCGATTCAATTCTGTCACGAACCGTGTGAAGTATTGAACATAGGGCTTGAGAGCGGTCTTGTCAATATCGCTGGCACTCTCGGGGCCCATATCGCCATTAAGTTGGTCCACCAAATGCTGGATAGTGGGGACGTTATCGGGATCAAACTGATCAGCTTTTGTATCGTCTATCAACACACAGACCTTACCAGTACTGGGGTGGACACAGAAAGGTGCCTTAAGTAAATGGTTCATTGTCTTGGAGACATTAACATCAAGTCTTGGGTACATGTACTCTAGAATGATATCCTGTTTAGCATCACGCAAGGCATTGGCGTTGAAAGATTTGGGCATGGTCCTAGCGACCTCATCGATATCCCTCCATCTTTGCGAGCTGGAGATACTCTCCTCTCCCCACTTTGATTTCAATGCGGAGGCCAGCTGGTCATTGCGAAGCAGGCGAAGCAAAGTAGCAGCATCTTTGGGTTCTCTCCAAGGATCTTGGTCAACAAGAATGTTGGGCTCGAAGTGGGACTTCAAAATGTCGAAACTACGGGCCATGTGGGGGTGCAGAGGACGGGGCAGTGAAACACCGCGAGCGGTACCCTGGCTTTGAATGTGAAGATAAGAGGTGATGGCCTTGCGTTGCTGCTCATCCATGCCTCTGGCCTTGGGGTCACACACCCAGGCGTGGACACCACGACGACCGGAGTAGACCCAGAGGATGTGCTCAAAACCAAAGTCATCTTTCAGTGCAGCCCCGAGAATCTCAATAGCAACCGTGACAAACTGCCAACATTTGATGCAAATGGCTTTATCCTGGCAACAAGTACGAACGGGATCATAATCGGTAAGATCGATATCGAACACCAGTTCCTTGGACACGGGCTTGAACGCGTGTTTCGCGTACATTCTCCGGTCGCGAGGGTTGGCGGTGTACACAGGACCAATCTCAAAACGGGTGGGTGTTAATCTGATCACATCCTTCTTCAACTCGTCGGCCGTGGTGTAGGACTGGTAGCGGATGAACGCATCGTTGGGCAGATTCATGGCGATCTCTCGGTTCATGATATCATTTGTGGGGGTCAACGAGTGGTTCAACCATTGGTACAGCTGGTTAAATGGGTAAAAATGCTGGTAATACTGTTCCAAAGTGGCGTCGGCCATGGTGTTAGAATGGTATACGTGATCTATTGAAATTAAGCTGCATATTAATTGTTATATAAAATCGCGGTCGCGTGCCTTCGGAGAGTCACGTGACAAGCCCTCTCTTGACAGTGCGAAAGCGAAATGGGCCCCACCCACAGGTTAGGGCAGGCGCCAGAGTCTGGCTTGGACTTTGAGGAGAAGACGGGCGATAGAGAACTACTGACATTCAGTGATTGTAACTTTAGAATCACCATGTTTTAACGATTCAGAATTACATTCTAAACTCACAAACTTGTTTATAGTCCTGAATTATGGCGTTTAATTTCACGGCCCGCGGTACTGGAGACATCTCCACTAATCATACCGGAAATACCCTACAATTTTAACTTTAACAATTTGGACAAGACGCAATTTGACAAGTGTAACACTATACTTGTGTTTGAATTCGCAAATCTGTGGGATTGTGGCTCCATGCTGATAAACAACGGCATTTTCTTGATGACCACATACTGCTCAAGCGACCCGTGGCTGTGTCCGTGTCTGTGGACTGGATACACTGCTACAGACCATTAGCCACATCTAATCTCAACTTTAATAGTCAATCTAGGATCAACCCAAATCTAAGAACGATCTGGCTGTAACCGGACAGAGCCGGCCACCTCTTTTCCCCGTTCTTAGTAGTAGGTGTGTGGGGAGTGTGGGGATGATGGTTGCGCCACGGGCCGCGTGACTGTGTTGACCGCGGATAGGGCTCCACAGCGACTTGGAATTCTATTGCCTCGAAATACGACAAACTTATGTTGAAACAATTGACTAACGGTAATTTAAAACTGACCAACCCGACCTTATTGCTTCAAACTCAAGGGTATTTCCGTGGCGCTTTGCATTGCATATGCATTGACTAAGATCGACCGCATATATTACCTGTCCAATATGCAGCATAGGATATAACTCATACTTAGCACTTCTTTGGCCTGGCTGGATACCGATAAACTAGCAATTCAAGCAACAGACTCTACTAGTACTTCCCTGCTAACACTGTTTCACTTCTGTACATTGTCTAACCCCCCACAATTCCTGCCTCCCCGACAGTATTATTCGCGACATGGCTGGACCAGTCCAAAACCACCACGGCCGGGAAAATGAAAAGGCCAACAATAATACCAAAACAGCGTCTGCCGTAGAAAGATTGCGGGATGTTGACCTGATTGATGTAATCCTAGGCCACATACCGGGCTTGAGATCTTTTTTCGATCTCAAGGAACGATCGTTCAACTTGGAGCCGCGTCACCTGTACAACGGACTTCCATTACCCGATGAACTTCTCGATCCAAAGTCAGGATATCCTAGGGCAAAATACACCTCTAACAAAGTCAGGTCTTCCAAATACACGCCATTGAACTTTTTACCCAAGAACGTGTTGTTCCAATTCAAGAATATTGCCAACGTATATTTCTTGATCGTCGCTATTCTTTCAGCGTTTACGATTTTTGGTGTTGACAATGGTGCTGTGGGTGCAATCCCAATTATAGCTATTATAGCCATCACGGCTATTCGTGATGCCATTGAGGACTCCCGCCGGTTCATACAGGACTCTGAATTGAACAATAACATAACATACCGGCTCCACGGCTTTACGAATCCCAATGTGGTGGCAGTTGATATCAGTTCTTGGCGTAAATTCAAAAAATCCTGTACCTCTGTACTCACATGGCTCTGGCATCTGGTATTCTCCAAACGGAGAGCATCAACAAGGCGAAGCAACATGCAGAAACAACAATCGCAAAGAATATCAATGGAGACACAGGATAATTCTGCAATAAAATTCAAACGTGATTATTGGAAAAACGTCCAAGTTGGTGATTTTCTCAAAATCTATGCTGACGACCCGGTACCTGCCGATGTGGTTGTGCTTTCTACAAACGAGCCTGATAATACTTGCTTCATCGAAACAAGAAACCTTGATGGTGAAGCGAATCTCAAGCCTCGTCAAGGATTGAAAATGACAGATCATCTTGAACATGGCGCTGATTGTGCACAAGAGAAATTCTGGATGGATATTGAAGGAGCCAGTGGTAATTTACAGTCCTTTGGTTGGAATATCCATGGTCCTGATGGTACAACAGAGGCAATGACAAACGACAACCTCATACCTCGAGGCAGTACTTTACGTATCACAAAATGGGTTATTGGATATGTTGTTTACACAGGATTCGAGACCAAATTACAGCTTAACGCTGGTGAGACACCCACAAAAAGAAGCCGATTCACACGAGACTTGAATTTCTACATCTACATCAGCTTTTTTTATCTTTTCGCTTTGTCAATTGTTGGTGGCTTGGTTGAAGGCCTAAAGTTCCGTTCAAAGAAAAGCTCAGCGCATTATTTCGAGTTTGGATTCGTTGCTGGAAGCCCTGCTATGAATGGCTTTGTTAACTTTTTCGCCACAATGGTATTGATTCAAGACATTATACCTATTGCACTGTATATCTCTATCGAAATCACTCGTACGATTCAAGTGTTTTTCATTTGGTCTGACGTCCAAATCTACGATGAAGAGACCGATTATCCATGCACACCGAAATCGTGGTCTATCAGTGATGATCTTGGGCAAATAGAATTCATATTCAGTGACAAGACCGGTACCTTAACCCAAAACTCAATGGTTTTCCGCAAGATGACGATAAACGGTAAGAGTTATGGTTTAGCATTTACAGAGGTGCTTGCTGGAAAGGCAATTGCGCGCGGTGAGAATCCAGAAGAAGCACGTATTCAAGCAAAAATCAGCATGGATGCTGAAAAAGAACGCATGCTTAATTTAATGCCAACGTATTATGCCAATCCTTTCATCGAAGCTGAGAACGTGCAGCTTGTATCTGCAGATATTTATTCGGATCTAATGGGTGCATCAGGTCCGCAACAACAACAAGCGGCTCATTATTTCATGCTTGGTCTAGCTCTATGCAATACTGTGGTTATCGAAATGATGAATGGTAAGCTGGTGCATCAAGCTGAAAGCCCTGACGAAGCTGCCTTAGTATCGACAGCAAACGATTTAGGATATACCCTAACAGATGCACAGAAAGGAACAAAAACACTCAATATACGTGGAGAGGTGGTTGAATACGAAGTACTGGCAACTGTAATGTTTACCTCGACCAGGAAGCGTATGAGTATACTACTCAAAGACCAAGATGGAAAAACATTTGTCTTGACCAAAGGTGCTGATAATATGATGGAGACCAGACTTGGGAAGACGACTCCAGAGTCAAAAAGCTTGGTTGAGACAACTATGGGCCAACTGGATGGTTATGGTGACGAGGGTCTAAGAACCCTGGTTTTTGGCTACAAGGAGGTAGATACTGAATGGGCATATGGATGGAAGGAAAGGTATTCACAGGCTGGCGTTTCACCAGATCGTGATATACTCCTAGAGGAAGTTGCGGAAGAGCTTGAATCTGATCTCTGTTTGATTGGTGGAAGTGCTATTGAAGATCAACTTCAACTTGGTGTTCCACACACCATCAAAGTTCTAGGTCAAGCTGGTATCAAAATTTGGATGCTCACAGGCGATAAAATGGAAACAGCAATATCTATTGGATATGCCTGCAATCTTGTGGAACCAGGTATGAGGCTCCTTATGGTCACAGAGCCTTTACAACTGACGAGTTATTTGCATGAACTAGGATTACAAGGTACTGATGAAGAGGTACGAATCGCTTCCAATGATCATAGACCAGCAAATGGGCACTTCGCTCTCGTGATTGATGGCCCCACTATTGATGCCATTTCTGATGACCCGTTGTTATCCCGTCACTTTGCCTTGGTTGGAAAGAAATGCAAATCTGTGATTTGTTGCCGCCTCTCACCTTTCCAAAAAGCGGTTGTTGTCAGTATCATGAAAAGAACATTTGATGTTACGACCCTTGCGATTGGTGATGGCGCTAATGATGTGTCCATGATTCAACAAGCCGACATCGGTGTCGGTATCGTAGGTGCCGAGGGACGCCAGGCTGCTATGTCTTCTGACTTTGCGATTGGAAAGTTCAGATTCCTAGAACGTCTAGTACTTGTTCATGGACGTTGGTCATATATGCGCATTGCAAATCTAACTGCCAATCTTTTATACAAGAATGTTGTTTTCACCATGACTTTGTTCTGGTATGGTATTCATAATCAGTTTGACAATACCTATGTCTTTGACTACAGCTATGTTGTACTGTTCGAATCGATTTTTACATCTTTGCCTGTTATTTTTATGGGATGCCTCGACCAGGATATACCAGATACTGTTGCACAAGCTGTGCCCCAGCTATATGCGAAAGGTATTTTAAGACAAGAATGGACTAAGAAGAAATTTTTTATCTATTGCGCTGATGGGCTATATCAGAGTATTATATGTTACTTTTTCGCATATTTATGTTTCTATGATGGTGGGTTTGTGACTGAGGAAGGAACACAGATCAACTACCGTCCTGGCTTTGGAGTGTTTGTTGCTACGAGTGCTATTGTTACATGCAATCTTTACGTCTTGGTTAATCTTCATCGGTGGGATTGGCTCAGTGTATTTATTATCTTTTTGAGTTGTGGTTTATTGTTTGCATGGACTGGAATTTATACTTCATTCACTTCCTCTCAAGAGTTCTACAAGGCCGCTGTTGAGGTATATGGATCTCTCGCATTTTGGGCAGAAACACTTTTGAGCATTATCTGTTCTATTTTGCCTCGTATTTCTTACCTTGCAATGGTCACGAATTTTTTCCCCACTGATACTGACATTGCGCGGGAACAGTTTATCACCGGTGAGATTGATGTCAAGAATCTTTGGTTTCCTACTACTGAAGTACATGAAGGTCAATCTACTGATGACCATCTAAAGGAAAACACAACAAAATTATCGCATGGCTCTCATCAATCCTTAAGTATGTCAAGCTCGGCACCCGTGTCTCAAGTATGACCTGAGGTTGATAAACCAATTTATTATTATTAGTTTGAATGAAAAATAGTGAAAGAGAAATACTTATACGCTCAAAGGCATAGTATTTTTACTCTTTAGAGATGTAATTAAAATTGTTGAATGATCCAAAAAAATTGCCTCAAACCGGATTCGAACCGGTGATCTTAGCATTACTAGTGCTACGCCTTACCAACTTGGCCATCAAGGCTGTTTCTTGCTGTGTAACAGACTAGTCAGGGTAAAGAGACCAAAGAGACTAGTATTACTTGGAGATGTGTAAGATAATGTATCAATGAATGAATTATCTACTTATCCTCCGGTAGATCAGCCCAAAATGAGCAA
Organism: Wickerhamiella hasegawae; assembly: GCA_030572535.1. Classification (NCBI taxonomy): domain Eukaryota; kingdom Fungi; phylum Ascomycota; class Dipodascomycetes; order Dipodascales; family Trichomonascaceae; genus Wickerhamiella; species Wickerhamiella hasegawae. The sequence goes on from JAJLZZ010000033.1 coordinate 56,647, forward strand.
CTACTGAGAGCGGAGCGTCTAAAACAAAGCTAGGTTCAGTGTCCGACGACTAAATCGGAGAGCAGGGGACAA
>JAJLZZ010000034.1:0-55724 GCA_030572535.1 Wickerhamiella hasegawae
TCATTATATGCGGGGATAAATCCTATGCAGACGACTTAAATGTACGACCGGGTATTGTAAGTGGTAGAGTAGCCTTGTTGTTACGATCCACTGAGATTAAGCCTGAGTTGTCCGATTTGTGTACAGCACACTAGATTTCGTGAGATGGGTATCTTACAAGATTTAGTATGTTATGTCCGGTTATAGTGATTTTATGTTTATCTACAAGAGATCCTTGTTGTACGATCCACTAAGATTAAGCTGAGTTGTCCGATTTGTGCACAGCACACTAGATTTAGTGAGATGGGTATTTCACAAGATTTAGTATGTTATGTTTTTGACTTCATAGTAGTTTTTTGTCTTAATTGTTTTGTCTTAAGGTGTATTTACAAGAGGCACCACCAATACGATCCCAAGTGATTAGGTCTGAGTTATTAGATTTGTGATACTAGATTTAATGAGATGGGTATCTGACAAAATTTGATACATTTTTCTAGGTATGTAGGTGGAATATTATATATATCGAGTATCGGTGTGTACATCGATGCAAGGGGTTGTTGGAGTTGTCTGTGCAAGTATGCCAGACATATTGAGATGCAAATTTCATTGGGTCGGTACGGTATTTGGATTTATATTTGCGTCACTTTATGGGTGTTGAAAGTACTGTATATTATTTATTAATGTAGGTTTTAGTGATTGCAGCATATTAGAGTTGCTGTGACGTGTAGCTCACATGGTTGAGCATGTTATGTTCATAGCTACAGATTGCTGTGATATCAGACAATCCCAGTAAGCTCTAAGATTGTTCATGGTGCTGGCCATTGCAATTGCAATACCCAAGTGGTGAGATCTGGGCCCGCTGGTTCATCTCGAAACTGTACGGCTGGCAAATTCACACGAGCCCAAAGAGAGACGCAGTGAAACGTTGCGAGCTTCCGCGTTGAATTGGAACAAAGGGCTCAATAATAATTCAATATAATGCGAGTCCATACCAATCGAGGAGAATGTTGAAGCCAGATGTCATGGATGAGATTCAGATTGATGTCAAAAAGGATACCAAAAAGGATACCAAAAAGAGCATCTGCTCATCCCCGATACTGGCTCTTGCTGCCTATGAAACGAAGGTTCTCAAAACATCAATCTGATTAAACTTCAAACTGCTAGATATGCCATTAATTGAGGAACCGCGCACATATATACCTGATATTTATAATCGTTTTCTTGGTATTTTCCACATATTGCCATGCATGAATAAAGACGCAGTTTACCGTACTCAGGGTGGTATTATGGCATAAGCAACTGCGATCTCTGCAGTTGTCCACCGCCCAAACCTTCCCAATCATTGTTGTTAGCATCCTCCAATGCTGAGACAAATACCGAAATTAACGCCATGATTGGTACTAGAGGTGAAGGAGTATGTTCAGAAAAGACACACAAGAAAAACATGATCATGCTGCACGCATAGACACAAGGATATTGTTGTTGCATTAGTCTTTCTCCAATTTCTGCGATGAAGAGATAATCGTCGGGCATGGCATTAATAATCCATTTATCATAGAACCTGATAAATGCATGCATATTTTGAATGAGAAGTCTCGAGGAGATGATGTTGAAGCCGAGTGTCGGCAGGTTGAGTACTGTTACTGTCAAGTTCAGCCCACACGATATCCAACTTATGACACCGAAATTTTCAGGAAATTTCATACCAACAACAGTAATTGCAGTTGAAACAAGTGAAAGAATCACAACAACTGGTTTCAAAGCATTTTCAACGTACACAATCACTGCATATGCATCAGGGTCTTCTTTCAAGTCGCGGGCCAATACTACATTTGTCGCAACAATCCCAGTAACATGAAGTCCAAACATGACTCCATGTAGTGGATCTGGTCGAAGTATGGTGCTGACAGCAAGAGATGTTATAGTTAATGGAGCAGTGGCGAGCGACTGCATTGGAGTCATGAGTCTAGCAACTCTTGGAAATGGTTTCACAGGAATTGCGAATAGATAGCATATGATGCAACTACTCGACCTCATAACTTCAACAGCTACAATACAAGCTGCTTCAGTGGTAGAGATATCTGATTTGCAGATTAATTTGGCACCTTTATACAGGACAATGAGCTCTGATATGTTCTTGAGAATCATGGGTGAAGCTACAATGACTTTGTACCCAACATCGGAGACAATTCTTACAACATATGATTTCATGAGAGTTTGAAAATCCGATTTGAACGAAATATTAGTGTGGATCAGTATCGAGCTAAATATGCTGAGAAGGCATGACGCTGTAGCTATGCATGGGAACGCGTGATACCTAAATGCAAGTGATAGTCTTCCTATTGATAGACAGGATGTGAGTGTGATTGGCAAAAAGAGTAGTATACTAGGTTTTCGGGCTGCAGTTCCGGTGGTATGCTTCCCCTGTTCAAGTTGGTTATGGACAAGTCGTGTATCAAGTATGTACCAGGTAATCCCAATTGACTTAAGTCCAAGAGAGCATGTATCGTGAACTGAGGTACGTACCTCAACGTCTTTTGAGTGTCGATATAAAGTAATGGTGTCCAGAATCAATACAAGCACGGTTACCGCTTTGAAAATACTAGTGCGTTGTTTGACAGCATCCAGAGATTTACTGAATATTTGAAGCATCAAAATATCAAAAATGTGAAATAACTACACCATCTAGAATATATACCGACATATCTGTGTTACAATGACGCGTGGCAAATGTCGCTTTTCTACCTGTGGTTGACATAACTAGTAAAATAAGTGATTGAATAATGCTAATACGGAAGCAGAAAACTTCCCCATTGAACTTGATCGAGTACATGGTTCTATGCTTTCTCTTAAATATACTTGTAATGGATATAGACCTGTGCCAATCACTTCTTCCCGATGGAAAAGGCAGGTCCAGTCAACATGATGTGTGCATATAGTTGCATATAATTGCATAATACTCTGATACTTTTTTGAGTTGCCCTGCAGCTCCCGCCATATTCCCAGGCATCCCAGTCAAGCTTGGCCATTATCTAGTGGTCAGTGATAGTTTGTTGGTGTTTTTGGTATTTAGTTACCACAGTCGCTTTACTATCTCCCTCATATCCTTCATTGTCACAATTGTGGCACCTATCATGGGCCACTGGAAAGAACCAATTTTCGGACCGACCTCTGTAATACTAGTTGACGTCATTTGGACACCTCTGCTATCAATAGAACTCATAGACATACATAATAGGAACCTATGAGCTTATGAGCTGATCCATTAGGGGTCAAGCAGACTATTTGGATCAAAAAAGAACTGCAGCACCTTCTGTTCTCGTATGGTCTCCCACTACAATACTTGGTAAGGCTCTCAGATGGTTCAATATGACTGATCGGACGGGAAGTCTTGCTTTCATCTGGATATGGCCGCAGCCGCTAGTTTTCCCGAGAGCGCATAGCCATCGGATAAATTTTAGGGCAGATCACGTGACCTTCACGTGAACGTCACGTGACCATGTTGGTGAGATGAGCGTCTTGCAACCTTAGTGCTCAATATCAGTTCCCAATGGCCCAATGGCAAGGCGTTCGGCTACGATTTGGTCATACCGAAAGATTCCAGGTTCGACCCCTGGTTGGGAAGAGAGTCGGTTTCGAATACCGAATTTTTTTGCCATTATTTTTGATTTACCAAGGCCGTTCTAGTAGGTTTGTGTACACTACTGGACGACTTTATACTGATTTATTATTACTATTTTTTCATTGTCCATTCGTGTGAGAAGTCTACAACAGATCGAGATGTTTTTTGATTGTCCGATAGTTACTCACACTAACGGCATTTGCAGTAAGCCAAGAATTCTACACAAATCTTGATGCCAATCCCGGGGTGACTCTGATTGTTGCCACTTGAAAGTTTCATAGTTTAGAGTTCATTGATTTTTATGGTCATTCATTTTTATGGTGCACAACTTGACTGGAAAATCCATAACCCGCACTCAGTACAGCGCATGGTTAGGGTCAGTCTGTCTGATTAGACGACTTGAATGACATTTTGCATGTGCTGACACCAAAACTGTATTGCATCAACAGGAAAGAAAACCTTTGCAGTTATTTCATGTCTTGCTAAAGTAAGTATGTGATATTCTTACTCTGATGCGTATGTCAGTGCAAAACAAGAGCATCGATGTCGTTCAAATCGAAGGGCTAGCTCGTCCTCGTTGAGCAGACCAAAAAAAACTGCAGCACTTTCTGTTCTCGTATGGTCTCCCACTACAATACTTGGTAAAGCTCTCAGATGGTTCAATATGACTGATCGGACGGGAAGTCTTGCTTTCATCTGGATATGGCCGCAGCCGACAGTTTTCCCGAGAGAACATACAAACCGGATAAATTAGACGAAATGTCACGTGACATCATGTGATTCTCACGTGAATGTCACGTGAGATCGATTGTCACATAGGGCCGAACGTTGCTTGTGTGTATTTGGCAATCTAAACACTTGTCTGTATCTCAATCTTAGTGAATTCTGTTCCAAGTAAATGTATCATTGTCAAGCAGTACAGAGAGCCAGGTAGCTCAAGTGGTTGTATCATTCATATCCAGATGCGTTCCAAAATAATCCTGAAGAAGGTACGAAGGAACATCCTCGTATTGAGACAGGAAGCAGTTAGATGTTTCCAAGTTTACCATTCAGAGGAGCCCGCAAATATAACAAATAGATTGTATTCCAATCACAATTCTGCCAAAATCTATTACATTATGGTCTGGGCAGCCAGCGACTGCATTAAACAAGGGCAAGGGTCCTAGTAATTAGCATTCGTCTGAGATCGCTTTCGGGATCAACATAGTTGCGATTGAGGAAGGACGCATTGATTGCTTTCTGTTTCATTAGTTACTTGAATTTCTGAGCGTGAGATGCCTAAACGAAGCGGTCATAAGAGTGGCCATGGTCGTGGGGGAAAACGCAATGGACACGCCAAGGGACCCTCGAGAGGATCCTCGAGACGGGGACGAGGAGGAGGCTCTGCCGGTCGTGGTCGCGGACGTGGCCATGGAAGAGACCGGGAGAACATAATTCTTGGCGATGATATCTATCTGGAAAGCGATTCCGACGTTGTCAAGCCCCGGGACATGAGAAGCATTCGCAAACCGACGAAAAGAGGGTTCACCTTCAATTCTCGCACGCCGCTGAGAGAACTCCCTGTGGTGTTTGTTAAAGCTACAGATGAGTTTGATTTTGATTTGCAGCGCAAAATGATCAAGGACATTAACGAACCCGAGGAGGAGGAGGCCGTGTTGCTTGCTCTGAACAGCGACTCTGAAGAGACCATGACTCTGGCCCATGAAGCCAATGTCACTCAAGACCATCTTGAAGACATTGACCATGACGATGAAGATTTCTTGGATGAAGCATATGATCCAGAGTCATTCAATGATGATCAGAGCCCTAGTTCTCATCATGTCTACGAGCCTTATGCCAACAGTGATAGCGAGGATGATAATGTTCATGCCCAGTTCGATGACTTTGAACGCGAATTGATTGCTGAAAATAGCGATTCGGATCATGACGAATCTCTGTTTGATTCGGATGATAACAGTGCTGCCGACGCTGAAGACGAGCACGAAGAAGCAGAGGGTGAAGACAGTGATAACGTGTTTACTGATGCTCACCATGAGCTCTCTGACATGGGAAGCGATGCTTCTGATCTGGGAATTGATGAGGCTGATATGGAAGATCTTCTTGCTCTACAAACCATGGCATTGCGCGACATCGAAGGATACGGGGATGACTTTGAGCAAGACGACGAGGACTTTTATGGCGACAGCTCGGCTGATGAGCTCATTCAACAACTGATTCAAGGTGGTCTCGATCTAAGCCAACTGGAGGGCCGGACCCAAACGTCAAAACGGCAGCCAAAGGCACCATTGAGCCGGAGAAGACGAGAACGGTTGGAGGCTCGCGATGCTATGCGTGCAACCAACTTCGGCAAGGATCCCGAGCTCTGGCAAAAGTACCCCGCTCAAATGACCGTCCATCAAGTTCTTCAAGAAATCCAAGAGCTTGTGACCATTCCAAACCGTCAGCAGATCAAGTTCCCACCTTTCGATAATAACGCCAATTGGTATGTGTCTGAATTGGCCAAACTTCATGGTCTCAAGCCAAAGGTCATTGGCCGGAATATGCAGAAATATGTCATTGTGTCACGTACTAGCAGAACGGGCCCTACCCGCAATTGGGGTAAGCTTGAGAGCCTTGTTTCCAGGCGCCAGAATTTCCGCAGGACGGATAAAGATGGCGCACCTGCAGCTGCTGTCGTCGCAGCCAACACCACCCGTAAACGCACCAAACTCCGTGAGGGTGATATTGTGGGTAACAATGCCACGCAGATTTCTAGCGAGAACTTTGGCCATAAATTAATGCTCAAGATGGGATGGGAGCAAGGCACTGGATTGGGTGCCGATAGAAAGGGTATCCTTGATCCCATCAGTGCCACTATCAAGCTCACGAAGACGGGCATTGGCCGGACAACGAAATGAAGTTATATTCTAACTAAATGTTAAATAATAAAATAGAACAAACGGCCTACCATTTGCCGCTAGATGCGAGTTTTGAGTCTGTGTTGGTGTACGACCAGCCGCCAAATTGCTTCTGGACAGACTCACTGAGGTAAAATTCTTTGTCCACAACAGAATCCATGGGCACCTCATTTGTGAACTCTTGGTCAAAGTTGGAAGTGTCTGTAGCCGATACCACAGAGGGCTGGAAAGGCGCCGCATACTTCTTGTTCAGCAGACACTTCCAATCAATCTGTCTAAAGAAAGGGTGGGCCTTGATCTCAGCCGCACCATTGATACCAAGACGGCGTTTGGGGTCACGCTCAAGAAGACCAGTCAACAGAGAGCGGGCCTCCTGATCCATGTCACTGGGGAACACCAATGGGTTTTGAAGGATCTTATGGTACATTTTGTTTGTATCCTGATCATAGAATGGCGGGAGACCGGTGAGCATTTCATAGAAAAGAACGCCGAGAGTCCAGTAGTCCACGACTTTTGTGTATCCTTGTCCTAATAAAAGTTCGGGGGCCAGGTACTCTGGGGTTCCGCAGAACGTATTTGTCTTTTCCTGGCCGGCCATGTTCAGCTTGCACAATCCAAAATCACAAAGAGCAATGTGGCCAGTGTAGTCCAAAAGAATGTTCTCTGGCTTGAGGTCGCGGTAGATGACGTTGTACTCGTGAAGACACTCCAAGGCGCACAACAACTCTGCGGTATAGAAGCGGGCACGATTCAGGTCGAAGCGGCCCTCCCGCTGCAGGTGGTGGAACAGTTCGCCACCGTTGATGAATGCAAGAACAAGATAGAGCTTTTCGGGGCTCTGGAATGAGAATTTCAAGGGCACGATGAAAGGGTTGTTGATCTTGGCCAGCACGGTGCGCTCGGCCAGCGTGTGGCCAACCTCACTTCTAGAAACAATGTGGGCCTTGCGCAGGGTTTTCAAGGCGTAGATCTGGTTTGTGTCCTTCTTGCGAACCTGCATGACTTTGCCGAACGAGCCCTTGCCGACGACCTTCAAGAGAGCAAAGTCGTCAATGGTCAATGGCTGGTTCTTGGTATGATGGATCTCAGCCCGCAGCTTGAGTTTGCCTGTGTTGCCGGACAGCGGGTAGGAGCCCGACAGGCCCTTGGAGGCATCTATGCGGAGCGTGGCAAGGAGAACGTCCTTGATGAGGGGCCGATCCGACCTGCGCGACCGAGTGGGCGATGACGGGTCAGCCGCGGCCAGCACGGGGTCTCTATCAACATCATCGTCGCGGGATGCGGTGGGCACGCGGGCGTACACGGAGGCCCCCAGCAAGGTCTCCTTGGCGGACACGTCGAAGGAGGAGGTCTTGTCCCAGGCTGGGGACTCTGCGGTGCCGCCAATCGCGTGGAGAATGATCTGGGTCTTGTCGTATTCGAGCACGATGTGGATGGGCGGGGGCCGGGTGGACGACTTGTCGGTGGCCCAGGCAGGCAGGCTGTCGAGAATGGCTGGCGGGATGCCCAGGTCCTTGATGTCGTAGATCTTGACTCTGAGCAGGGCCGGGTTTGTGGACGAGGATGCGGAGCGGGTGCCCTGGGAAATGGTCGCATCGCGGGACGAGTTGGAGGCCGAGCCATTTGCAGAGGCAGCAGCAGCGGCGGCCGCGGCCGCGGCCGAGTCAGACACCGATGCCCGGGGAGTCTCCAGGTCGGTCGCAGCGCGTGCCAGCGGCGGATCCGGGCCCTTGACCAGCGTGTTGGATCTCGAATTGTCTGTGGAATTGCCGCCACGCAAAAATGCGCCAGACAGATGCGTCTCGCGCAGCTTCTTGGTCAGTTTCCACGTCGAAGCCATTTCGATAGTGGTGGATGGTTCCCCGCTGATTACGAAGCTGAATCGCACTTAAGGGCCTTATGTGGTGGCTGCTGGTGGTCCATGGCAGCCCACGTCCCAACCAACCTTCAAAGGGGCTGACTAGTCGAATCACCAGGGGGAGCCCAGGAGACTCACTCCGAGCCATGGGGAAAGGGCACCCTGCGATCAGCATAGCACAGGAACCAAGGGGGCCTGGCTGCTAATTAGGACGGGGCCTCGGAAGGGGGCCGGAGCGTGCAGCAACCAGCAGAGCAGCAGCGAGCACTGAGCGTGCGGGCCGGGCCAGGAGGTTTGACGGGCTCGTTTTGCACGGGGCCCCACCGGTCGAGGCCATCTGGCTATTTTTACATGCCGCCAGCCCGCTGCTCCCCCAGACTTTGATCTGTGCCTCTCAGCTATCGCCTAATTAGGATAAATCACTAATCGCCGCGTGCATGCATGGCCATGCACACTAATGCAGCCATTACGCTGGCAACCGGTCGTTAAACCACGAACGGCCAAGTTTAAGGTGTCGAAGCGTGCACTGTGCCTGCTGAGAATATAAGGGGTGGCATTGGCGTGGGGGAATCTAATATTACTAGTGGCTTTCACGCTATTTATTTTTAGCGGCCAGGGGCTTTGCTCTTGGCGCTGATGGCCTGTTCCACTTACGCTGGGTGGAAAACATGCCAGTTTCAGAGCCTGGAATGGCCTGGCACACGATTTTGTAAAAATAGCATCGACCATTGACGATCCAGGTAATTGTAATCTCGCATGACTAAATGGTGGAGGGTCAGGCTGGATCAGGTCTGGATCAGGTCACGGCCGGCTCGGGCTTGATATCCAGGCTGGGTTCCGCGGCCAGCGTCGCGTCGGTCCCATTGGCAGGTTTTAGTGCTTTTGAAAGCCCAGACAGCAGCAGGGCCGCTTTGGACTCTTCCAGATCTTGTCCTTTGGGTTTCACGTCAAACTGCGGGGCAAGCTCGGCAAGACGGTCTATAACACCCGCAGGCACGTCCCGCGGCCGGTGGTCCTTGTTTTGCTTCAAATAATTTAATACATCCGTAGCCGTTTCTTTTGAAATACTATCGCGTGCTTCCTGCTCGGTCCCGTGCTGCACAAGCCAGGAACCAAGGTACCACAGCACAGAAGAAAACCGGGGGTACGTGTACTTGGATGGAACGTTGGTCCTGTTTTCTATTGAGGAGACACCCAACTCCATTTTCAGGCTGTCCAGGGTCAGAAAGTTGCCCCCAATCACCAGGGCATCGCTGGGGGTATGCACCGCATGAATCCAGCCCGAGGGGATAATGATGCTGTCGCCCGGTCCCAGGTCCACCCGCCAACAGTCAGTGACAAGATCAGCAAAGAACTTGATGGACTGATCATCAGTGAGGCACCATTCCTCGTACGCCTGCATGTTCTTGTGCGTAGGAGGGATAAATAGAAAGGTTTTGTAGCCACTCACGACATGATAGAACACAGACGTGCCGCCAAAGTCCACATGAAAGTCAGTATATGACCCAGTGACCGAGCTCAGGCAGTAATGGCTCACTTTGGGTTTGGCTATTGATGCATTTTCAGGCCAAACCTTATCGACCAGATCAACCCGCCGCACATACTCGGGGCGCACAATCTCCTCCTGGAGCGGCGTGTGGGTGAACTCCAGGCTAATCACATTGAGCGTCTGCTTGCGTTCAGACGAATTGACATAGTCGAGCCACTTGCCCAGCGTCCACCCGGGAAGCACGTTCTGGGTCACCACGTCCATCACAGGCAGGGTCCGTGACGGTCCCAGCAGATCGACCACATACTTGAGATTGAGGTGTTCGGGGATTGTCATCCCCAGTGTGTCGCGGTGTGTTTTGGGAATAAATACCGGCGTGGTCAGGACGTCAGGGATCTCGTCCCCCCGCACCGAGGGGAACTGGGCCCGTTTGAAGCGGGACGTGCCGAACCAGCGGGCGTGCGCATGCGTGCGCTCAATCTCGACAATTCCCTCGTTCAGGGCTGCGTAATTGAGGCGCACTCGCTGCCGCTTGGTGTTGCGAGGCTCAATGGACGGGCCGTGCGTCTGCGCACACTCGGTGCAGTGGAACTCCACCAGCCCTTTGATCTGTCGAGGCGTCAGCTCCAGGCACCCCAAATGGAACCAGGACTGGCAGATATCGCATTGAACCCACTCGTCGGGCTCGTCTGTCCCACAGACTTTACACAGCTCCACTGCATCCACTGCCATCCCGGGGTGATTTGCGGGGTACAGACTAATTTCCAGGTTATAGGGGCACGAAGTCAATCAAGAGCGGTCCAGCCGTTGCACTGCAAATCAACAGCTCTACAAAGGCGCACAGGAAACTTGACAAGATTCAATGTAGATTACCTCGCCTATATAACGCACTCGACACCACTATATGCACCTGGGTCCGCTTACTCATATTGCATGGCTGCTGCGTCAGCGTCGTCGTGCTGAGTCAGGGATTTTTCACGGTTTTGAGTTTTGTCAGTCTGGAATTTGTATCAGATCTCTGAAATATCCATGCTTGCCAGAAGGTCGCTCGTGGCCTTTATGAGGCCCGCACAGGGCCTTGCCATGGCCCGTTTCAACTCCACAGAGGCCCCCGCGGCCAAGGAGTCCAAGGAGTCCAAGAGCTCCAAGGACTCGTCGTCCTGGGCCGTCAAGGCCGAGACCGGTGACATCCAGCAAGGCATGGGCGAGTACGACGGTATCCAGCGTGCTATCTGGGTTGCCAGCGGCACCGAGAAACGCCAGATTGCCTCTGATTTGCTGCCCAGCTTCGAGGACAACCAGACCACCTACGAGCCCTCGGACTTCTCGTACGCTCGCTCCAAGCTGTCCGTCCGCCAGCTCAACAGAGAGTCCGTCGTCAAGAACGACCGTTTCCAAATGACCAATATTGACCCCCTGCTTCTGTGGAAGGAGCCCGCTACCTTGTCCCAGTACATCACAGCCAACGGTAAAATCATGCCCGGATACGTCCACGGTACCAAGGGCAAGAATCACAAAAAGCTGGCAAAGGCCATCCGTCGCTGCAGAGCAGCAGGCCTGCTGTCCACCGTCCACCGCAGCGTTGACCAAATCTAAGCCCCTGGTTCAATTCGCATCTGTATATATGTCATGAGTTGTGTTCGCTACGCACCTAAAATAGCTATGTAACATTAAAATTTTTATACAAAGATTGGAATCTTTGAATGGCCTTTTTGAAATCTTCGTGTTCAGCTGTCGCCGTGTAGTTCAGGTTGTCGAGGGCCTGCAATATCGCAGCCTCGTCTCCTTGGACATCATTGCCGGTTTCCGTAAAGTCGGTCCAGGTCAAATGACGACGCTCGGATTTCTGAATCAATCTTGCACCATCGCGGTCCAGCACGTTGAAAATATCAAGCCACGGGGCTTTATCAAACGCGGGATCCTCTATGGTCGCGAGGTATGCCTGACGAAGTACGCCAGTTGCAAACTGGTATAGTTGGGCAGCGATGCCCCAAACGCAATCATCAGGGGTAACACTTGCTAGACCACGGTGCTGAATATAGTTGATCAGAGTTTTCAAAAACATAGTAGGTGCGTATTTCAAGCAGTCATCCCGATCAACCAGTTGTTCGGAGATGGAAATAAATAAGGGGAGCAGTCGCTCCAGTAGGGGTTTATGGAGGGCCAGCCGTCCATAAAATGCAAACAGTTTGTTCAGTACAAAATCAAAACCCTTGATACTTAAGGATTCATCCTGTAATTGCACAGCGCTCAGCACGTCTTTTGTGAAACTAGATCCTTGATCCTTGTCCAGGGAAGCCCTGAGCTTATAGGCGAAAAAGAACTCCATCTGCTGGAAATCGTTAAGGCGCAAACTCTGAAGTAAATTGCGCTGTGAAATCTCCAGGGACAGGAATTCTTGAGCATCGTTGAACCAGTTGTGCTTGGATGTGAGGGGTGGGAACGCCTCAAACACCAGGCGTCGCACCTGGCTCACAAAGGAATCATAATGTCTCCTGGAAAATGTGTCCATGTCTTTTCTGTATTCGGTGTGAGCATAATGAAGAAGTTTATCCGCGGCTTGGGGCTCGTTAAGCTCCTGCAGCCAGTGGACAAACTTACCAACCAGGGGAATACGCTCAGTCAAAGTTGCGTGATCATCAAGCGAAGTTATCCACGAGTGAACCCTTTTAAGTGACTTGAATAATTCACCTTCAAGATTCCATACCGGCCGAACAATATACGCAGCAAATCGATCAGCAGTAAGGCCTTGAAGCTCAGCACTCAGCTGGTAGTTCTGGTGCTGTACAACTTGGGCAATGAATATTGGCTCTGACTTTGAACCGGCAAATCTGTCAAACAGTGACGGTAAATTACCAAATGATGCTAATATTGAAGCCCAGCGTCTAATCTCCTCCGGGCTTTCAATTTCAGCTGAAGACAAGTACTCAATGACTGCAGGTGAGAGCTCACGCAGCAGAGCCTGTTTGTTAGTGCGGGACAAGTCAAGTAAGAGCTCGAGAATCTGCTGTTTCACAATTTGCGTGGGATCGTGGAGTAATGGCTGTAACATATCGATGTTAATGAAATGTTCTGCCCCTACACCACGCACACGTCTGTATAGCTCAAGAAAAAATTCATCAAGTCTCTGAACAGCACTTGGTTGGTTCTGCTCGAGTTTGAACGTGCGATATTGAGTCAAAGACTGAGAACATAACTCTGTAATCCATTCGTGGCATTCCTTCAAAGATGAATGCTCTTTGCTGAGAATCCGAACAAGAACCTGCCAGGCGCTGAGAGCTTTCACTCGTAATGCGATATGAGCATGATGTAAATCAACGAGGTCGATAACCTGACGAACAAGCGGACGCACTTTGGGGTCACAGAATCTGATGCACACAAGCAAAATTCCATATTGCTGCGACACACGACTTAAATCTGCTGCAGATACTGGCTTTGTTTCTGGGAACACCAAGGTACTCAGAGGCGTGACTCTACCAACAATACGTCTCGACATTGTCAACTCACCTAGTGCACGATAGCGTTGCAACGTTAAGCCAAGAAGTTCTAAGAAGGTGTGATGTTCCACTTCATGACTTGACGTACCGTCAAACTTTCCATAGAAGTAGAAATCAGGTAAATCAACCGCCTCACCATTTGGATCGGCGTAATTCTGCTCCTTTGCGAAAAAGTCAAAGAAAATGAAAACAATTTCGGGGTTGACGGGCCATTTCCAGGTTGTGATTAATTTGAGGCACCGCTCCAAAAGTAGTTTTCGAGATGCACGTTTGAGATTTTGCTGCCGAAGGAACTTCAGAACATATGACCAGCCAAGGTCCCATGGACTTCCAGTCAGATATTGATGCGAGGCAGCCTGTACAAATATGAGTGCCCACATAGATTCTTCCAGTGAGTGATCGAGATCGGCGATTTCTGTATCAAAGAATCTCGAAAACTGGCCAAACTTGGAAAATAGAACAGCGGCTTCAATAGCAACAGAGGTCTGATTGTACGATCCAGTAAGTTGCAGTGAGTGTGCATGCCGCATCTCATCTACAAGGAAATCCAGGTGATATAAAACCACATTAACGGCGCATCTTTCAGTCATCTGGCATAGAGCATCGTAATTCAGTGGATCAATCGTGGCTGCATAATGTAAAACGAATGCACCAAACAGAGCAATTAAAATTCTCACTCGGGAAACGTGGTTATATTGCAATGCCTCGTGTTGAGATATCTCTTTCACCAGTCGAGCGGCTTCTGATACAGCAGTTTTACGAATAGTCTCGTCCAAAATGCTGTCTTGACGGAACATATCAGAAGAAGCTTGCAACAAATAGTCATAAATCTTGACAAATAGAAGACGATCAATTTCACCAATTTCACCAAGAGCAATAGAAATCAGCTTGTCAGTGGCAGCTTTAAGCTGTTGCGGAGTGGTGTGCTGGAGGGGAGCAGCAAAGGTCTCTGAGGAGCGAGTTGTAATGATACCATTCCAGATACCAATATCACTCATAAGATCCAGAGTATTTGAACCAAGAAAGGTTGATGCGCTAAAGGACGTACGAGGTATAGGTGACAGATTGAACGACGAGCCGGAGGATTTCAAAACAACCCTGCCCAAAGGCATCGGAAACGATGATGGAATGGAGATTTCAGACTCATTCTGGAAATTTTCTTCCTGGTAGTGATGGTTGTGGCTAGGCCGCATAGCATACCGGCCTGTAGTCACCTCAACAATGGTGGTATGGTATTCTTTGTTGGCATCATCACGCCGCCGTCTGCGTCTCTTGGGCTTATCAATATGTTCTTCATCAATATCAGAGTGATCAGAAGGTTGTTCTGGTGCTTGTCCATGCGTGAGAAACGGTGCATGTGAAGGTTGCCGAACACTACTCGCAGAACTGTGGGGTCTCTTGGAAGATGGCTGTGCATCATTCATTGGTAAATGTTGTCTCGCTTGCTTTGAGGAAGAGCTAGAAACAGGGAGTGCAGATATAGTCGTTTGCTGGGTGGGTTTTCTTCTCACAGTTGTAGAAACCCTCTTGGTTTCTCTAGACTTGCGTGGGGGTTGAAGCTTTGGTGTTCCACGGAAACCCTTTTTCCAACGCGCCAATGTACGTTGAGAGACATCACGGGTACCGTCTGAATGAACAACAAACTTTTTGTCAGGTGTATCCACATTCCTACCGTGCTTTCTGGCTGTACGGGCAGCCAGATGCATATACGGTGCGGCCTTGTCACCCATTTTCTTCACCAGTGAATCAAGTGATACTTTTGTCGACTTTCTAGGACCACGAGTACCAAGAGCTCCTGAACGGGTGCCTCGAGAGGGCATATAGTCTATGATAGACGTTTCAGGAATGTCATCACCCTGCGATAGCAGATCGAAACCAAGCGAGTCATCGTCTAATGAATCGCGTAGAGAAGAGGATATCTTAGGTTCTTGTTGGGATGCTGCAGGAGACGGATTCATTTCAACTGAAGCCGGTAGCACGCCAGTAAACTTCTCTTTAAAGAACTGCAATGGTTTGGAGACCTTACGCACCTGGACAACCTCAGCTTCACTTTCCGAGTCAGAGTCGCTTTCAGAACCACTGAACGCTTCGCTATCACTTGAATCAATAATTCGTTTGCGGCTTATATGCTCAGGATATGGTTGCGATGGCACAACATGCAAGGAGGATGACCGGTCTGCCTTGGACGGGCTACTCGCCAGGGGATCACTATCGTCAGATCGCGGGCTAGGCATGATATCTTCCATGCTCATTTGTGTTTGTACGAAATCTTTGTCGTCTGAATCAGTGCTTTCTCGTGCATTACGCTTGAAAATGTCACCGTACATCACTCGATCATAGGAGTAGGGACGCAATTGCTTGGCTTCACGGGGTCTGAGACGACGACGTGGGCTGAAAGGCTCAGGCAATGCCCCCAACTGGTCTTGCTCCTCATCAAGGTCTGAAATTGGTGGAGGCAAGTTTCCACTGCTATTCTCAATCTCGGGCACGCTAACTGGGCTCGAAGGAGGCAGTATAGCCATCGGCGGAGGCTCGCCTATGTTCTGTGCATCATCTGTGTGTACGGGACGTCGAGGAATAGGAATCAAAGGGATCTCTATGTCAGAGTCCTCTATAAATCCATCTTCAAACGCCATAACGCGTCGCGGTCAAACGCTAATCTCGCGAGCCAAAGTAGAGTGTGATCACTAAGCAGCAGTTTATATGGATATGTAGAGTGATTAATGTGGGGTAAAATTGCTAATGCTAATAATCATTAAATCGAATTAATTTAATATATAATATCGTAATTGAGTTGATAAAGTCCTTTGGATGGTAGCTGGTTGGAGGAGATATCTGGTTTCAGCACTGTAGTGCTGGTGAACTACAAGCAAACCCAGGCTTTGTTTGCACGCTAAACCTGTCCAAAAAATACAATTAGCCAATATAATACTTGGGATTACAACAAAACTACACGGAACTCACTGGATATCACCGAGGATAATTGCTGTAATTTCGCTAGGGTACGGGGAATCTTTTCCAGGGTAAGGGCGCATGTTTAATATTTTTTCATATTCTTCAAGCCTTCAAATCATCTTGTCTGGTTACTCTTGAACTAGAGCATTATAACCATGGGAGGATCGATCCTTAAAAAGTTCAAGAGCGATCTGCAGAAGCATGATCTGCTCCGGAACCAGAGCAAAAAGAAAAGAAACAACCAGGCGTTCAAGGACCGTCGTGAGCAGGACAGAAAGGTCCTCGAGTCCATCAGAGAAGCATTCAATCCTTTTGATATCAAGAAGAATAGAGATAAGAGCGCCACCATTGGTCGTACCATCACTGGCCAGGTCGGTCGCCCCGGTATCAGCAAACAGATTGGTGAAGAGCAACGTAAAATGACCTATGAAGCCCAACGCAAGCTCAAGAACAAGGTCGGTGGTGTTTTGGATCGCCGTTTCGGTGAGAATGATAAATCCATGACTGCCGAGGAAAAAATGATCGCCCGTTATGCCCGCGAGAAGATGTCCAAGCAGACCAAGACCTCCATGTTCAACCTGGAGGATGACGATAATGAGACCTTGACCCATTACGGTCAGGCCCTGTCAATGACTGACGATTTCGCCGAGGATGATCTGGGAGTCAGCGATGAAGAACGTTTGGCCTCGGGTACTTTTGATAATATTCACCCCGATCGCAAGCGTCGCTTGATGGGTGACGATGCCCAAGAGGACGTCCAAGAGGAGGAAGAGCCTGGTCGCAAGAAGTCCAAGCAGGAGGTCATGAAGGAGGTTATTGCCAAGTCCAAGATGCACAAGGCTGCCCGTCAAATGGCTAAGGAGGCTGACCAAAATGTTGTGGAGGAGCTTAATGAGCAAGAGGCTTTCGACGAGCTGATGGCCGATCTGCAGGAGTTCGATGATTCCCACAAGCCCAATGGTGATGCCGATGAAAAGGACGAGACCTATGACCAAAATGTCCGTGAGCTTGCATATGACCGCCGTGCCAAGCCTGGTGATCGTACAAAGACCGCCGAGGAGCTGGAGAAGGAGGCTCAAGAGAAGGCCAAGGAACTGACCCGTCTCAGACAACAGAGAATGGAGGGTGATGACCTTGACGATGACTTTGGTGACGAGTTCAATGATGATGCTGAGGCTTTCGGTCTTAAAGACACAGAAGGCTTTGAAGCCGGTATGGAATCTGAAGAAGAGGAGGAGCCTGTCGAAGAGACCAAGCCTTCTGGCCCCACTATTCCTATTCCTCAGACTCTTCCTGAGCTCACTAGAGAGTTGAGAGGAACAGAGAATGGTATTGCTCGCGTTCGCAGAATCATTCAAGTCAATGATGCTTCCAAGGCCAAGGGCAACAAGGAGAAGATTGGTAACCTGCTGCTCTCCGTTTGTAAATACGCCAGTCAAGAGACTTCCATCAACCAGTTCCGGGGATTCTTGGAGCTTCTCAAAGAAAACTCTGAAAAGTACGATGAGTTGTTTGGCACCTACTTCAAGGAGGCCGTTTACAAGATCCACTCCAAGGTTGTCGCTGGCCGGCCCTTGAAGACCGCTGATCTGGTCACATTTGCCATGATTGGTGCTTTATTCTCCACATCAGACCAATGGCACGTTGTTGCTAATGGTGCTACTCTTACCATTACCCAGCATCTCTCCAAGACCATTGACATGACCCCTGCATCTCTGGCCCAGGACCTGTTCCTGTGCGATATTCTCATGTTCTACCAGAGACTTTCCAAGCGTTTCATTCCTGAGGTTGTTGCTCTGCTGCTCCGTGGATTCTCATCCGTCCCTGAGACTCCCGCTGGTGACAGCTATGTGAGAACCAGTAAGGATGTGCTCAAGCTCACCAAGAAGTTTGGTGCCCTCAAGCCCTCTGCGCTATCCCTGAGCAATCTGAACTCTCTCTCTGTTGACGAGGTTGTGATGCAGCTTGTCCAGGTCTCTGATCGTGCTGCTACACTCTGGAAGGGCTCTGAGAGTTTTGTCGAGTCCTTCGAGCCCATCAGCAACGCTCTGGAGGCTCTGCCTGAAAACAAGCGAGTCAAGGATGTTTCTACCCGTCTCGCAAAGACCATCTCTTGGGCTAAACAGGAGAGACGTCCTCTGAAACTCCAGGATCTGCGTCCTGTTGGTATCATCACCCATGCTCCCCTGTTCGAGGACAACTACAACCCTGATGTCAAGAACTACGATATGGACCCTGAGCGTCGCGAGGTATCCAAGCTGCGTGCCGAGCTCAAGAGAGAACGCAAACAGACTCTCAAGGAGATCCGCCGTGACTCCGAGTTCACCACCCGCGAGAGACTCCAGGAGACCCGCGAGTCTGCCAAGCAATACCATCAGAACCTCGACAAGATCATCAACCAGATCAACACCGAGGAGGGCGCTGAGCGCAACAGATATGAGCGTGAGCGCCGTGCTAGAGGTAAGCGCAAGTAAGCTATTTAAATTCCTGCTATGGAATTACTGATAAATAATGATAAATATTTAAGAACAACATGTCACCGGCGATGGCGCGGGTCGGCTCGAGAAATGCGATTGAGAATGCCAAAAACACCGTTGTCTTTGTTAGGGTCCTCCGTCGAGGACTCGCCGGGTAGCAAGTCCAGTTCTCCAGAGCCGTTGGACGATGTTCTTGTGTGTAATGCTGGTGGTTCAGAAATGCTTTCCTCTGTCTCTTCGCGGACAGTTGGCAGATGACGCAGTCTATCAAATTGGTCCATGACACTTTGGGATAGGTCGGGGCGACTGATGCTGGTGCTGCTACTCTGGGAGTCGCTGCCTCCAAAAGGGCGCAAGTCCTCGTGGCGACGGCTATCATCTCTCCGGCTGATGCCCCGGGCGGATGGGGGTCCGTAGACATCCATGAAGTTGAGGTAGCTCTTGAGCATCTTGCCGTCGCTGGTAGCGTAGTACTTGTCGAGGTCGTCCGCCCTAGCCTTGACCTTGTTGGCCTGGTCAAAGTTGAAAATGGCGAAACTGGTCACGTAGCCCAGGTCGTCGACATGTACACTGGCATCGCGGAAGAAGTCCACAATCCGCTCGCTGGAGCTTGAGAGATTGTACCATAGAATGATGGGGTTCAAGAAAATGCTAAGAATATCCCGAAGAAGGATCTTGATCTTGAGGTCGTAGAGTTTGGTGAACTCGCCCTTGACCTCCTCAGTGTGGAGCCGGCCCTCCCAGGTGTCAGGAAGAAAGTGGGTGAACTCGACGATCTGGCGCATGGCAGCTTCAGGCTCAAAAATCGCCGCTTCGGACGCCGTCATGCCTCGAGCAACCGCGATGATGGTACCAAAGATTCCAATATAGAATAGCACCGAACTATCGGGGGCGATTTCCATGGCCAAGAGCTCGGGGTCGTAAATTGAGGCAATACCAAGCACAGCTGCAAACGAACTGCAAATAAATATGACGAACCGCAGGGCAATGTCGGTTTTCTCGCGGGGGAACTGGCTGATGTACCGCACGGCGGGGATCGCGCTCATGCCCAGTCGTCTCGTGAACAGATGGTAAAGCTCGTTGAGCTCCCGAAGCTTCCACTCGGCCAAAGGAGTGTACTGTCTTGTGCCAATTGACGAGGGGTCATGGTGATACTCGTTGAAGTAGCGGAAGAAGTAGTACAGAGACATGTAGACTACTGCAAAGGGTGCGCAGACGATGTTCATGATTGCGGCGAATTGGAACCGGCGGCGCAGGCCCTCGGCGAGAATGCGCCGCTTGCCTTCCTGCAAAAACACAGGCCTCAGCTTGCCCGACTCGGTGAACACAAAATCAAGAATGCAGAGGCTGATACTCCACTCCAATGTTTTGGTCAAAAACTCGTACTCACCCACGAATGGCAGGGTGATGTTCAGATCGAGCACGTTCTTCGTGTATAGCGCAATCAGGTAGTTTTCCTTGCGCATGATGCGATTGGCGATGTTGTGGGCGTCTAATGGTTTGGGGCTGCCGTTGGTGGCCCGGCCCGCCGCGGCCATGTTGATAGTGCTGAGCTTGACAATGCGGGCCACAACCTGCTGCCACGAGATGGTCTGGATCTCGTTCTCGTTGATATCCAGCAGGTGTTGGTAGAACGCCCGCAGCTCGAGCAGCCGGTTAATATCGCTGATGTACTGGAACAGCTTTACAAACCACAGGGCTCCGAACAGCCACAGGCCCACCTTGTGGAGGAACGATGTCTTGGCCAGGCAGTGCTCGACGCGGATCTGTGACAGCTTGGTTGCACCGTGTAGCCGTGAGTAGTCGATGCAGCTGCCCAGGTACGTGGAGAACACAACCACAAACAGCACAGTGGCCATGGTCAGGGCCCGCTTGAGCACAATGCACAGGAAACCCTTGTCCAGAAAGTACTGGTAGACATCAACAAGAAACATGTCGAGGTTGTCGACGTTGGCCCATCTCCACATGGCCAATTCCTTGGCTGAGAGCAGCGGCAGCGCCTGGGTCTCAGCGATGGGCAGCGGGAGGTGCGGTTGGACGAGGAGCGACGGCGCCACCTCCTGGGACTCGTCGTCAAAATGCTCGTAGACCGAGCGATCCATGGTCAGCTTGAGAGTGTTTCACAATGCGTATTTCAGCCAATTGACCGTGCGCTCGTTGTCGCTGGTCCAAAAGTGCGTGGGAGGAGTTTAAGTCCGGGGAGGTGCAGGTGGGACAGCTGATGGAGGTCTGGCGTTATCTGTGTCACGTGACGCAGATGCGGGTCTGGTGGCATAATTAATGAACATTCTGCCAACTTCTCCGTCAGGACACCCACTTCCAGCCAAAAAATCCCCGGGACTTAGTTCGAGCCATGGCGTCCGCTCTTGTCCCCGTGCCGTCCATCCAGGACGCGCACCTCTGTAACCCGAAGCCGCTGATTCTGCGGCCCTACGGCTGGCCCTTTTTGATTCTGTATCCCATCTTTGGCTACTACTACTTCAACCACTACGAGCAGTACATTCGCGGAGGCGAATGGACCTACGTGTACCTGGGTGGTATTGCCTCGGTCCAAATTCTGTTGTGGCTGATGCCATTCTGGAACGTTTCCGTGCGCGAGAGCTTTGAGACCACCCCCGCCAAGTCTGTGGCCGAGGCCAAGCTGATCAAGCTGGTGCCTGCCTCCAACGCTGGTGTTCCCGACATCTGCCCGCTCGTTTACGACAAGGAGGGCAATCTGTCCTTCAACTTCCACAAGCGTAACTTCATCTACAACAAGGAGTCCAACACTTTCGCTCCCCCCGAGTTTCTTATCAACCAGGATGGCGTCACTGTGGGCGCTTTCCAGGAGACCCGTGGCCTCAATCTGCCCCAGATCCACTCTCTCTCCAAGAAGTACGGTCTCAACAAGTTCGATATCCCCGTCCCCACCTTCCTCGAGCTGTGGAAGGAGCATGCCACCGCCCCCTTCTTCATCTTCCAGATCTTCTGCATTGCCCTTTGGTTCCTTGATGAGAAATGGTACTACTCGCTGTTCAACGCCTTCATGTTGGTGGCTTTCGAGTCCACTGTTGTCTGGCAGCGCCAGCGCACTATGCTCGAGTTCCGTGGCATGGGCGTCAAGCCTTACCCCATCTTTGTGTTCCGCGATAACAAGTGGAGAGAGATTGAGACCGACCACATCCTGCCTGGTGATCTTGTTTCCATTGACCGCAGTCCTGAAGACTCTGGTCTGCCCTGTGACCTGCTGCTCATCAACGGTACTGCCATTGTCAACGAGGCCATGCTTTCCGGTGAGTCCACTCCCCTGTTGAAGGAGTCCACCCAGAACCGTGCTCCCACCGCTGCCCTTGATATCGAGGGCATTGACAAGAACTCTGTTCTGTTTGGTGGTACCAAGGTTCTCCAAGCCAACTTCCACGCTCAGGAGACCGGTATCCCTGCTGCTCCCAACAAGGGTGCTCTTGCCGTGGCCATCCGCACCGGTTTTGAGACCTCCCAGGGTAACCTTGTCCGTGTTATGATCTTCTCTACCGAGCGCGTCGGTGCCGGTAACAAGGAGGCCTACTTCTTCATTCTGTTCCTGCTTGTTTTCGCCATTGCCGCTTCCTGGTACGTTTGGACCCAGGGTATCGAGGCCGGTCGTAAGGAGTCCAAGCTTCTGCTTGACTGTATCCTTATCATCACCTCTGTTGTTCCCCCTGAGCTGCCCATGGAGCTTACCATGGCCGTCAACTCTTCTCTTGCCGCCCTTGCCAAATACTACATCTACTGCACTGAGCCTTTCCGCATTCCCTTTGCTGGTCGTGTCGATGTCTGCTGCTTCGATAAGACCGGTACTTTGACTGCCGAAGATCTTACTGTTGAGGGTGTTGCTGGTCTTCTTCCTGATAACGAACTTACTCCTATTGCCGATGTCCCCCACCAATCTGCCCTTACTCTTGCCGCTGCCCACGCTCTTGTCCTTCTCGACGATGGCGAGGTTGTTGGTGATCCCATGGAAAAGACTACTCTTAATGCTCTTGGCTGGAAGGTTCTCAAGAACGACGCTGTCCAGCAAAAGGACAAGCCTTCCCACCACCTCCGCATTCTCAAGCGTTTCCAGTTCTCCAGTGCCCTCAAGCGTTCTTCCTCTGTTGCCAAGCTCGCTGATGGCAAGCTTTTCGTTGCCGTCAAGGGTGCCCCCGAGACTATCCAAAAGATGTTGGTTACTGTTCCTGCTGGTTACGAGGAGACTTTCAAGCACTTTACTCGTAACGGTTCCCGTGTTCTTGCCATTGCATACAAGTACCCCGAAGAGCTCAAGTCTGAGGCTGGTGTTGTCAAGTACTCCCGTGAGTCTTGCGAGGCCCAACTCATCTTTGGTGGTTTCCTTGTCTTCCACAGTCCCTTGAAGGATGATGCCATTGAGACCGTCAAGATGCTCAGCGAGTCTTCCCACCGTGTTGTTATGATTACTGGTGATAATCCTCTTACTGCTGTCAAGGTCGCTGACCAGGTCGGTATTGTTGAGCGCCCCACTGTTATTCTTGATGCCCCCGAGGACGGTCCCCATGAACTCACTTGGGAGACTGTCGATGGTTCTGTTACTATTCCTGTTAAGCCCGAAGACCCTCTTGACCTGCGCCTATTCGAGGACTACGACCTGTGTGTCAGTGGTTACGCTCTTGGCCGTTTGCAGGAGCACAAGGACATTGCTGATTTGATCCGTCACACTTGGGTGTACGCCCGTGTCTCTCCTTCCCAGAAGGAGTTCATTCTGACTACACTCAAGGAACAGGGCTACATGACCCTCATGTGCGGTGATGGTACTAACGATGTTGGTGCTTTGAAGCAGGCCCACCTTGGTGTTGCCTTGCTTAATGGTACTGACGACGGTATGAAGAAGATCAATGAGCAGGCTCGTATCAATGCTATCAAGAAGACTTACGAGAGCTCTCTTGCTCTTGTCAAGCGTTTCAACGGTAGACCTCCTCCCCCTCCTCTTCCTATTGCCCACCTGTACCCCCCTGGACCCCAGAACCCCCACTACATCAAGGCCATTGAGAGCCGTGGTGGTACTGTTGATGATGCTACCCGCAAGGAGATTGCTCGTCTTCAGGCTGCTGAGCCCGTTCCCAATGCCCAGGACCCCAGCGCCAAGGCTGCCGAGTTTGCTGATAAGCTCAACGGTATGCTAGGTGAGGAGGAGTCTGAGGCTCCCACTCTTAAGCTCGGTGACGCCTCTGTTGCCGCTCCCATCACCTCCAAGCTTGCCAATGTCAGTGCTGTGACCAACATTATCCGCCAGGGTCGTTCCACTCTTGTTGCTACCATCCAGATGTACAAGATTCTTGCCTTGAACTGTTTGATTTCTGCCTACTCTTTGTCTGTTCTTTACCTTGCAGGTATCAAGTTTGGCGATGGCCAGGCTACCATTTCTGGTCTGCTGCTTAGTGCCTGTTTCATGTCTATCTCCAGAGCCAAGCCCACTGAGAAGCTTTCCAAGGAGCGTCCCCAGCCCGGTATCTTCAACATCTACATCATGGGTTCCATCCTTGGTCAGTTCGCCATCCACATCGTCACCCTTATCTACGTTACTAGCCGTGTCTACGAAATTGAGCCCAAGATTGAGAAGATCGATCTCGAAGCCAAGTTCGAGCCCTCCCTGCTTAACACCGCCGTATACCTGCTGCAGTTGATCCAGCAAATCTCCACCTTTGCTGTCAACTACCAGGGCCGTCCTTTCCGTGAGGCCATGTCTGAGAACCGTGGTATGTACTATGGTGTTCTTGGTGTTCTCGGTCTGGCCTTTGCCGGAGCTACCGAGTTCGTTCCCGAGATGAACGAGGCTCTGAGCCTGCACAAGATGACCACCGAATTCAAGGTTATGATCACCACCGTGATGTTGTTCGACATCGGTGTGTGCTACGTGATTGAGTACACTCTCAAGTACTTTTTCTCTGACTTCAAGCCCAGCGATATTGCCCTGAAATTGGACGAGCGGGAATCATATGTCCAACACCGCAAGAAGCGCTAAATATAGAGGAGACTAAATAAAAAACGTACATACATGCTAATCGTCATTTTCTAGCTGTTTTCCCCGGATTTCCCCTGATGCACTTTAATGGCTGAGCTTACGTGAAATTTCATCCATCGATCATGGGAAAAAGAAGTGCTGCTGGAGGCTCTGGAAAGGGTGCCAAAAAGCATAAAGCATACTCTGTTTTAGAGCCTGGTTGGCAGGGAGTGTTTGTGACATGTCCCCGTGGCCGTGAGACGGCGTGCCGTGCCGAAATCATAGCCCTGGCCGAGGAGCATGCTCAGAAGCTGTGGCCGGAGCTTAATGACGATAATGACGAAGATAACGACGACAACGAACAAGATATTGAAGCATTGATCAAGCAGGAGATTGCTGCGATCAAGGACAGAAAAACCAAGACGCTGATCCAGGGCCATATGATTGGAATTGAGTGCGTTGTGTTCATCAGGACCAAGGCTCCCATTGATCCCGTCAAGCTGGTGATCTCGATCTGTGAGGAGGCCCTGGAGACCAAGGAGAAGAAGACCCGGTACGTTCAGAGACTGAGTCCTACCTGTGGACTTGTGCATGCCACTTTGGAGAACATTGAGAAGCTCAAGCCTGTTGTGGAGAGCGAGTTCAAGGACGGAGGCTTCAAGTTTGCAATCAGACCGACCATCCGTAACAACACACAGATCCCCCGGGACGAGCTAATTACTGCTGTTGCCCGGCTGGTTGGCCCTGGCAATTCGGTGAATCTTAAGGACTATGATAAACTTATTCTCGTGGACTGTTTCAAGTCGGTCCTCGGACTATCTATTGTCGACCAGCGGTTTGAGACGCTGTCGAGATTTAATCTAACACATATTCACGAGCGGTTGATTGCCGCTGAAGCAGCCGAAGCTGAAGCAGCCGAAGCACAAGAAAAAGAGGAAACTGAGTAGTTAGTTCAGCTTAGGATAATAAACTAAGGGCTCTTCCCAGGCGAGCCAGTCACTCTGGTGGGTGGGCAGCAGACCCATCTGGCCGACCTTCCAAATTCCGGCCGCGACCATCAACAGCGAGCAGCCAATGTAAACCAGCTTGGTCATAAAGATGTCGGTCTTGATTTTCGGGCTGTCGAGATGGAAGAACGTCTGCTGGATGTCCATGATCTGCTGCAATGGGCCCAAAAAGAACATATAGGCGGTCATCGACACGGTGACAACCTGGAGCTGGCTTCCGGAAAAGTAGCTCATAATTAAATTACCGGGCAGGCTCTTGGCCGGGGCCAATGCCAGCTCCCACGCACGCTTGATCTTCAGCGTGTCCTCGTCCTCGCCTCTCTTCTTGTCGGCGCCCTGCACCGACGTGTCCAGCATTGCCGGCACCGCAACCTTCATGGGCTTGGCCGAATAGCCAATGCCCGTAGCCTTGGCCCGGTCCGTCTGCTCGTAAAACCACTGTGGCACCTGGAGCTCGCCCCTGGACGTCATTGACTAAGGGAGAAGCTGGGCAGGTTGGAGATAACTTGACATATTCCGAAATTTTTTGGCAAGAGGTAAAAGTAGTATGAAAATCAAGCATCCTCCTCCCAAATTGGCGGCTACACAACCTGTGACTGTGTATGTGTCGTCCAAAGGGCCATTTGTGTCTGCCCTGAAGCGGATCCAGCGAAACGTCGAAAGGCTCGACCGTAACAAGCTGGGCCGGTACCTGACTGTGTTCGGGCTTGGTCTGGCCATCCACAAGACGCTTGCCCTGGCCATGGAGCTCCAGGTGCAAGGATACGTCGTGGAAATCCGCACCAAGACACTGACAACCCATGACGAGGAAGTTGACGAGAACCAGGCCGAGACAACCATGAGCAGTCGGTCGGTCAGTGCGGTGGAATTACGGGTGTGGCCCAATAAAAATCGTTAATTGCGTGGGGGACTATTTATTTTACATACGGTGCTTGGCAGCGTGCAGAATGGCCAGCAGGTCCTGTGCCATCTTGCCCTTCAGGCTGTGCAGGTTGGATTCGACGATCCGGGCGGCCTCCTGGTAGTTGCCCTTGTAGAACTGTCTTTCGGCTGCGTACTTGATGCGGTTGATGTCGATTTTGGCCGAGGCTCCCTTCTGGGTGTGGTCAAAGTAGTCTTCGTTCTGGACGACAGGGCCCTCGCCTTGGAACTGGTCGAGCTGCTGCTCCCACGCCTCCTGGGACTGGGACTTGCGTCTCTTGGGCTTGATGCCGCTGGTGGCATTGGCAGCCAGGGCCGGCCCGGTGCTGTACTCGATGGTCAGGGCATCCAAGTACACTTCTTGGACGTCCTCGTCAGGCACGCCATTCTCGTGGATCAGCACGCCAAAGTCAACTGTCTCACCGAGTGCGATCATGGGCGCGTGCCATGTGGCCACGCCGTAGGTGACGGCCTGGTCGCCCTTAGCCAGAAAGGCCTTGGTCTGCTCGATCACAGGCAGTCCGTCAGGACCTGTGGGAGCCACGATCACCATGTATGCGATGTCGCTCTTGTCCCGTCCCAGAGGCAGGAACGTCTGTGTGGAAAAGGGGTGTCTCTCGAGCACCTTTGATGTGTAGTCGAATGCACCGGGCTTGTCCTGGCTGGGCACGATCAGGTGGGCTGGCGGAGAACACCGAAACAGGTTCCAGTTGGCTGTAGCCGGGGTGCTACTGGGGCAATCGGCGTATTTATTGGCAATGGGCGACACCTTGAGCAGCTTGGTGGCCGTGCCGTAGTTTGCAGACTCGGATTGGACTTTTTCGAGCTGGTGAGCCGAGGAAATGACTCCGCCGAACGGAGCGAACGAGTCCGGGGTCAGCGGCTCGGCGACAATGTGTAGATAAGTAGTAAACGTAGCCAGTACCATAGCTAACAAAAGCAATAGCAAAAGCAGATAAGTGAATCAGAAGCTAGAGATAAGCTGAAATCTTTAATGGTACCCTTCAAAGATTAGACGTCACGTGAGCCCCGCATGGCCCATCCCAGCATACTTCTCCCCACAGCTTGTTCCAACTTGTCATCTCGACTGCCAGTTGCAACACAATGGACGGCAACTACTCGTACCACGACCGGGCCCGGGCAGGAATGCAGGTCCCCATGACGCCCGAGGCAGCGGCAATTGCCTACATTCAGTCTGTGGCTCCCCCGCACATTCCTCCCCAGCCACTGTACAAGTTCTACGCGACCAAGTCGAACATCCAGCTGTTCTCTGGTGGTGGCATCGACGGCAACATCGACTTTGACGCCAACGTGGAGCACCGCACCAAGGTCAAGGACGAGGTGACGGCACGCAAGTCAGCACAGGAGTTCAGCAGCTACCTCAACGCGGTGCGAGCCGAGCGCCAGCAGACGTGGGGCGGATACTGGGAGCGCAAGATGGAGCTCAACTCGGACATTTTGGAGCTGGAGCGCGAGGCGTTCACGGACTCGCAGGCGCAGGCCGCCGATTACGACTACAGCGACGATGAGCAGCCCCGGCGTGTGCGCACGGCCGCGAACGTGCCTGTGATCCGGGCCAACGTGGGCGCGATGGACCTGCCCAAGCCGCGGTCAGTGGTGATTCCCGACCCCCGGGACGTGGGACCACAGATGGACATGCGGGGAAGCTACCAGCAGCAGCTCCAGCAGCAGCAGCTCCGGGCTAGGAGAATGAGCGGACGGCTGCATTAGTCTGGCCACCAGGCCAAGCCAACAAGCACAAACAGCTGCCTAAACAATTCAAGTCTGAACGAAGGCTTCAATGAACAGTCCGCGAGAACAATAAACAACCAGAGCAGCCAAGCTGAGCTACAATTTAGCCTTTGCCAGGAAAGTCTCAGTTTCAGCTGCCTTCGCTAGCTGCCTCCCGCAGCCCCCTAATTTATGTGATGTCAATACGAGAAAAATAAAAGTTATAGAAAGTCTCTAATAATGTACAGTAGAGCGTTCAGTGCCCCGGTCGTGCCCTAGCACGCTAGAGCAGCTTTTGATGGCGGTTTTTGCGGGTCAGGTATGCGTTGTAGGCGACGTAGGACACGATCTGCGCGGCGGCCACAATCAGCACAACCGTGAGCAGCGATGGGCCGGCCGCGGGTATGCTGGAGGCGGCCAATGTCTGTGAGATGGCCTCGCGGTGGCCCTCGGAGCTGGTCTCAATCTGGCCGAGCTTCTGGTGCAGGCTCTGGATCTCAGCGCTGATGGCCGGATCCTGCTTGCCGCCCTTCGCAGCCAGCTCGTGCACAGTGTTCTCGAGGCGCTGCAGGCGCTGGCTCACGGCGTTGACGTTGTCACGCAGCAGCTGGATGTCGCGGGGCAGTGTCTCGTCGGTCACGGGCTGCTGGTTCTGGTACTGCTCGTGGAACGACACCTGGCGGGCGGCCTGGTCGGCCACGATGAGCTCCTGCTCACGCTGTTGGCGCTGGACATCCTCGAGGCGGGCCTCCAGACGGGCAATTGTATCCAACAGAGCCTGGTCGGCACCGCCAGCGGCAGCAGCAGGGGCAGCAGGGGCAGCGTGGTCTGCATGGTCTGCGGGAGCAGCACCACCCTCGCCAATGAGCTTGTTGCTGGGCACATGGGCAGCCAGCTCTGCAGAAAGGCCTTGTGTCACCTGCAGGCTGTCGATGGCAAATGTGTCTCCGCTTGTCTCTGTATCAGCAGAGAAACCCACGTAGTAGCCTGAGGGGAAAGCAATCTTGTCGCTCCAGAAACACTTCTGGCCGTTCACATCGACGACAAACACGCCCTTGCCGTAACCTGCCCGGATCTTGATGGGCGAGGCTCCCGAGTTTCTGTAGTCAATGCGGCACAGCGAGAACGACTGCTGTGGGGCCTGGTCGGCACTCAGAAACTTGTTGGAACCGTCGTTGATGTGACCACGCACAGCACCAGCAAGGTCGCCGTTCTGGCCGTAGTCGTCCCATCCCAGCGAGTCGAGCATGACCGCCAGACCGTCCCAGGCATCGGCCGAGCCGTGCACAGGGCCCTTGGGCAGCTTCTCGCTGGTGTACCACAGAGCCACACCGGACCGGCCCGGGGCCTCGTCGTTGACCGACTTGAACGTGCGCACGGAGGCCTCCAGCGTCCACTCGTCGAACGCTACCGTGTCCTTGGACCAGATGGAGCCCGCCAGGCCTGGGGCCGTGCCCACCCGGATAACATCAATGCCCGGGTGGGCGTCGCCATTGATATCCCAGCCGGTGAGATCGAACGGTTTCTCCAGCGCCAGCGCCGTCACCATCGTCGAATACAGCAACGCTTTCCACATGGTGTGCGTGTCAGGACAGATACTCCAGGTAGGGTCTGGGGAGGAGCTTGGCAGTGACAGCTATGACATAGCCAGCAGCTGGGAGGTGGAGGAGGTACTGGGACAGGAAAAGGGGGCGGTAAAAGGGGCAAGGGAGCGTGCTAGAAGGCTCAGTTTTTGCAGAAATATCCAATGATAGCCAGTTTTTATAGCAATGAAATTTTCAGTCTTTAATTTTTCTTTTCTTTCCACTTTACTGTGCTCTTTGCTGCTCTGCTGCTTCTCCCTGCTACTCCCAGCTACTACTGTCAGCTATCGCTGCCAGCGCTCCTAGCAGCGCTCTGACTAACTTGAAATTTTCACACAATCACACTATCACAATGTCGTTTCTGGGTCTGGGTGGTAACAAGTCCATGGGCGGCGTGTCCGACAAATTGAAGATGGAGGCGGCCGAGACCGAGCTCGACATGGTCACCGACATGTTCAACCGTCTCGTCGACTCGTGCCACAAGAAGTGCATCACCTCGTCCTACACCGACGGCGAGCTGTCCAAGGGCGAGGCCCTTTGCCTCGACCGCTGCGTTTCCAAGTACTTTGACGTCAACACCAAGGTCGGTGAGCAGATGCAGAAGATGGGCCAGAGCGTCATGGGCCGCTGAGCAGCCCCAGCTCTCGTGGGACCGTCCCGGCTGTCCCTTGCATGATCACTAGTATATGTATGTACAGGCTATATAGGCAATAACGATTAACCAGCTGAACCGCCAGCTCGACTCGGGCTAGAAGCCGAACAGGTTGGCCAGACGCATCTTGACGCCCTCCACGGAGTTCAGCTTGGGCCGCACGTCCAAATAAAAAGACGGCCGATCCGGGTTCCGGGGGTCGGGCGTTCCTGAATAAAAATCAATGATGTACTCGATGGGCGTCCCGCACCGGTCCACCACCCAGTCGTGTCTGTCGAACGGCTTGGTTGCTCCCATCAGCAGCATGTTGAGCCGGGCCTTGGGCGAGATCTTGGACGAGTCGCCAGAAAACCGGGCCAGCTTGGGGCCTCCGCACTTGCTGGCTCCCCAGCCGTTCTCCCACTTGAGGATCTCGGCCCACGCCCGCTCGTTGACGGCATTGTGAATGGGGATCACCACGGGCATGTCCTTGGCGTCGGGGCTGTGGTTTTTGCGAATCATCGCCGAGTAGAACTGCTGCTGCGAAGGGTACACCCAGTTGCCTTCGGTGCCAGCCCGGGGGATCGTCGAGGTCTCGCGCTCGGAGCTCAGCTGCTTGGGCACGTTGGCCAGCGGGGGCAGTCCCTCGCCGCCATTGCCGCCATGGTCTGCCCATTTCGAGTGGTCGACGGGGCAGGACGCTGTGGCCGGCAAAGCAGCCGCTCCACTGCCCGTCTCGGGGTGGCCCGCAGGCTTCTGGGGCATCGTGGCAGCTGCAAACGCCGTGTGGTCCACGGGGCAGCCAGCCGGCTGCTCGTTCGGTGTAGGTGCCATAGTTTTGTCGGAGGTGACTCTGCTCGCAGCCTGATTTACAGCACTGAAATTTCAAAGCACTGCGATTTGCTTATCCTTACCAAACCCTGGGACCTTTGATCTGCCAGAGCAGACCGTGTAATTGGAGCGAAATTGAAGGAAATTGGCGCTGAATTCGAGGTTCCAGCTCACTTTATTAGGATTTTATTTTGCATTTTCGGGATTTTTGTTCTTCTAGTGCGGTACCATGGTTGTGACAGCGTTCAGTGCTCCCGGAAAGGCCCTGCTGGCCGGTGGTTATCTGGTCTTATTTCCTGAATATTCTGCCTACTCGGTCGCTTTATCGAGTCGGATGCATGCGGTGGCCGAGTCTGCCCCTAGTAAGGCCATCTCTGTGGCCAGCCCGCAGTTTGACTCGCAATGGGCCTACAATGTGGAGGACTATCCCCCCGCGGTGACGAGCCAGACCCACAAGAACCCGTTCGTGGAGGCCGTACTCAAGGTGGTGCGTGCCTACTACGGCGAGGAGATCCGCGGCGGCTCAATTACTGTGTACTCGGATGATGGTTTTCACTCCCAGACCGAGTCGGTTCCCAGTGCCATTGCCCGGTTCAAGAACCATGGTAAGGTCATCACCGAGGTGCCCAAGACGGGTCTGGGCTCGTCGGCCGCGCTGTGTGTAGTTGTCACTGCTGCCGCTGTTGGTCTGCAGGCTACAGGTGCCGAGGAGACCAGTGAATGGCGCGACTTAATCCACAACCTGGCCCAGGTCGCTCATTCGCTGGCCCAGGGCAAAGTGGGCTCAGGTTTCGATGTGGCTACAGCTGTCTACGGCTCTATTCAGTATTCACGGTTCTCTCCCGCCCTGATTCCCCTCGAGGCCGATTCCCAGGCTCTGAAACAGGCCGTCAACGCCTCCTGGGACCAGGTTACACGGCCCATTGCCATTCCTACGTCGCTCACCATTGTGATGGGCGACGTTGTCGGCGGTTCTGAGACCCCTTCAATGGTCAAAAAGGTCTTGGAGTGGCGCAAAACCAAGCCCGAGGAGGCAGGCCCCGTGTGGGATGCTCTGGCAGCAGCCAACACGGCCTTTACTGAAGCCCTTCGCCAAAACGCATCATCAATTCAGCTGCGGGCCAAAATCGACGATATTCGCAAACAGCTGAAGGCCATGACCACATTCTCTGGCGTTCCCATTGAGCCTGATGAGCAAACTGCCGTGCTGGACTACGCGGCCGAGACAGATGGCGTCATCAACGGCGTGGTTCCTGGTGCAGGTGGGCACGACGCCGTGGCCCTTCTTGTGGAAAAGCCCAAGCTTGGAAGCATTCTCGCGAGTCTCAGAAAAGATTCGAGATTGAGCCATGTCAACTGGCTCGAGCTGGCACCCGAGCCGCAGGGACTCACTGTCGAGGCCCCCGAGTCCTATCGCTCCTAATTTAAACTATGGCATTCACTAGTGCAATCCAAAAATACGGCAAAATCCAACGCTGTATTCATCGGCTGTACCCATAAAAAATAATAATAATAATAATACTTGAATAATATTTTATCTGCCTGCACCTCTTGATTCCATCTTTTGTGCAGCTGATAACAATGCTAAGTGTCCCTGCCTCGATTTAGATTGCACCAACCACATTTTCTTGTTTCCAGCTACTGCATTTATGCATAGGCTTGGCATGGCCATAGATAGTAATTCTTTAGGAATGCTGTCTCGATTTTTTTTCTGTTTTTGAGCTTCTTCCAAGAGTGGCCACCACTTGGACCAGCGGTTGCAGCCCGCGGACCAGTAATAGTGGTGCCTGATTCGGTAGCAATAATCTAGTTATCATGGTCGGTGCTTTCTGATTCGATATCACTATACTCAGATTCAGCATCAGTACTTCCGAAGTCAAGAACAGTAGTCCAAGTTTCAGTGGCGGCGGTCTCGGTTTCAACAACGGGAGTATGTGGTTTCATCTCAGGAGCAGTCAAAGGGACATCACGAGCATTTTGCTTCTCAAGAAGAGCAATCAAAGAGGCAAGATGGGCATCATTTCTTTCAAGGTAGGCATTTTGCTTCTCAAGAAGAGCAATCAAAGAGTCAATATGGGCATCTTGCCTTTCAAGGTAGGCATCTTGCCTTTCAAGGTAGGCATCTTGCCTTTTAAGGTAGGTATGTAGCTTCTCCAGAAAAGCATTCAAAGAGGCATCGAGGGCATCTTGCTTCTCAAGAGGAGCAGAAGTAATTGTGTCATTTGGATTCAGTACCTCGGCACTGGTATTTTGCATACTTGTATGAGTTCCAGCACTCGGCTTAGATTCGTCATTAGAAACTTGGCTTTCAATCTGAACTGTGTCACCAGGTTGAGTCTCGGATGTATAATCGATAGTACCGCCATCTATCAGATACGATAGAGCTGCTATTATAAGGCATAATACATTAACAATCACGTCAATAGTATCAAGTCTTTTCGATTGTAGTGGTAGTAGATAACCACATGCTACAGGAATGAATA
This sequence comes from Wickerhamiella hasegawae, assembly GCA_030572535.1. Taxonomy (NCBI): domain Eukaryota; kingdom Fungi; phylum Ascomycota; class Dipodascomycetes; order Dipodascales; family Trichomonascaceae; genus Wickerhamiella; species Wickerhamiella hasegawae. Next base: position 33,939 of record JAJLZZ010000034.1, read on the forward strand.
GCCAGGGCACGGGGGTCGGTATTAGCGGATTGTTAGTCTCTAAAGGACGTTTGAAAGACTCAGGCATCTCTTCGCTCTCTACATCTTTTTCACCAATAGCTGGAAGTTGATATTCCTGGTAGATTAGAGCAATAATGCCCATGCCGGCAATAGCAAAGCCATATGATACCTTCAATACCGTAGTGCCTGGAACTTCATCCAGGAGGGCAACTAGATATCCCAGCCCAGTGGCTAGCGTTATGCCACATAGGGCATAGAATTGTTGGTATTCAGACAAAGGATAGCGTTTCTTTTTTGAAAGTTTGCTTTTGCGGATTTTCGGCTCATTTTGTGCAAAAAATGACATACTTGTTGCCACAACATGCATAAATAGATGTAGGGTATCAATTGGAGAGCCAGACTGGTATCTGAAATAAGTAGGGATCACGCCTATCACTGCTCTTAGGCCCCAAGCGCTAATGAGTTGTCCTTTGGGAGGAAGAGATATCAAAGGAGTTCTGAGAATCAGACATCCGCACGAAGAGGTAATAATGATAACATCACATGCGAACAGTTCCCAACTTGAACGTGTCGTATCATAAGAGCAGACGTACTTTGCTGCCACGCTCACAAGAGGTAAAACACTAACTGCATTGTAACTGCGAAGATGTGAACAGACATAGTCCCGAAAGAATGTGTTCTTAGAGGTCTCTGTACCCGGAGAACCAATTGGCCTGTTATGGCCAAGGAGAGGTGCTACCATAGCACAAGTGTATTGGTACAGATAGTGAGAAAGTGGATGCGTGCACGCAGAAATATAAACTAGGTTGCATAAACAGAATAGGATATTTACCCACCTGCATACAATGCGTCGCTTATGGTTCACCAGAATAGTGCATAACCTCAATAACCAAACGGCCGCATGAATTTGAACGACTAATATACCATTGATTGGGTTTGTTGAGCTGATCATGATTTGTTTCCTCTTTTGATGTTGATTCATTTAGGATATGTTTTTTATTAGCGAGAACCTCAAGAATCCTACAGCTAGCTTCAAGAACAGCGACATGACACCGTAGACTAGCGCATCGCCGCAGTCCAGTCCATAGCAGAGCTTGTAAAGTATAAATCCACAGTTAGAGCTGCCAGGGACAAGGCACTCGTCACTTTGTGGCTGGTACTGCCGGTCAATCCAAATTTCATTTCCAGATTGAGCCCAGCTACAATTCGCTTTTGATCAATGTCGATTGTGCTTGTTGCACAGGCTGCAGCAAGACTTGGAGTTGCCTAAATGGAGCCACGAATTGAAAGACCCAAGAAGTGGGCGTGGGTGATATTATCGTCATAATATATCTATGATACGTAGTAGTAAGCTTTAAACCTAACTAATAATGGCCCGTATATCGATATTGGACTGCCGTTATGTAAGGGGCTATATGCACATGTTGCAGGAGTGTGCTTTAGCATACGACGGTCGGACAGTCCTTGGAGCAGATGGAATCTTTTATTCGTTTCAGGTTTGATCATTCTATTCCTCGGATTATTGAAATATATAGCCACTTGGTTCATGTAGGTAATGAAGCCAGTCCTTCAGTCCTTCAGTCCTTGAATCTTCAACCTTGAATCCTTGATTCTTCAACCTTGAATCTTCAACCTTGGAAAGTCTTGATGTGAGCAAATGTGGCCAAAACAGCTCTCCAGACGGCTTTCAATGGCTTTTAATGGCTTTCTGAGAATACCAGCACCAACACACCAGGAAGCAACTTCACCGGCATCACTAAGTCCTCCAAGACGGCTCCAGCAGCTGGGACCGTAACGATGCACAGCCATGCCGGCCCAAGCAGGCTTCACCGGCCCAACAGCACTGCAAACCCAGCAGCGGTTGCTCCCAGCAGCCGGATCAGCTTTAGCCTCGGCTGTGCCACTGCGCCACGGCCGCAATTGCCACTGCTATGCCACAACGTTCCAGCCGAGTCATACGATACCTGCACGGCTCATTAACGGTTGCTCTAGATCATGCACTTTGAGTAATCAGTTTGGCAGCCTCGGCTATCGTGAGCTTGGGCTTTTTTTGCCAGTCTTGCGGGCTGGCCAGTGATCAGGCCGTTGGGACACCGCTGGAATTCTCTGGTGACCGCAGAACTGTCCTGTGGCCCGGTTAGCCGTCGTTTGCAGCCCAGCCGCAGCGTAATTTTTCAGCCACTGCAGCAGACCCGTGATTTTGGCGGTCCCGTCATCGCTGCAGCGCTTTGCAGTGGCTGAGTAACGGCAGGGTACTGGCGCAGTATATAAGCAACGCGACGGCCCTCAATATAGCAGTGATTCTATCGCACCCACATTCAATTGACCAAGCAAAACATGTCCAAGACCTTCTACGACCTGAGCCCCGCCGACGACAAGGGCAACCCCTTCCCCTTCAAGAAGTTCGAGGGCAAGACCGTGCTGATTGTCAACGTTGCCTCCAAGTGTGGCTTCACCAAGCAGTACAAGGAGCTCGAGGAGCTCAACAAGGAGTACAAGGACCGTGGTCTCCAGATCATTGGCTTCCCCTGCAACCAGTTCGGCGGCCAGGAGCCCGGCTCCTCTGAGGAGATTGCCACCTTCTGCTCCGTCAACTACGGCGTGACCTTCCCTGTGCTCAACAAGATCGAGGTCAACGGCAACGACGCCGACGAGGTCTACAAGTGGCTCAAGAGCCAGAAGACCGGCTTCCTCGGCTTCTCCGGCATCAAGTGGAACTTTGAGAAGTTCCTGGTCGGCCCCGACGGTAAGATCATCAACCGCTGGAGCTCCCTGACCAACCCTACCTCGCTCAAGCCCGATATCGAGAAGGCCCTGGCCCAGTCCTCTTAATTGGACGGCCCAATTTGCTCTAATTTGCTCGTCCACTGGACGTGATGTAACGCCTGTACATAACTTATAATAATGCTATTTTGTTGATTAAGCTGATCGCTTGCTTGCTTTAGCTTTAGTTGAATTGATTGAAATTAGCTCGTTAGGTTTAGTTGAAATAGCCGAAATCAATTCAATTGCTGAATTAGCTGGCCTTTCAGGCCTGCGGGGGTCGTCGAACGTGAATTTGCTACACAAATTACAGGGTTTAATTAATTCCAGCCAAAGCTGGGCGAGACCAATGGCTCAATGGCGAGGCTTCTTGGCCGGCCGCTCCTTCTCCTTCTCGTACTCTTTGGTGATCGCAGTCAGCAGTGTCTGGCCGCGACGCGACAGCTCCTGGGCCGTCCGTGACAGGAAGAACCAGTCGAAACGGAACAGAGGCGACTCCCGGATCGCCTCCCGGATCTGCTCGTACAGATTGGGTGCGTCCAGTCCAATGAGGTACAGCTGATAGACAATGAACCGGTCCTCATCCTCAGAGTACGTTCTCTTGCCTGCCTGGCCTGCAGGAAGGTCGAACTGGAGTTGTTGCAGCGGCGCGTCCGTGCTCTCCACCTTGCGCACAATGAACTCCCGCTGTAGAGCAAGCTTCTCCGCCTTTTCTTGTCCAGCGTCAATCAGTGACATGTACCGCTCGTACAACTCGATCTCAGTGTACCGTCTCCAGAACACCTCGTGGTACAGCCGCACGTCCGCCTCGCTCTTGTCGGGCATGTTCACGGCAATGTCCTCGATGCTGTCCCGGCCGAATGCAACCATCAAGTTGATGAACGTTGTGAACTCACGACGACTCCAGTTGCTGAAGCCCTTGCGGCTGAGCGTCCGCTTCTCCTCTTCCTCTTCTTCGGTGAGGGGCTCAGCATGGTCGATAATGTACTGCTCGAGCTGCTGGTCCAGCTGTCTCTCCTCGAGATCAGCCCCGTCACCAAGAGGCACCTTGTAGTTCATCTGCTTTCTGAACCAGGCGGTCTCCTGTTCCTGCAGGTCGTAAAGACGCTGGGGCCAGAACTGGTGATCCTGGAGGTGAATCTGCTTGGGGGGACGAGGGGCCGCCTTTTTATCAGGGCCATGCTGCTGTCTGATCACACCCTTGTAGTAGGCCTCGATAGAATAGTTTTCACGGCGTTCACGCTTCTGCATGGTAATCATCACAGGGTCACGGATCTTCTTGGGCTTGAAGTTGGTACCGTTCCACTCATATGTAGACTCACCACCATCGAATCTCTGCAGATCATCAATACCCAGGTTATCGTACTTGGACACCAGCTGGGCAGTACGCTCCTCACCACGCTCAAGAATGTCATCAATGTTGAACGAGTCATTAATCACTGTGCTCTTGTTGTCGAACACATCCTGGGCACCGTGCTGGATCATATCAAGCAGGTCATCCTTGGAGGCAGACTGGTTCTGCTGGGACTGGGCTCTGCCCTGCTGGATAACAAGCTGGTCCAGACGCAGCTTCTTGGCAGCACGCTCCACAACCTTCTCCTCGATGGAACTTTCAGTGACAAAGCGGTAGACGTAGACCTGCTTGGTCTGACCGATACGGTGAGCACGGTCCATGGCCTGGAGATCGGCCTGGGGGTTCCAGTCGGAATCGTAGAGCACGACAGTGTCGGCGGTAACAAGATTGATACCCAGACCACCGGCACGGGTTGTGAGCAGGAAAATGAACTTGTCGCTACCAGGCTTGTTGTATTCGTCAATAGCATTAACACGCACCTCGTGGGCAGTGGAACCGTCAATACGGTTGTACTTGTAGCCTCTGAAGTAGCAGTAGTCCTCAAGAATATCCAGGACACGACTCATCTGTGAGAAAATCAAAACACGAGACCCGCGTTCCATGCATCGTCTGAGGAGACCATCGAGCACTAACAGCTTACCACTGTTGAAAACGAGGTGCTCGTCAGTTGTGAAGGGAGGGCCCGGCTCGGCACCCTCGAAAAGGTAGGGGTGGTTACAGCACTTGCGGAGCTGCATGACAATGTTAAGCAGTCTGGACTTTTCGCGGCTGCCAATGGAGCCGTTAACGGCAGCAATGTCGCGCTCGAGAATCTTTTGGTACCAGTTGCGCTGCATCTCGGTCATGCCAACGTACAGGTTGACCTCCTTCTTGGGGAGCAGCGAGTGCTCGACCTCGCTCTTGACACGGCGCAGCAGGAAAGGACGCAGCACCTTGTGGAGCTGCTTAACCAGCTGGTCTTGGTCACCGCCCTGGCTCTCGAACCACTCGTCGAACACCTGCGAGTCGCTGAAGACATCGGGCAGCAGGTAGTTGAGCAGAGCCCACAGCTCGTGCAGGTTGTTTTGCAGGGGTGTACCGGTGATAAGCAGACGGTTACGGGAGCTGAACAACCGGATGATCTGGGACAGCTGTGACTCTTCGTTTTTGATGCGGTGGGCCTCGTCAATGACAATGTACTGCCAGGCGAACTTGCGGAACTGGGACTTTTCGCGCAGCACGGTCTCGTAGGAGGTGATGCAGACGTCAAAGTCGGCGGTCAGCAGCCGCTTCTGGATCAGCTCGGCACGGTGCTCTTTATCACCCTGCACGACCACGGTGGAGACGTCAGGGGTCCATCTCTCGAACTCGCGGCGCCAATTGTCGAGAGTAGACTTGGGCACCAGCACGAGATGCGGGCCGGCAATGCCACGGATGTAGCGGAGGTAACCCAGGAACGAAATGGTCTGCAGCGTCTTACCCAGACCCATTTCATCAGCCAGAATACCGGAGATGTTGTTCTCGTACAGCGAGATCATCCAGTTCAGGCCCTGGACCTGGTAGTCACGCATCTTACCCTGAATATAGGAGGGGCTCTCTGTGAACATGACGGTCTGGGCCTCGTTTTCCTCGTCGTCGAGCAATTCTGCGTCCTCCTGCTTCTCAGTCTTACGGTGTCTGTGGTCGCCAGACTTGGACTTGTCGCCCTGGGGGCGCGTCTCAATGGCGGCATCGGACAGAATACGGGCGAATTTCTCGTCCTTCTGTGCTCTGGCGTCAATAAAGTGCCGGAAAAGGTCGGTGAGCCCGATCAGGTAGCGGAAGCGTCTGGCCGAGTCCTCGATGTTCTGGCGGTCGAGGTGGGCGATTTGCTGGTCGACAAAGTAGCCCCGGCGCTGGCTAGAAATCTCCTGGGCCGTGAGCACCACCGGGGTCAGTGGTCTCGAGGTCACAGGCGACGGCGCCTCGGATTCGGGCAACGACGACATGAATGATGTAAGGGAGATTGATAATTTGTGAAGCTGGTGATTAAGGGGCCTGCGGGTGGTGGAGGGTTAGTGGCAGCTGGGGTGATTAGTGGAGCAGAGCCAGAGGTTACTGGGTTGCAGGGTATTTTGTTTGGGTTATTTGGGCGAATTGGTTTTATTTGGTTACTTGTTTGGGATTGGTGTGGGTAATTGGTTTTAGCTGGCTTTAGCTGGCTCTGTCTAGGTGCTAGGGGGCATAGGCCTTAAATAATGTGAAAAATCGCCATTCCGGCAGCCTGGGGACGCTCTAACCCAGACGCTTCGAGTAGTCGACATCGAATCCGAAATCCTCGTCCTTGACGTCGCCGTCGCGGATCATCCGGGCGTCCAGGCCGTCCAGCGGAGACGGTCCCGCAGGAGCACCAGCTTCAGTCTCGACAGGGGCATCGACCACCACCGGGGCAGCAGAGCTGACGAGCACGAACTCGTTGTCGCAGTGCGGGCAGAACGAGTCGGCCTCGGCGTCGAAGTCCCGCAGGTCCTTGCGGAACGCCTTGCGGCACTTCTTACAGATCATGGCCAGCTCGAGCGTCTTCTTGAGCGGGTGGTCCTCGGCCTGGGCGTGGCAGGTCGGGCAGTCGAAAAACTTGCGGCAGCACACGGTGCGCACGGTGACCTGCGCGTCGGGGTAGTGCTGGCACATTTTGGGGGCGGTGTGGTGGAGTTAAAGCGGTTGGCAGCCGGGCAAGCGTTCCTGGATGCACTGGCGTTGAACAATTTCAGCATCTGCTGCTGCTGCTGGCTCGGGTCATGTGACTTGCGCGATCGCGATGGAGCGGAATCGCGAGTCACGTGATTCATGCACGTTTAATCATCCAGCGCCCTATCTACCGGTTCCGGGAATCTCTATCTTTTCCATCTCCCTCCATCTTGTTCGACATGGAAACCCCGCCCGAACACTGCCCCGGCACCGAGTCCGAGCTCGCTGGTCTCGACGACGCCTGCCAGGGCTGTCCCAACCAGGAGATATGCGCCAGCGCCCCCAAGGGCCCCGACCCGGACATTCCTGCCATCACCGAAGCCCTGTCTTCTGTCAAACACAAGATCCTCGTGCTCAGCGGCAAGGGCGGCGTGGGCAAGTCCACATTCGCTGCCCTGCTTGGCTGGGCGTTTGCCTACGATGAGAACAACGAGATTGCCATGCTGGATCTCGATTTCTGCGGTCCGTCGCTCGCTCGCATCCTCGGCACCAATGGCGAGAAAATCCACGCCTCGGCCGCTGGCTGGTCCCCCGTGTACGCTGCCGACAACATGGGCGTCATGAGCATTGCCTACATGCTGCCCGACAACGACGAGGCCGTGATCTGGCGTGGCCAGAAGAAGAACGGCCTGATCAAGCAGTTCCTCCGCAACGTGCAGTGGGGAGACGTCGACTACATGATCGTGGACACTCCTCCCGGTACCAGTGACGAGCACCTCAGCATCAACCAATACATGGGCCCCAGCGGCCTTGATGGTGCCGTCATTATCACCACGCCGCAGGAGGTGGCCCTGCTGGACGTGCGCAAGGAAATCGACTTCTGCCGCAAGGCCGGCATCCCCATTCTGGGCATTGTCGAGAACATGTCCGGCTTCATCTGCCCCAGCTGCAAGGGCCGGTCCGATATATTTATTCCCACCACCGGCGGTGGAGCCCAGCTGGCCAAGGACACTGGCGTGCCGTTCCTGGGCGCCGTGCCGCTGGATCCCCGCATTGGCCAGTGCTCCGACTCGGGCGACAACTTTTTGGAGACATTCCCTGAGTCGCCGGCCACCGACGCCATTCTCAAGGTGATTGACAGCATCCAGAGCCAGGTCCAGGCGCTGCCCACGCCAGCCCACACCCCTTGAGCGGCAGTGCGGTGCAGCATGTGATCTGCTGTGACACTATGATATGTATGATACGTTATTTATAGATAAAATGACTCTTCTCCCTTTGGCAGATGACTTTCTGGGGTGACTCTAGCCGCTTGTGTCACTATCCATTTATTTCAGGGCTAGGGCCGCATGACACTGCATGACTAACCTAAAGCGTCATCTTTTCCACCTTTGCAGCTTTAAAGGCTTCCTTTATACATCTCCTTCACAACGAGACGTTATTTACCGACCTCGTTTTCACACCCCGGGTTTCGCTTTTTAGTTAAAAGAAGCATGTCGGACACTCAGCCTGCTGGTGAGGGACGTCCCAAGACGGAGAAGGAGCTCGAGAAGGAGCGCAAGAAGGCTGAGAAGCTGGCCAAGTTCCAGGCCAAACAGGCCAAGGCTAAGCAGTCTGAGGCTGCCCCCAAGAAGGCCGACGCCCCCAAGAAGGTCAAGGAGGTTGAGGTTGTGCCTGAGTTTGTCGACAAGACTGTTCCTGGTGAGAAGAAGATCCTGGTCAGCCTGGACGACCCTGCTCTCAAGGCCTACAACCCCCAGAACGTCGAGTCCTCGTGGTACAATTGGTGGAAGAAGGAGGGCTTCTTTGAGCCCAAGTACACCGAGTCTGGTGAGGTCAAGCCCGCTGGTCGTTTCGCCATTCCTGCTCCTCCCCCTAATGTCACTGGTGCCCTGCACATTGGACATGCTTTGACTGTCGCCATTCAGGATTCTCTGATCCGTTTCAACCGTATGAAGGGCAAGACCACCCTTTTCGTGCCTGGTTTTGACCACGCCGGTATCTCCACTCAGAGCATTGTCGAGAAGACCCTGTGGAAGAAGGAGGGCAAGACCCGCCACGACCTGGGCCGTGAAAAATTCATTGGCACCGTCTGGGAGTGGAAGGAAGAGTACCACGAGCGCATTAGAAAGCAGTTCGAGGCTCTTGGTGGCTCTTTCAGTTGGTCCTACGAGGCCTTCACCCTTGATGAGAAGCGTACCAAGGCCGTCAACGAGGCTTTCGTCCGCCTGTTCGAGGACGGTACCATCTACCGTGCCGAGCGTCTGGTCAACTGGTCTGTTGCTCTGAACACCACTCTTTCCAACCTCGAGGTTGTCAACAAGGAGCTGCCTGGTCGCACTCTTATGTCTGTCCCTGGCTACAAGGAGAAGGTCGAGTTTGGTGTCATCACCTCTTTCGCCTACCCCGTTGTTGGCTCTGACGAGAAGCTGGTTGTCGCTACCACCCGTCCCGAGACCATTTTCGGTGATACCGCTGTCGCCGTCCACCCCGAGGACCCCCGCTACAAGCACCTCCACGGCAAGTTCGTCCAGCACCCTCTGCTCGACCGCCAGATCCCTATCGTTACTGACGATGTTGCTGTCGACATGGAGTTCGGTACTGGTGCCGTTAAGATCACTCCTTCCCACGATCCTAATGATTTCGAGACCGGTACCCGCCACAAGCTGCAGTTCATCAACATCATGAACGACGACGGTACTCTCAACGAGCACGCTGGTCCCAAGTACCAGGGCATGAAGCGTTTCGACGCCCGTGTTGCCGTTATCGAGGAGCTCAAGACCAAGGGTCTGTTCATTGAGCAGAACGACAACCCCATGACTGTTCCCACTTGTGAGAAGTCTGGTGATGTTATCGAGTCCCTCATGAAGCCCCAATGGTGGGTTCGCCAGAAGCCCCTCGCCGAGGAGGCTATCAAGGCCGTTGAGAAGGGTGACCTTACCATCACCCCTCGTGCCTCCCAGAGCGAGTTCTTCCACTGGATGCGCAACATCCAGGACTGGTGTATCTCTCGTCAGCTCTGGTGGGGTCACCGCTGCCCTGTCTACCTCGTTCAGTTCGAGGGCGAGGCTCCTGCTGACTCTAAGGATTCCAACAACTGGATTGCTGGCCGCACCCTCGAGGAGGCCCAGCAGAAGGCTGAGGCCAAGTACCCCGGACGCAAGTTCACTCTGCACCAGGACGAGGATGTCCTTGACACATGGTTCTCCTCCGGTCTGTGGCCCTTCTCTACTGTCGGCTGGCCCAACATTGACGGCAACAAGGACATTAAGGACTTCTACCCCATGAACATGTTGGAGACTGGTTGGGATATCCTGTTCTTCTGGGTTGCCCGTATGGTCATGCTTGGTCTCAAGCTCACTGGCACTGTTCCTTTCTCCGAGGTCTTCTGCCACTCCCTTGTCCGTGATGCCCAGGGTCGTAAGATGTCCAAGTCTCTTGGTAACGTTATTGATCCTCTCGATGTCATCGCCGGTACTTCTCTCCAGACCCTTCACGATAAGCTCCGTGTTGGTAACCTTGACCCCGCTGAGATCAAGCGTGCTGAGGACGGTCAGAAGCTCAGTTTCCCTCAGGGTATTCCCCAGTGCGGTACCGATGCTCTTCGTTTCGCTCTCTGTGCCTACACCACCGGTGGTCGTGATATCAACCTCGACATCTACCGTGTTGAGGGTTACCGTAAGTTCTGCAACAAGATCTACCAGGCCACCAAGTTCGCTTTCATGCGTCTTGGCCCCGACTACAAGCCCCCTGCCAGCGCCAAGCCCACCGGTAAGGAGAGCCTTGTCGAGAGATGGATTCTGGCCAAGCTTTCCAACGCTGCCAAGCAGGCTGCTGAGCACCTTGACAAGCGTGAGTTTATGGAGGCTACCAGTGTGATTTACAACTACTGGCTCTACGAGCTTTGTGACGTCTACATTGAGAACTCCAAGTTCCTTATTCTTGAGGGTACCCCTGAGGAGAAACTGAGTGCCCAGAACACTCTGTACACATGCATGGAGGAGGCTCACAAGCTTATCCACCCCTTTATGCCTTTTATCACTGAGGAGATGTGGCAACGCTTCCCCCGCCGTGAGGGTGATAAGACTCGCAGTATCATCGAGGCTCGCTACCCCGACCTCGATGCTTTCGACGAGAAGGCTGAGCGTGAGTACAACCTTGTGCTTGAGGTTGTCAAGAACGTCCGTTCTTTGCTCAGTCAGTACAACATTCTCAAGGATGCTAAGGTTATTATTTCTGCTGTTGGCGACGACCACGCTACTGTCACTGAGCAGAAGCAGTCTATTCTCAGTTTGGTCAAGGCCGCTTCCGACTTGGAGATCACCACTGAGCAGGACACCCCTGCCGGCTCTGTTGTCGGTGTCGTGACCCCCGAGACCCGTGTCTTCGTTGTTGTCAAGGGCCACGTTGATTTCGATCAGGAGATCAAGAAGGCCGAGACTAAGATTGCCAAGGTCAACCAGCAAAAGGCTGCTCTCATCAAGCAGACCCAGGTGCCCGACTACGAGACCAAGGTCAAGGAGAGCGTGCGCGAGCAGAATGTCAAAAAGTTGGAGGGCTTCGAAGCTGAGCTCAACGGTCTCGAGGCTGTTGTTGCTGAGTTCAACCGTCTCCGTGTTTGATCAACATTGTTTAACGTGTATATAGAGATGCATGATAGTTAAATTGCACTTTTCGTGTTATATAAAATTACTATGCCTTCCAAGGGAAGCTTTGTTCGACGTCGGCGGAGATCTTCTGCCGCAGCTCGTTGTACTCGCTAGCACAGGACTGGTCGGCAGCCTTGAGCACGGCGAGAAGCTCCTCCTCGGTGAACTTTCCCAGACTCTCGCACAAAACCAGTTTCTGCTCGGGGTTTTCGGGGCCGTTTTTGAAGCTGTAGGCAACACAGTGGGTCGAAGTGGCTACAGCGAGATCATCAGGGGTAGGATTGGCCTTGACCTGGCCATCAACAATTGCCAGGGCACTAGCGGCAACCAGTCCAGACAGAGGAATGCCAGCATTCACAAGAGCCAGACTGGTGACGTTGATACCACCCGCAAGTTCATAAATAGTGTGCTCCAGGGGTTCACCGCTATCGAGGACTTGGATGACGATCTGGTACAGCGATCTGGGGTGGACCCGACGCATCAAAACAGACTGCAATGAAGCGTAGATTTGGTCCTGTATTAACACTTCTCTAATGGTGGTCAGGCCGATAGCAGGTCTGAATATGAGTTCGACGGTAGCCTGGGTAGGAAGCTCGTCCCTTGACTTGACTTCGAGAGGACCGTTGACGGAGCAAATCAGACTGGTCTTACCTTGACGAACGCCATGGTCTTTAACCCATTCGGCGGATCCGTCACTATTATGGAGACTCATTATAGAGATGCAACTAGATCGAAAATCCCAGGATCTTTTGGAGATTACTGACTTTTGTCAATTAGTCATCCAGGATCTTTTGAAAGTTTGGGATTTTTCAGAACTAGTTTTTTTTATTTCATGTGTTTGGTTTGATAAAAAGAGGCTCTGCTTTCCTTATTTATTATTTCAGTTGTTATTTAAATCAAACTACCAGCATTAAATGAACCACCTAAACTCAAAGTCCGATGTCACGGCTCTTGAGTCCATCATCGCGGGCGGATCAGCCGGTTTGGTCACCCGTTTCTTTATTGCACCGCTAGACATGGTCAAAATCCGGCTGCAATTACAATCGATTCCTTATCGTCCAGGAATTGCTTTCCATACACTCCGGGAAATCGCTAAACACGAGGGTATCCGTGCGTTTTGGAAGGGCAACACTCCAGCAGAGATGCTCTATGTATCCTACGGTGCAGTCCAGTTTTATTCCCTTCGCCTGATCAACCACTCGTTGAACACAATGCCGATGACCAGCGACCTCCCTGAATCTGCCAAGCAATTCATATCTGGTGGTACGGCTGGTATGGCCTCGACGTTTGTGACCTACCCGTTCGACTACCTGCGGACCCGGGTGGCCGCTAATAGATCCAAAGACAAGGTTCTGAAATCTACTATTAGACGTATCTGGGCCACCCACGGGTTCACAGGCTTCTACCATGGTCTGTCCACATCGCTGCTCTCAGTATTCCCTTATATGGGCATCTTCTTCTCGTCGTACACCTTTTTCCGTGAAGCCATGGCCGACAGTGCCAATGGACACTGGATGCCCCAAGTATTATCATCATCCGCACTTGCTGCCATTGTCAGTAAAGTTGCCATTTTCCCCATCGATACCATCCGTAAACGTGTGCAAGCCCATGGCGTGGAGACCGTGGATCTGGGTACAGGCAGCAAGGCCCGGCCCCACAAGTTTATGAAAACAGGCCACAGGATCTATAGAAAAGAGGGTCTGACCGGTCTTTATCGTGGCGTGACCATCTCCGTGCTCAAAGCCGCGCCCTCGTCATTTTTGACTGTGTATTTTTACGAATTCTTCTTGAATGGTCTCCGCAAAGTAGAGCCATCCAAGCCCATGTCCAACACATCATCTTAGCTCAACCTAAACTATATTGCATTAATAAATACGTTACAACGACCATGACTCCAAGTAGTTCTGGGATCCGTCGGGGGCATCACTGAAGAGCTCGAGCTCCTCGAACTCAAGAGCAGGGGGGTTCTTGCTCTTGCGGTTGTACTCTGCGGCATAAAGAGTCTCATAAGAGTGGGCCAGGAAATGCTCGAGCTGGTAGCTGGGCTTTCTGAATGGCTGGGACATGATTTTGGCCAGAGCAGCGATATTAGGCTGGTAGTGGTTTGTGAGAGCGCTGATCTCCCACAGGGACGACTCAATAGCATGTGTAAGAAGGGGGTCAGTCTCAGAAGGATCGAAGGGATCACACTCAGGGCCCACAATGTCTTTCTCACGGTGGATCATGAGCATGCATGTGGGATTACGCTTCAGCTGGTTGTAGACAAAGGGGATGATGGCCACGATGGCACCAGGGGGAGCGAACAGAGAAAGACGAGCAAGTCTCTTGATGATGGATGCAGGAATGGTTGCAGGCAGATGTGTACTGGTCAGGAACAGGTCGAGCAAACGCAGGAAACGGGCACGGTGGCTCGACACAAGAATGCTACCGTCCTCGAGCAGCAGGTAAAGCTTCTTGAAGAACTCGGGGTAGTCAAGGTTGTACTCCTGGATCAGAGAAAACAAACTGTTGAGGGCGAGAAGAGCAATAGAGCCTCCGTAGTTGTAGGAGTCTGTCAAGAAGTCCATGAGGAGCTGGGGCTTCTGCATGTGGGGAATGATCTTGACATGCAGGATTGTGAGAATGTCCTTGAGCTGTGTCATGTTCAGGGGCAGCTTCATGGTAGCCAGCCAAGCCTTCTGGAAAGCCAGCTTGTGAGCAGAAGCCTTGAGGGGGTTACCGATAGTCTTGATCTGGTCCTTGGGAACGGCGGGTCTGCCACCGTAGAACTTGCGGATATCGCTGTCTTCGGCAGGGAACTTCTCGAAGGAGGACAATACATTCTGGAGGTATTCGGCCTGCAGAGCACCGGCCTCGGCCTCGTTGGCAGCAAGAGCCTCGGGAATGGCCCTGAGGAAGAAGAAACGAGCGTCGTCGTATGCAAAGTATTTGGTCCACAGGGAGCCGAACAGCTCGTTCTGGGAGAACAGAGTCTCCTTGACAAGCTGCTGGAGCAGCGGCGATGCCCAATCCTGGCGGTACTTCCACTGGATCAGCACCAGCTTCATGGTGGCCTCGAAAGCAATCTCGGCGACCACAGGCTGCTCGCTGGCAGCGAACTTGAGCGTCTGCTTGGCGAATTCCTCGAGCTGTGTGTTGAGCCACTCGACGGTGACCTTGTCTGTCTTGGAGGCGCCCTGGGCCGCCGTGAGAGCGCCGTCTTTGGCGAGGATACCGAAAATTTGCACGATGGACGACGTCAGGCCGTGCACGGCGGTGGGCTGGGCGTCGGGGGTGTAGCTGAGGCTGTCAATGAGCTCTGAGATCTCATCGTAGTTGTCGCGAGAAGCTGTGACTCGCTCGACCACGGACATTTGGTGATTTAGCTGGTTATTTAAGTGGTGATTTAGCTTGTGCTTGACAAATTAATTTGTCGGACCCGAAGCTGGAAATTTTTGTGACTAAGCTGAAATTTCGAGATCGCCAAGCCAAGAGAAAAAAAAAAAAATTTGTAATGGATGGATCACATTCAGATATGCACCCAGTAAAAATTAGTCAGGAAAAAATTTAGAAAAATTTAGACTAAAAAGCCCCAACCCATATGTGGTGCCGTAACAAACAGAATTTTTGGTGCCGTGGGAAATAAGGGTACTCGGTAGAGATTTGCAGAACTGCAAACATTTTCGAGGGAAATTAATTTTTTTCATATTTCAAGTGCGCGACGGTGCAAAACCATGTTCCCGGGCATGTTTGAATTTAATTAAGCGAATTTCGGTTATTTCTGTGCAAAATGGATTTCTGGCCACCGCGACAGGCGACTGCAGTAGCCGACTGCGGGACACCGAGGTGATGGCTGGCATATCACCAGGGCAATCACTGGGGCAATGGCTGGCAGGGAGACGACCGTTAGAATCCAAACAAATTGGCAAATTTACTTGTATTTGTGTGAATATAATAATTGTGTATGGGCTGGCGCCAATATCCAATTTCCCGAGATTCTATGACATCACTTATCGTTCCGACGCTTCCGTGGTGCACAGCGTACATTAATTAGCTGTCCTATGCTCCACATGGTACCAAAACACCAATATGACAGGCTGCGATGACAGCGTTAGCGAAGATAGAGCAATTGCGACACGATTGCACGATGTTATATATTATTGTAGCGAATATTAAATAGTGATTGGGTGTTCAGGGCTCCAGAAAAGCACCAGAGAAGCACCAGAGAAATAAGCGTGCGCTTGGCACCCGAGCCGGCTCAACAGGCTGCGCAGCGTAATTTCCGAAATGGCCCCCAAACAGATGTGAGATTGCGGTCATATTACGGCCACAACACCGAATATGGGGCATTAAGTGCGACAACAGCGATCTGCATGGCTCGAGCCCATATTTTTCACTCTGGCCATGGCACAGCCAGCGTTTCGAGCCGGGCACGACAACGCGGCCCTTTTAGACCCCGTAAACCCCGTAGCCACACCAATCCACAGCCGCCAGCACCGCCAATGCGATCGCAGGACCACCAGCACCAATCAGCACCAGCCAGCACCACCAGCACCAATCAGGACATATGCAATGCTCCAGCTACCAAACCTTGATTGAAGACGTGCTTGGCCACGTTGGGGTCGCCGCAGGTCGCGGGATTAAGCCAGAATCGAGAATTGGGCCGCGATAGCCGGGCGGGCCCGTCGCAGCGGCTGCTGGCACCACCAGAAAAAGCTGCTTTTTAGTGTCTATTTTGCAATTTCCGCTTTGCTACATAGAAAAGCCGCCAATTCGCTGCGGGCCATGCGATAACGCCTGCAGGTGACCCCGTTTTCGCACGTCTGGATTTGGCGGTCAAACCCAGGTCTCGCAACCCGACGGACCACGAGGTGTTTCATATGGCCCGCTGGGGCCCGCTGGAACCCGCTGGGAACCACCTGTACCAAATAGGCCAGTCGTGGAATATCAGTGCGTCAAACGCACAGACCCAACGTCGCTACATGCCTATTGGCCACCGGGCACGCAGCGACATGCACCAGTGGTCCTTGACAGATGCATGGGTGTGTTGTCTGAGAGAAAAATTTGTCGTTAGAGCCAGACGACGCGACTCGCCTAGCGATTGGCAGCGACGGGCAGCCCACATGCAGTTGGGTGCCGTGCGTTGGGGCCGCCGGCGTCGCAGCGTCGCAGGGCGTTTCCGCACAAACAAAACGGCCGCGCTGAAAAGCCCGCCGCTCCCGCCTGGAGATCCCGCTGGAGATCTGGATCTTCAGGCCTAACAAGGGGGCCGAGCGCCGCCTCGGCAATGAGTGGATCGGCTCGGCTCCATGCACTAGCTTATGCAAGTCGCCAGCTGCACGGCATTAACCGTGCAGCAGCCCGTACAGGCTCCTGTACAGGAATATGCTGGTCGCACTGAGAGATCGAGGCGTGTTATGGCTTTGGGCCATGGCCCAAAATCTGCTCAAAACATGCACAGATAACGACAGGAAGCGCAGGCGGGAGCGGGTTTCTGGCAGCGACGCTGAGACAGCTGGTGGCCACGTCCCATGGCTGCGTCGCGGGTCGCAGCGCCCCTTTGCTGGCGCTGGCCGGGCCCTGATTGGCGACACCGCTCCAGATTGGCGACCCAGATGCCTGTCCCATGCCTGTCCCATGCCTGTCCCAGCCAGCGTCCCAGGAGACACAGAGCGACGCCTGGCCCTGCACCCTGTCATTGGCCACCGGGGGCAAAAGTTTTTTGGACGCTACCATAAAGTGATATCGCCAGGCAATTGCCGCGCGGTAGCCGGTGTATATAGACGAGAATAAAAGAAAAAAACACGGTAATTTTTGCGACAGTTTTTGCGAATTTTTGCGACAGTCTCACAGCCCAAAAGTCTGAACCCACTGTGGGGCGCATATTTACACTGCGTCTCTGCGTCCTGCTTAGTGGAAGAAAATCTGTGCAGTACCGCCTGTGAAAATGCAGTCCTCGACGGAACAACCCGAAAGTCTCAAGGCGGGTCGCAACGCACCACCACAGACCGGCATGGCAGCAGCGACACGGCGACACCAGGGCCCGCGGCGACATCGTGGCGTGCTGTGATCGGATTAATCGGACGGTGGGGACAAGCGGGACCTGCGATTTTGACAGTCTGGCCAATCGTCGATAAAAGCTCGAGTCGTCAAGCGAACCCTGTCCGCGCGTCGGCTCTTGCTGCATGCGGGTCCAGACCGGGCCCACTCGGTTACCTAATCGGCTAGCATGTGAGTCGGGCTGCACGCCGCACTGCAGCCTCTGCATAACAGACGAGATTTACAAGGCGTCTGAGGAAATTTTTGCATCTCGCTGCATGCGCACCTGCGGGACCCTATATCCGGGGAGACCTGTCAAAGTCGCACCACTTGCGGCCCGCGCGGCCGCCAAACGTGTCGCAAGCGCCCGCGCCCGCTCCGCCCGCTCCAGCCAGCCCAGCGGCCCCACCGCTCGGCACCCCTGAGCCTCAGCACAACCCAATGCCCAGTGCTTAGCGGTTCTGCAGCCCATGCAGCTCGGCCGAAAGTTTTTTGCATCCCTTCATGCACGACCAACCGGTAGGAGCGGCAGACGCTGCGCGGACTCAGAGCTCTTCACATGACGACCATATATATATACTGCACTTTCCCTCGTCTGGAGACCATTATCGCACATGCTCACACACACTCTCCTTAGTGCTGTCGCGCTAACTCTAGCTAGTGCGGCATCCCTTGACGCTGCTGCCGGCCTGAAACAGGGCTCCAGCAACGTCGAGGCATCCGAGCAATTGTTCGACAGATCCAACACTCTTGCAAACACCATTGCCAATGGCTCTCCCTGTGACACCGAGAACGAGCTTGCCTGCAGTGGTCCTGAGGCCTACGCTCAGTGCGAGCAGGGCACCTGGTACGTCCGTGCCTGTGCTCCCGGCACCGAGTGCCAGACTCTGAACTCGTACGTCTACTGCGGTGCTCCTCTGACAACTGCCCTTGCTTCTCCTTCTCCTGCATCCAGCTCTGCTGCCACAAGCTCTGCTGCCTCGAGCCCCAGCTCCTCTCACTCTGCCTCTGCTGCTGCCTCCAGCTCTGCTGCCGCCAGCTCAAAATCTTCTGCCAGCGCTTCCTCTTCTGCCAGCGCTTCTTCATCTGCCAGAGCCTCTTCTGCCAGCGCCTCTTCTTCTGCCAGTGCTTCTGCTGCCAGTGCTTCATCTAGTTCTAAATTATCTGCCAGTGCTTCTTCTTCTGCTAGCACTTTATCTACTAAATCTTCTGCCAGTGCTTCTTCTGCTATCACTTCCACTGCCAGCTCTTCGTCTGCTGCTTCATCTGTTGCCCAGACTGCTGCCAGTGCTTCCTCTTCTGCCGTCGCTGGCACTATTGCCAACGGCTCTCCCTGTGATACCGAGAACGAGCTTGCCTGCAGTGGCTCTGAGGCTTATGCCCAGTGCGAGCAGGGTATCTGGTACGTCCGTGCCTGTGCTCCTGGTACCGAGTGTCAGACCTTGAACTCTTATGTCTACTGCGGTGCTCCCCAGACTACAGCCCTCGCTTCCCCCGCTAGCAACACTGCTACTGTTGGCACCAGCTCTACCAACTCTGGTTCTTCTGCTGCCAGCAGCTCCAGTGCTGCTTCTAGCACTCACTCCACCAGCGCTGCTTCCGCTACTGCATCTAGCGCTTCCTCTGCTGCTAGCAGCTCCAGCGTCGCTTCTAGCTCTCACGCTACCTCCAGCGCTTCTTCCGCTGCTTCTTCCGCTGCTAGCACTTCTGCTGCTCAGACTACCACCAGCGCCTCTTCAGCTTCCAAGTCTACTGCCAGCGCTTCTTCTGCTGCTCAGTCTAGTGCCAGCGCTTCTTCTGCTGCTCAGTCTAGTGCCAGTGCTTCCTCTTCTGCCGTTCCCGGCACTATTGCCAATGGCTCTCCCTGTGATACCGAGAACGAGTTGGCCTGCAGCGGCACTGAGGCTTATGCCCAGTGCGAGCAGGGTATTTGGTACGTCCGTGCCTGTGCTCCTGGTACCGAGTGTCAGACCTTGAACTCTTATGTCTACTGCGGTGCTCCCCAGACTACAGCCCTCGCTTCCCCCGCTAGCAACACTGCTACTGTTGGCACCAGCTCTACCAACTCTGGTTCTTCTGCTGCCAGCAGCTCCAGTGCTGCTTCTAGCACTCACTCCACCAGCGCTGCTTCCGCTACTGCATCTAGCGCTTCCTCTGCTGCCAGCAGCTCCAGCGTCGCTTCTAGCTCTCACGCCAGCACCAGCGCTTCTTCCGCTGTTTCTTCCGCTGTTTCTTCTGCTGCTCAGACCACTACCAGCGCCTCTTCAGCTTCCAAGTCTACTGCCAGCGCTTCTTCTGCTGCTCAGTCTACCGCCATCGCTTCTTCTGCTACCCAGTCTACTGCCAGTGCTTCCTCTTCTGCCGTTCCCAGCACTATTGCCAACGGCTCTCCCTGTGATACCGAGAACGAGCTTGCCTGCAGTGGCCCTGAAGCTTATGCCCAGTGCGAACAGGGTACCTGGTACGTCCGTGCCTGTGCTCCTGGTACTGAGTGCCAGACTTTGGGCTCTTACGTCTACTGCGGTGCTCCCCAGACTACCACCCTGGCTACTTCTCCCGCTAGCAACACTGCCGTTGTTGCTACTAGCTCTAGCGTTGCTTCTAGCTCCAGTGTTGCTTCTAGCTCCCAGTCTACCGCCAGTGCTTCTTCTGCTGCTAGCAGCTCCAGCGCTTCCTCTGCTGCTCAGTCTACTGCCAGCGCTTCTTCTGCTGCCCAATCTACTGCCGGCGCTTCATCTGCTGCTCAGACTACCGTCAGCGCTCCATCTGCTACCCAGTCTACTGCCAGCGCCTCCTCTTCTGCCGTTTCCGGTACTATTGCTAACGGCTCTCCTTGTGATACCGAGAACGAGCTTGCCTGCAGTGGCCCTGAAGCTTATGCCCAGTGCGAACAGGGTACCTGGTACGTCCGTGCCTGTGCTCCTGGTACTGAGTGCCAGACTTTAGGCTCTTACGTCTACTGTGGTGCTCCCCAGACTACCACCCTGGCTACTTCTCCCGCTAGCAACACTGCCGTTGTTGCTACTAGCTCTAGCGTTGCTTCTAGCTCCAGTGTTGCTTCTAGCTCCCAGTCTACCGCCAGTGCTTCTTCTGCTGCTGCATCCAGTGCTAGCGCTTCTGTTGCTAGCAGCTCCAACGTTGCTTCTAGCTCTCACGCCACCTCCAGTGCTTCTTCTGCTGCTCAGTCTACTGCCAGCGCTTCTGCCGCTGCTCAGACTACCTCCAGCGCTTCCTCTGCTACCCAGTCTACTGCCAGCGCTTCCTCTTCTGCTGTCTCTGGCACTATTGCTAACGGCTCTCCCTGTGATACCGAGAACGAGTTGGCCTGCAGTGGCCCTGAAGCTTATGCCCAGTGCGAGCAGGGTATCTGGTACGTCCGTGCCTGTGCTCCTGGTACTGAGTGCCAGACTTTGGGCTCTTACGTCTACTGCGGTGCTCCTCAGACTACCACTCTTGCCACTTCTCCCGCCAGCAACACTGCCGTCGTTGGTACTAGCTCTACCAACTCTGGTTCTTCTGCTGCTAGCAGCTCTAGCGCTTCTTCTGCCGCTCAGTCTACTGCCAGTTCTTCTTCTGCCGCTCAGTCTACTGCCAGTTCTTCTTCTGCCGCTCAGTCTACTGCCAGTGCCTCTTCTGCTGCCCAGTCCACTGCCAGTGCTTCTTCTGCTGCTCAGTCTACTGTCAGTGCTTCTTCTGCTGCTCAGACTACCGTCATCGCTTCATCTGCTACCCAGTCTACTGCTAGCGCTTCCTCTTCCTCCGTCTCTGGCACTATTGCCAACGGCTCTCCCTGTGATACCGAGAACGAGCTTGCCTGCAGTGGCCCCGGTGCCTATGCTCAGTGTGAGCAGGGTATTTGGTACGTTCGTGACTGTGCCCCTGGTACCGAGTGTCAGACCTTAGGCTCTTACGTCTACTGTGGCGCCCCCCAGACTACCACTCTTGCCACTTCTCCCGCTGTTAACACTGCTGCTACTGTTGCTTCCAACTCTACCAGCTCTGCTACCGGCTCTAGTGCTTCTGCTGCTCAGTCTACTGCCAGCGCTTCTTCTGCTGCCCAGTCTACTGCCGGCGCTTCATCTGCTGCCCAGACTACCGTCACCGCTTCATCTGCCACCCAGTCTACTGCCAGCGCCTCCTCTTCTGCCGTCTCTGGCACTATTGCCAACGGCTCTCCCTGTGATACCGAGAACGAGCTTGCCTGCAGTGGCCCCGGTGCCTATGCTCAGTGTGAGCAGGGTATTTGGTACGTTCGTGACTGTGCCCCTGGTACTGAGTGTCAGACTTTAGGCTCTTACGTCTACTGCGGTGCTCCCCAGACTACTACTTTGGCTACTTCTCCCGCTGTTAACACTGCTG
>JAJLZZ010000035.1:0-53059 GCA_030572535.1 Wickerhamiella hasegawae
TCCTCCTCCTCGCCCGCCTCCTCCTCCTTGTGAGCCTGAACCTTGTCCCCCTCCTCCCTGTGAGCCTGTTCCTCCACCATGCCCTCCTCCCCCTCCTCCTTGTGAGCCCGAGCCTTGCCCTCCTCCTCCCTGTGAGCCCGAGCCTTGTGAAGATCGTCACCATCACTATCACCACCACCATGAGCACAAGTGCCCTGGCTGTGGTTGTGGTCTGCTTGACTGTCTTTGCGATAAGAAGTCTTGCAACAAGTGCTCCAAGCCTCATCACCACAAGAAGCCTTGTCACTAAGCATTGTCCGCTGAAAAATAATTCAATTAGATTAATGTATTATAAATAATAGATTTTTATCCTACAATGAGTCCCCTGGTGAAAGCTTGCCAGGTTCTATAACAATACCTATAGGCATTAGACATACGGTCTTACAATATGGTATATAGCATGGAGATTGGTGTTTATGTGCTGAGTAGACATATATTTCGCACAACATTCAAACATTTCTCTGAATATCTTTCCAAATTAGTCCCTGTTGGCAAGCCATTTGATGGCCTTTCGATTAGCGATTTGGTCAATGTATCACCAAAGTGGGCAGAGGAGTATACGAAGAATCAGGAGAATCATCAGGCCATTCCTGACTTGGACTACGAATGGGCGGCATCTAATATACTTGGTGCTCCGTGTCTGATGGATAAATCGAAAGGCGTGTTTGGTTGGTATACAAGCTCATTGAAGATCACTTATTACTTGGCTTCTAGATTTGATTACCCCTACAGAAGCCCGTATTCAACATTTTCTCCTCCGCAGATGGCGGCTATGACTATGTTTAAAGATTTCAAGTTGGGAAATCGCAAGTCAGAGAGAAGCGAATCTGCCCAGTAGAAGGAACCTGAGCTAGTCTATGGTGCTCTCATCGTGGTACGCATGGGATCATTTACAATTAAGAATTAAGTAGTTGAACATCCATATATTAAGTAGAATTTACAAATGAACCAGGGAAGGCAGGTCAGTGCCATGTCTTAGATGCACCACTTGATGTGGCTGGAAACAGAACGACAATGCACATCACTAATCATTGACTGGTTCAATGAATGATTCGGCTTCTTGCAACTCCTTTTCAAGATCATGACTCACAAATATGCTACCGCTATAGCACCAGTAAACCATCTCGCAGGCAGCCGATATGCATGTAATTGATACGAAAACTATGTCGATACTCGTCAATCCATGATACCCATAGCAATTATTTGCCTAATTTTGTAAATGGCCAAAATTCCTAATAAGAAATAATTCAATGTACGCCCAATAGTACCCCCACTCGGTTGCGAGCGATAAGCGTATTTTTCATCGATAGCACGTAGTGTCACGTGCAGCCTCGAAGTGGAAAATTGGCGAAACCGGGGACAGTTTCATCGTGTCGTATTCATTGTTCTTTTATTGAAATATGAGTTCAGCAACTTTGGCTCGGTCAGCTAACGGAACAGTAGTAGTTCCGAGCTCTCCTGAAGCTCTTAGAGATGTTTCCGAGGTTACAGCCCAATTGTTGGTTGAACGTGCCTCTTATCTGCTGTCGGATGTGATTTTCAATTACTCGCCCGAGTCTTTTGGTCTTGACATTGCTACCCATCAATGGGTCTCTCTCAAGCAAAAGAATCTACATGGCAACATTCCTGATGTGTACAACGTGGAAACCCGTGCTGGTGCTGGCTCGTCCATCCTTGGATATCTGAGTCAATCTGCCAATTCTCGTATTTCTGTTCTCGCTTCCACTGGTGTTTTGCGTGAATTCCTTCCTGTTATCAAGACCAACCTTGGTGCTTTCCAGAAAAGCAGAATTGTGTTCAACGTGGCTGCTGTGGACTACAATGCCGAAACCGGCGCCCTCGAGTCAAACCTGGCACTAGTGTTCGGCCTGGCAAAGGAGTTTGGTTTCCCTACACTAGTCTCTAACATTGGCGATCTTGATGATGTGGACCGCAATTCTGCAACTGCTTTTGCCTTGAGTCAACTGGGTCCTGTCATCCACGTCTACGATGGTCTTCGTGGCACTCAACAGTCACGTACCATTGCTAAATCTGTTGACTTTACTCCGATTGCTAAAATTGCCAAGCCTGATTCAATTTCTGATGCCTTTTCTCTTGTCGGAAAGGCCCTTGGTACCACGCTGTCACCATTCGAGTACAGCGGACCCGAGAATGCTCAGGCCTTGGTTGTTGGTTCTGGCATTGCATCTTTGAGTGCTGCTGTCGCAACTTCCAAACACTTTGGCGCCTTGAATATCCGTCTCAAGTTTCCTTACTCTGCTGAGGAGCTGATTGCAGCTATTCCTGCCACTGTCACCAGCGTCGTGGTTCTTGGCCAGGTCACTGCTTCTCAGAGTGTGTCCGATCTGTACCGTGATATTGCGACTGCTTCTCACCTTCATTATGGTATTGGCTATGGTCCTAAGATCCATGAGTTCCAGTACCAGTCTACCGAAGAGCCCACATCTAGCTGGATTGCTTCGAAATTGGAGATTCCTCCCCCTCCTTTGCCTGCTACTCGTATTCCTCAGGCTATTGTTTGGGACTCTGACAAGTCGCAAACTTCTCGTGGTATTTCTCCCTTGGCTCGTGCTGCTAACTATTCTCATATCAAGGAGTCTATCTATACCATTTATGACAACAATCTGCGTGGTGGTGCTGCCGAGTACCAGATTCGCCTTGGCGTTTCTTCCTCCGAGCCAGTTGATGAAACACCTACTGCTTTCATCAACAGTCTTGATCTTGTCCATGAGGTTGATTTTGCCAAGCGTGTTGCTCATGGAGGTACAGTTTACATTCTGGCTAAATCGGCTGAAGAAGTCGAGAAGGCTCTTAAGAATCGTACCAAAAAGGAGCTGCTTAACAAGAACATCAAGATTCAGATCGTCAATTTCGATAATCTGGATGAGACAAACACGCAAGGAAGAACGTTTTTATTTGCGTTTCAGGCTCTGTTCTGGCTCGCGATCGACCCATCTCTCAGCAAGGACCAGATCACTTCGAGAATTGTTCATTCAAACTCGCAAGACCTGGAGCTTATTGGTGCTACTATTGATACAATTGTTGATGCTATCAAGGAGAAGTCTCTGTCGGCTCTTGATATCAAAGAATGGGAGAAACTGGAGCTCAGCGAGGAGGAACTTAAGGCCCCTCAGACCGCTAGCTATCTTGTGCCCTCTAGCTTTGTGCCTGGTGAAACCATCAATCTGGAGGAAGAAGGTCAGGTCGAGGCACTTAGTACTTCTGAGGTTGCCCGTAGGTTGGTGTTCGCTGAAGCGTACGGCCAAACCCAAGAATTGCGTCCTGACCTGCCCACAACAAACTACATTGCCAAGGTCAAGATCAACACCCGTGTCACCCCTGGTGAGTATGAGCGCCATATCTTCCATCTCGAACTTGATATCTCTGGCACGGGTCTCAGATATGCCATTGGTGAGGCCTTAGGTGTCCACGCTCCTAACAATGCCAAGGATGTTGAGGCTTTCTTGGAATGGTATGGTATCAATGCCAATGATATTATTGGTGTTCCTAACCGTGATGAAGTCAGTGTGTTGGAGTTCAAGACTGCGTTCCAAGCTTTCCGTGATAACCTTGACTTGTTTGGTAAAGTGCCCAAGCGGTTCTACGAGTCTCTGGCTGTGTATGCCACTGATGAGAAGCAGAAGAAACAGCTTGAGAAATTGGCTTCGCCTGAAGGTGCTGCTGAGCTCAAGCGTCGTGCCGAAGTTGATTTTGATAACTATGCTGATATTCTCAAGGAATTCTCCAGTGCTCATCCGCCTGCAAGTGCTCTGGCCGAGCTTATTGCCCCCCTCAAGCGTCGTGAGTACTCAATTGCGTCGTCTCAAAAGGCACACCCTAATGCGGTCCATTTGTTGATTGTTGTTGTTGATTGGAAGAACAAGGACGGCGAGACTCGTTACGGTCAGACCTCCAAGTTCCTGGCTGATCTCAAGGCCGGTGCTGAGGTGACGGTCTCAGTCAAGCCCTCTGTGATGAAGTTGCCTTCTGATCCCAAGACCCCTGTCATTATGGCCGGTCTTGGCACTGGTCTGGCTCCTTTCAAGGCTTTCCTCGAGGAGAAGCAGTGGCAGCGTGAGCAGGGCCATGAGATTGGTGATATCTACCTGTTCCTGGGTGCCCGTCACCAGCGCGAGGAGTACCTTTACGGCGAATTGTTCGAGGCATTCAAGCACTCTGGTGTCCTGACCCATATCGGAGCAGCCTTTTCTCGTGACCAGCCCGAGAAGATCTATATCCAGCACCGGATCAAGCAGGCCCGTGAACAGCTCAAGGACGCCTTTGTGTCCAAGGGCGGTAACTTCTACTTGTGCGGCCCTACCTGGCCTGTTCCTGATGTTTCTGCTGCCCTGTATGACATTGTAGCTGGAGACAAGCCCAAGGAGGATGCGCCCGAGGAGGGCAAGCTGATTGAAGAGCTCAAGGACGCTGAACGCTACATCCTCGAGGTCTACTAGTCAGACTGCAGACACTATGAAACTAGAAATAGAAATAGAAATAGACTATTAAATCTAAGGGTTCCACATCGAATCAATTTAATAAATCAATTGATTAAATTAATTAATTAAAAAATCATAAACAAGCTGGATCCGTCACCTATATGAACGCCAGCCGGGTACCCGACTCCATCTGAGAGGTACTCAGCAGGTACAAGAAGGAAACCCAACCGCTGCATTGACGCATAATTGCTCAGGGATCGGCGGGTATATTGCTCACGAAAACAGAGTTTCAGGGGGTTTTAATTGGGGCATTTCCTGTTACAACTATAATATTATAGCCCAGCACCAACTTTTGATTGCAATTGATTGATTCAGCAGCATTTGGACCGGTCTGGCTCCCCTGCATCCTGCGCCATCATATCAGAACATATCAGGTGCATTGCCGAATCAACCGTTCCAGCCTGTCATCGCTGTGTAAATTGCTCAATTTGGCGGCACTTGCTGTGGATCAATAATCATGCTGAGTCTTGTCACTCGCCTTCTGGCCTTCTTCTCTTTACAACACCTGTTTGAACAACCATCCTACGCAATGGCTACGACTTACGCACTTCCTCCCCTGGGCTACGAGTACGATGCTCTTGAGCCCTATTTTGACAAGGAGACCATGGAAATCCACTACACCAAGCACCACCAGACGTATGTGAACAATGCCAATGCTGCTTTGCTCGGCACAGACCTGGCTGGTCTGCCTGTGGAGGAATTGGTGAAGAAGCTGGCTGATGTGCCTGCTGATAAGAAGACGGTGCTCCGCAACAATGCCGGTGGCCACTACAACCACAGTCTTTTCTGGAAGGGGCTCAAGAAGGGCACCAAGCTGCAGGGCGAGCTCAAGGACGCCATTGAGCGGGACTTTGGCTCGTTCGAGAAGTTCCAGGAGGACTTTGAGAAGGCTGCCGCCACCCGTTTCGGTTCAGGCTGGGCCTGGCTAGTCAAGAAGGGCGACAAGCTTGCTGTTGTCTCCACTGCCAACCAGGACAGCCCTCTGAGTGGCGAGGCTGTGTCTGGCGCCTCTGGCTACCCAATTGTGGGTCTTGACGTGTGGGAGCACGCCTACTACCTCAAGTTCCAGAACCGCCGCCCCGACTACATCAAGGCTTTCTGGCATGTCGTGAACTGGGACGAGGCCTCTGCCCGGTATGCCCATGCCGTCAAGGCCAACCTTTAGGTCTGTGCAGCAGGCATTGGCCACCCTGTGCCGTACAGGTACTGGAAAAAGACGAGCTTTGGCGATTCCGAGTTCATTGTTCTGATTGAACCGAGCAAAGTCAAGGCACTATTAGCACCACTATTTACAAGCTACCATAGTATACAATCATTATACAATCATTAAGACACACTTAACAATTAACCACATCAATCGCTCAGTTTATGTCAATCACTCAGTATATATCAATAACTTTATCTACATCAATCATTACATCAATCATTACATCAATCATTAAAGCACAATGCTAAACGTGCATGTCCACCCATTGCAAGGCTGTAACGGCTGAAGCTGGAGCTGGAGCTGGAGCTGGTCTGGGGGTACTGGTTTCGAGGGTTAGGGTGGTTTAGCGCGTTTGTGACTAAGCCCCGCCAGTATACTAAACCCAGCTTGGCGGTTCCCACGTCTACTACCTTGCACGAATATCAAAACGATGCACCGGCGCGATCAATCCAACACCTCGACGGTGCGGCAGAAGCGCGGCCCCAAGCGCGGCGTGCGGTTCAACATCATGATCGCAGGTGCAGGCGGCACCGGCAAATCGACCTTCATCAACACCCTGGTCGGTAAACAGCTGGTGTCGACCTCCGACTGGCTGGACCAGGACCCGAGTACCGCAGGCAGAGAGCGCGCGGTGAGGCTAAGAACATTCACAGACGAGCTGCCCGATGCCGATTTGGGCCCCATCACACTGAGACTCATCGAGACCACCGGGTTCGGGGACAATCTCGACGCTACGGCCGGTCTCCGCGAGATTGTTGCCTACATCGAGTCGCAATTCGACGAGGTTCTGGCCGAGGAGACCCGGATCCGCCGTAACCCGCGGTTCACCGACAACCGCATCCACGCCCTGATTTATTTCATCGAGCCTACGGGCCACGGTCTGCGGGAGACCGATGTCGAGTTCATGCGTCTGGTCGGCCCCCGAGTCAACGTGATCCCCGTGCTGGCCAAGGCCGACTCGCTCACCAAGTCCGAGCGGGTGCTGAACAAGACACTGATCCGCGAGGACTTTGACCGTTACGCTGTGCCCGTGTACCAGTTCTCCAACCTCGAGGGCTCCGACGTCGAGGACGCAGCTGCTGCCACAGCCTCCGAAATTGTCCAGGAGGCCCTGCCCTTTGCCCTTGTGTCCGCCAACACCACCGTGAACACCCAGGACGGCCGGTCCGTTCCTGCTCGCCGCTACCCCTGGGGCGAGGTGATTGTGGAGGACCCCAAGGTCAGTGATTTTGCTCTGCTCAGAGACGTTTTGCTGTACTCGCACCTCAATGAACTCAAGGAGGCTACTGAGGACTTTTTGTACGAAAATTACCGTACCCAGCGGCTGTCCCAGGGCCGCGGCAGTGCCAACGACTCGGGTGTGGCCAACACCTCGACCGCCTCAGCCGACATCACCTCATTTAACGAATCTTACGATGACCGCGACGGCCACCGCCCCACCCTGGCTCACATTGCTCGCGAGGAGCAGCTGCGTCAGGAGGAGAGCCAGCTGCACAAGTCCGAGGCCGACTTGCAGCAGCAGCTCGAACAGAAACGCCTGGAGCTGGAGCGCCGCGAGCAGGAGCTGCGTGACCTTGAGGCAAGACTAAGAAAGGAGGCCCAGACCATCAACTCGCCGGCGTTTGACGAGGGCACTTTTGAGCAGCAGGGCCAAGCTGCGTAATCCTCTAAAACACCCCGAACACTACCCCCGCTATGTAGCATAGACAATGTAGCATGAACAATAAATTCGATTTTAACTATGATCTAGTCTATTTGGAGTAATCATAGAAGCCCTTTCCGCTCTTCACACCGAGGAAGCCGGCGTCAACCATCTTGCCCAGCAGCACCGAGGGGCGGTACTTGGAGTCGTAGGTGTCGTTGTACAGCACCTTCATGATGGCAAGGCAGGTATCGAGACCGATAAAGTCGGCCAGCTTCAGGGGACCCATGGGCATGGCACAGCCGTTGATCATGATGTTGTCGATGTCCTCCTTCTCGCCAATGCCGGTCTCGAGGGCTATGATGGCCTCGTTGATGTAGGGCATCAGAATCCGGTTGGCCAAAAAGCCGGGCGAGTCCTGGCTGGTCGAAGTGACCTTGCCCATGGCCTTGACAAGTGCAATGGCCCGCTCTAGAGTGTCTTCGCTGGTTTGGAGGCCCTTGATGATCTCGACACCGGGCTGCACAGGCACGGGGTTCATAAAGTGGATGCCCACCACCCGGTCCTCGGCGCCCTTGGCAGCAGCAGCAATCTTGGTGATACCAATGCTCGAGGTGTTGGTGCCGAGAATAGTGCCGGGCTGCGAAATCTTGGCCAGGTTCTCGAAAATCGAGAACTTGAGATCGGGGATTTCGGGAACGGCCTCGATCACAGCGTCGGTGGTCTGGATGACCTCCTCGATGGACAGCGAGGTGGTGATTCTCGACTTGATGTCAGAAGCCTCAGCCTCGGTGATGCGTTTCTTGGCCACGTTCTTGGACAGCAATTTGTCGACAAACGCAGAGCCCTTGTCCAGCGAGCTCGACGAGTTGTCGACCAGAGTGACGGGGATTTTGGCGTTGGCAGCAGCGACGTAGGCAATGCCCACGCCCATCTGTCCTGCGCCCAGCACGGCCAATGCCTTGGTGGGAACTGTGCTGTACAATCTAGCAAACTTGTTCAAGCTGGTCATTTCCGGTGGTGGTGGAGTCCGGGGTAAGGCTGGCTAAAGTGGCCTGAGTACTTACTCCACATGTAACCGTTAGTAGCCGTGGGGAGGAGCGGGCAGGGGGTTAGGGGTGCTGCCCGTGAAAAATTCCGTTACGTAATGGGATCGGTTTCCCAGCTTACCCAGACCGAGGTCGTTCCTCCATTCCCCTCCGACATCGCTAATCGAGGTGGCAGATCGTGGCAGATCGTGGCCACCCGTGGCAGTCTGCGACCGCCGCCGGAGTTGCGTTTCAGCCACTGCAGGGCTCGCCCCCTTTTGCCGCACCCACGTCATGCCCCATATGCTGACCGCAATATATTGGGCGTCGCTAAGCCGTGTTGTGCGGCAAGCCCTGTTTTTCTTGCGGTGGTGCGATGGTGATGCTGGGGTAGGTGCTGTAGCGCTAATACCTCTTGGGCCCTGCAGAGAGCTAAAAGTAGAAAACAGATCTAAATTTGCCAAGCGAAGTTGGGGTAGGAAATGCTGTGGTATTTTTATCTGGCCATATTTTATTTTTGTACTGCTGTTTTTATTCTAGTAATTTATTCTTGGTGTAATTACGGCTGGGTCGTTGAGTTCTCTGTCTGGTCTGTCTGGTTTGGGAGATGTGTGCAACACAACTGACAGCCATAGGACAGGGAGCTCGGGGTGATCAGCTGGCTGCTGCTAAAGGTGGTAGATATGGGTTTAGTGGTGAATTTCTCTATTTATTATTTCTTATTCATTTCCTTGTTAAATATATCTTCTGATGGGCCTATGCTCAGATCGTACTGTTATTTAGTCGAGCACTATTGTTGCACTAGGTAATTTCAGACCCGGCAGCTGATGTCAATTGTGCCACCGTTCAAGCACTAGTGAAATAAAGTGGATCTCAGTCTAGCTCATCGATTAAAACTTGATATATTCTACTGAGTTTAGTACTAAAATAATTTTAATAGCTTTTTTATCAGTCTTGCTAGACAGCTGCGCCGACTTGAGCCCCGTTCTCGTCCATCGGGTGTCACATGGGATATTAATTAACGGGCCTAGAATAGTCCTAAATGGCAAGTGGTGCAACACCCACAACTGCCACGCTCGTATTGAAAAAAAGTCTGAAATTTTATATGTCAATTACCTCTGATAATAAATGTCTTATTTAAATTACGGCATCTTGACTTTTCATCCCTAGCACCCACAGCCACTCCCGCTTTGCACCTCCCAACCGGGTCAAGCCGCTCTCAGCCGTTCCCAAACGCTTAGACTTACTGTGCAGCAGTCTTCAGGACGCCATCCAGCCGGATCAATTAACCATGTCTGTAAACAGCGCAGACCAGGTGCAATTGCTCTACTCCAAAGCTAAAGTTTATATCCACCCTTCAAAATCAGCCAAGGATAACATCCCAGGCTATTTGGCACTAGTGCGACCCCCGAAAGCCGATGACACTTCAATCCTGCTCACATGGGTCCCCGAGTCCTTGCTGAAGGAAAAGGCAAAGGACCATGATTCTTATGTCCAGGTAGACATGGACAGAGAGTCCGGAGAGGTCCATGCGGACAAGCAGATCTTTGTTTCATCTCCCAGCCGTGTTCGCAGCACACATGCATTTTCAGTTCCACTTTCCAATCTGTTCTCCATCCAAGTCCGTAAACCGTCTTTGGGATGGTGGTGGGGATCCCTGTTGATTTACACCAAGGACGAAACATCCATTCCTGCCTTGTTCTTCCATGATTCAGAATCAGAGAGTACCCAGGCTGAACAGAAACGCCGTAACTCCAACTTTGAAACCTTCGATTCCGGTGAGGATCTCTTATGGGGCGGTGATATTTTCTTAAAGGCATTGGGCAAGTATGCCAAGCTTAAAAAGTCCACAATTGAGCCGGCTGTCATTCTGGTCAACTCCTCTACCGTAGACAAGCTGGCGTTCAGCCCGGCTGGTGTCAAGAGTACTCCACCCAAGCAGGCCAAAAGCCCTGTGGATGCCATGAGCAAAACATGGGAAGATGCAAAGTGGGGTCTCATGGAAAAGCTCGCCCAGGTCACCCGTTTCTCCAGAAAGGCTTCGCAACAGGTTCTGGATAGAACTCCGGCTCCTGTACGTGCTATCCTGAACGTCCCCGAGGTCGAGCAATTGAGTCGTGACTTTGATAGTGCCAGGGTTTATCTTGCTGAATGGGCATTGGGCATTGCCGAAGACTCGAAAAAGTCTCGTTACGATGTGGTTTGGACCGATGGATTCGATGAATCTCTTGAATCTGCCGTAGGCGAATTCGATATGCTGTCTGTAAGCCATGGTGCTGAGCGTCGTAATCCTGTGAGCCTTGAGGAATGGAGATCATTCTTTGATCACAATGGCTATTTCAATCTCACTGTTGAGGAGGTCAAGGAGCGCATCTTCCATGGTGGTTTAGAGCCATCGGCCAGACTCGAAGCCTGGCTGTTCCTGCTGGGTGTCTATCCCTGGGATAGCAATTTCGACGAGCGGTCCTCTGTTATTTCTGAAAAGCGTAATGAATACTACCGTCTTAAACGCCGTTGGTGGGATGATGTCGGCCGTCAAACATCTGATGACTTTTGGCGCGACCAGAAATCGCGGATTGAAAAAGATGTCCTGCGCACTGACCGCAATCTTGAAATATTCAGCCAGTCTGATATTCCCCACCCTGATCCAGATAGCAGATTCGCTGAGAATGGTGCCAACCCTCATCTTGAGCAGCTCAAAGACTTGTTGATCACCTACAATGAATACAACGAAAACCTGGGTTATATCCAAGGAATGTCCGATCTTCTGTCCCCGTTATATGTTGTATTGCAGGATGATTCCGTTGCTTTCTGGGCGTTTGCTGCCTTCATGAGAAGAATGGAACGCAACTTTTTGCGTGATCAATCTGGTATGAGACAGCAACTGGCTACTCTGTCCGAGTTGACCCAGTTGATGCTGCCAAGACTCTATGATCATCTGCAAAAGGCTGAATCAACACACTTTTTCTTCTTTTTCCGCATGTTGTTGGTATGGTACAAGCGGGAGTTTGAATGGGATTCTGTTTTGAGACTGTGGGAGGTGCTGTGGACAGACTACTACTCCTCACAGTTCCACCTGTTCATTGCATTGGCTATTCTTGATTTGAATAAAGAAACTATCATGACGCATTATCACCACTTTGATGAGATTCTGAAGTATATCAATGAGCTCGGACAGTCACTCGATGTTGATGATGTGCTTGTGCGTGCTGAGCAGCTGTTCATAAGATTCAAGAGCACCGTTGATATTGTTGACCGCAAGGCAAAGGATGGCCTCAAGGGCCTTCCTGAGATTACGGACAACGTTAGAGGTTTACTGAGCCGTGAAATTGTCGAAGTTCGTGAGGGAGCTCGGCCTGAAGGAGTTATGGGAGGTTAGTCGCATTCTTTAAAACTATTTATATATTTAAGCAATCAGCGAGATTCCAGAATCGTACAAAGGCAACCACAAGATCAAAAGTGTGTATGACAGTGTTATCTGTTCACAAACTCGCTTCATTCTTCTGGGCCTTCTTGATAACATCAATACCTAATTTTGACAGCCAAGGAACGGGTTTACCACTGATAGCTTCTTCATCATCAAAAAATGACCTCTCAACAATGGTGGGGTGGTCAAATGTAGTGGCAACTGGTGCTGCCAGAATGCTAGAAAATAGTACAGTGAGCAGAAAACGCACCATTCAAAATGAACCTAGTGGAATAACAAAATGGCTCTAAAGACTCAAAATAATCCAGCAAAAGAATATATACAGTGTCACTGTTGATCTCATGGCTAGGCAGCTACAATCCCGTTGGAAC
The DNA here is from genome assembly GCA_030572535.1 of Wickerhamiella hasegawae. Lineage (NCBI taxonomy): Eukaryota > Fungi > Ascomycota > Dipodascomycetes > Dipodascales > Trichomonascaceae > Wickerhamiella > Wickerhamiella hasegawae. Next base: position 12,214 of record JAJLZZ010000035.1, read on the forward strand.
TGCCTGTTTGAGATAAGGCTGAAAATGCCTATAGTTACCGCATTAAAAGATTGTGCTTAAATAAACAAATGTTAGCTTTTCCGCTATATGGCGTTAAAAGTGATGAGAAACTTGGTTAATGTTATAGCAACTAGTATACAAAGCGTGTGCTCATAAGACAACTTCATCGCACCGGACATACGTGGATAAATGGTGTATATTAGGAGCGGAATAAAAATCAGGAAAATAAAAAACAGAGCTCAATCGATAGGGAAGCGGGCAACATGGTTAATCTTACGACGTTTGGGCACAAGCGTCTCGGATTGTGAGCTTTCCATGTCGGCTGATTCTGAGCGGCTTCTTGCCGGTCCCGTAGAACTAGCAGTAGAATCATTAGACTGTGCTGAGAAAATAAGTGCAGGGAGATAGGCGTGAGCAGGAGCACCCTCAGTCAAGGTCTGCGTGGTGCGCATGCTGGATTGGCGGGATCTAAGAACGGTAGAAGCTTCGGTCTCCCAGTCTTCGTAGGCAAGCTGGGGCTCGCTGGGCAGCCGGGTGCCATTTTGACGATTATTGGAAACGGCGAGCGCCATTTGGATCAATGACTTGTTTGCGTTGAGTTTGCCCACGATGTCTGCCCAAATGCCAGCAGATGACGGCGGACTGCGGCGTTTGGCACTGTCGATCTCCACGAGGACCTTATCCGACAGCTCCACGAAATCCTTGAGGAGATCGAGATTGAGCACATCAGACGCCCGGTATGAACTGCCAGCGTCACCAGAGGACGCTGGCACGGTGCCTACGGCGGGCTCAGCCGCTGCGGCGGATACAGGAGCAGAGCTTGGAGCACTAAGCGTGGTATTCACGCTAGCAATATTTTCAGGTTCTTCAAACAGCACGTTATTGGCGGCTGGACGAGCAACTGCTGGCGGCTCCAGGGGCTTGTCGGCCCTGGGTATGATGGAGGAAACGGGCATGGGCTTTTTGCCGTCGTCAATGAACATATCACTATCACCATTGTCTGTCATCTGGGACGACTCGTTGTTGCTGGCAAGCAGCTCGAGGACACGGGCCTCGAAAGCCTGGATATCTGCCTCGGGAATGGGCCCCGGGACGCAAAAGTCGATTACCTCTTCATTGAAGTGGCCGTTCGGGTCGATACGGTATCTTTTCTCGTACACACCCTCGCTGGGGTGGTGAGAGTAGGCCCTGCGCACGGACTTGAACTTCTGGTGGATCATATCCGCCTTGCGGGCACCTTTATACCTGGTGACAATCTGCGATCTGGGAGTGCCCTGGATCATAAAGTGTCTGAACATGATTTCTTCTTCTCTGGTATAGCGCAGACGGCGACTGGAGCCCCTGAGATTGTTGGAATGGCTCACCACGGGGCCCCGAGACTTGCGCAGCGGCTCGAGGCGCATGAGAATGGCCTGCTCAGCCTGCTTGTACCACTCCTGGTTGAAATTGTACTCGAGAGCGTCAACCTGGGCGGCAGTCCGGCTGCCGTTGACGGACTTGAACTTGTTATGGAGTTTGCGCATCAGCGTGGTGTTATCGACGCCCTGGGTGACCTCTTTGAGATTGGCCCATTCGAGAGTGTTGAACACCTCTGACACTGCTAGCACAAGCTGGTCCATGGTAACGTCCAATCCTGCGGCTAGTACAACACGGGCAAGAAGGGTCACGTCATTATCGTCAAAAAACCTCTGGGCCAGCGACGTTGGCGGAGATTCCAAGGCGTCGCCGGGCGGTCTGGTGGGAAAGCGTGCATGACGCAGATTTCGTGACCGGCCAGATATAGTACGGTCAATAGAAGGAGAACCTTCAAGAGAAACAGATTCGGAGACAGGTTCGGAAACGGGCGTGCGCCTTGTTTCGTGGCCGGCCGGAGAATCGGTGTCGGCGACCCGTGACCCGCGAGGGCCCCCAGTCTGGGACTTGGCCCCATTGACAGGGGTGAAATTGTGCACCTTGCGGTCGTCGCTGTCGCTGGCATCGCTTGAGCCCGCGGGACTGTCGTTTGGAGAGTCGGACTGGCTGGCGGCAGCGACACTGGAGCCGCCATCTTCAGAAGGGTCCTCCTGGCTCTGCCGGACGCCAGTGAGGAACCCTATGGCTCTGTCGAACAGCTGGGGGGGCCTGCTGGGCTTGGCAGCCGTGCTCGGGGTGCTACCACTTCGTAAAGCCATGGGTGGTGTCAAGAAGTACAACTGTTTTCTACCTCAAGGGGTATTATAGAAAGAGGGTCTAGTTCACACGTGATCTTGGACGAGACAATTATGGGGTCTTATTGACGCAAAGGTTTACTAAGATCGATGTAGATGTATGCATGCTGACCGAGCTGACGCTACCATGCAGCGGGGCGTCATGCAGTCATGAGGCGCCTTACATAGCCCGCTAACGGTTTGAGGCGGTGTTGGGAATGGTAAAAAAACACTGCCAAGGCCAGACACAATTCCAGCAAGCAGTGCAAAGGCCCGTGGTGGTGTTGTATGGACGTAGTATAGGGATTCTATATAAATAGAAAAAATAGCTTAGATCGAAGTGACCGTCGAGGTGCCCTCCTGGAATCGGGTCTGGAAAATCTTGTTTGCGTTGGTGAACATACCGTCTTTAAGGCTGACAACGATGAATTGCGACTCTTTGAACCGGGTTTTAATGATATGCCCGATGTTTTGGGTGTGTTGCATATCCAGGGCAGCATCGACCTCGTCGAGAATGTACATGGGCGCGGGGCGGAACTGGAGCAGGGCCAGAATCAGCGACAGCGCGACCAGCGACCGCTGTCCACCCGAAAGCTCGGCCAGGCCCTCTTTCCAAACCGTGCCCAGCCGTACCCGGACCACCAGGCCGTGGGTCAGATCGCTGCCCGATGCAGGCTCGAGTTTTGCAGATGACTGGGGGAGCAGCTCACCAAATACCTTACCAAGATCTTCACTAACCTTGGTCCATGTCTTGTGCAGTGCGTCATGTTTGTACCCGTCAATCTCGCTCACCGTGTCCTGGATGCTGCGCTTGTCGTGCTCAATCTGCCGAATCATGCTGCGCAACGCCTCCTCCTTCTGCTCAACGCTTTCAATCATGCTCATAACTTGCGGGTTTACCTTATTATGCATCGTGTTTAGTCGTGAAGACTCAGTCTCGATTACTCGTCTGAGCTGCAAGATGTCTGCATCTGCATAATTATAGGGTGTGCCGGATTGGCCGAGAAGGTGTCGATCACTAATGAGCCAGCCGTGGGCTTCTTCCAATTTACGGGTATGCTCCTGGTGAGCCTTTAGCTGACTGGCCGCGCTCTCGATCTGGTTTTCCAAATTTTGGATTTCCAGCTTCAGCTCCACCGACGTCTGTTTTTTCTCCTCGATAATACCCGCAGCGGCAACTAGGTCAGAGTCCAATGCGCTAATTCGGGTTCTTTCACCGCTTATTTGGTTATCAAGTCGCACAAGCTCACCCTCGAGCCGGCTCCGGTTGGCTTGGTGCTCGGCAATGGTCTTGGTGAGCTCGCGAATGGTCGCTGCACTCTGCGCTAGCCGCTCCTGCTGGCTCTCCATGTCGCTTTTAATCTCGTGCAGACGGTTCTTGACCTCCTCATATTGATCGTGGTTAGCGGAAACTTCGTTGGAAAGCTGCTGCTCGCGAGTAACCAAGCTATTAACCTCCGCTCGGAGCTCCGACAGCTTGGCGTCTTTGTTGTTGTTGAATTCAGCAGCATCTTTTTCCACCTGCCGGAGATACTCGGTTTTTTCTTTCACCAAATTCTCGCATTCGGTAATCTCGTTGCCGAGTTTTTCCAACTCGCTCGACGCCTCCTGTGACTGGGCCAGCAGCGACGCCTCGGAGCCCTCGGAAATTCGCTCAACCAGCACATTGAGCTCGTGTTTTTTGAGCTCAACCTCCTGTCTAGAGTTGGATACCTCCTGGTACGCCTGCTCAGCCTCGTTTATACGCTCGCGGGTCTCATCAAGACTGTGCTGGAGACCTGCACGCTCGTATTTCAGGGTATTATAGCGCTCGATCAACAGCAGCGTGCCCTTAGCCTCGGGCTTGGCACCGCCAGAAAGTGTACCCTGGGGATCATAAATATCTCCCTCCAGGGTAACCGACTTGGCCCGCACGTTGGGGTCAAAAGTCACCTTTTCGGCGGTCTTGCCGTCCTTGCAAATTAGCGTATTGCCGAAAACATAGCGCATAGCATTAGCAACATCGTTTTCATAGTCTACAACATCCAATGCAAGATCCACATGGCCGGGGGCCATGCCCTTGGCGTGGTTGACGCGGTCGTTGCGAATAACCTGGCCGTTGATCTTGTTCAACGGCAAGACGGTGAGCCGGCGCTTGAGTCCGCTGTTGAGAACCTTGGCACCTGTCGAATCAGTGTCAACAACAACGTTGTAGAGGCGGCCGCCAGCCGAAATCTCAAGGGCAAGTGCCTTGTTGGTGTGCTCTGACTTCATCTTGAAAAGGTGGGCAATAAGGCCTTTGACTTCCTTCTCAGAAAATCCAGCAATCTTCAAATCAAGCGAAGGATTGCGGCGGTGGATGTCCTCCATTTCGCGGGTGATCTCAGCAATACGCGCCTGGAGTTCATGCTCTTGAGTCCTCAGGTCATTAAGGGTATCCATTGAGGTATCACCAAGAGAAGCCTCGAGATTGGCAATGGTCGCTTCCAGCTCGGTGGCCTGGGCCTTGAGCCCTTCTAGTGTAGCAGTTGCAGCAGCGATCTGCTCAGGACTGAGGGTATTTTCGAGAAGTTGCTTCTGCTGCTGGGCCTGGCGGAGCTTGTTCTGAGCCTCACTAATGGCCTGGCGAGTCCGCTTAGCCTCGCTGGCATAGCCTGTTTCGCGGTCACCAGTGGCAGAGATACCGGTTTCCAAACTGGACAGCAGGTCGCGTTTCTCAATGACCTGCTGCTGCACGGCCGAATGCTGCTTTTCCAGAGATTCGTAGTGAGACTTGAAATCTGTAATCTGTTGTTCATAGCCACTAAGCTGTTCAGAACTTGCCGCGTGCTTCTGTTCGGTGATGGTACACTTGTTGTTCTCGGTAGCCAAAGATGCCTGCTCGATCTCGAGAGAGGTCTGGAGACGAGCGATCTCCTGGGACGTTTCCTGCTGCTTGGTCTCCAAGGCCTTGAGCTGACTATCAATACCCTGGTTCTTACGTCTGTCCTGGGCAGATTGGTACTCGGCCAGCTTCTCAGCAATCTCGGACTCGAGGTACGACACCTGGAGCTGGGAGTCCTGCTTCTGGGTCTCGGCGGCTTCAAGCGAAGCGGTCTCGTTGGTAACCCTTTCGGTCAATTCCAGATAGTCGTGGGCGTATACCAGCTTCTCAGCGACCTCGACCATGCTCTGGGCTCGCTGGAACTCGAGGTAGTCCCGCTTCTCGTTGCGGAGCTTGGTGAGCTTGGGCTCGATCTCCTCCTTGAGCAGGCTCGCATTGTACTGGATATCCCTGTCCTTCTTTGCCAAAGTCTTCAGGGCATTCTCACGGCGGGTCTCAAACATTCTTGTACCGGCAGCCTCCTCAATCAGCGCCAGGATCTCTGTGGGCCGCATGTTCAGCACCTTGGTGATCCGTCCCTGCAGAATCAGAAAGTTTGGATTGTCGATGTTCAGCTGCACGGATTGGAACAATTTCTTGATATCTGACTGCTGCGCCCGGTGGCCGTTCAGCAGGTACTTGGAAGTGCCGCCCAGCACAATCTGCCGGGTCACACTGATGATGGGCTGATCCTCAAAGCCCACAGGGCTCTTCGACCGGTCCTTGTTGTCAAACACCAACGTCACACTGGCCTTGGTGACACCGGCCTGACCCCGCTTGTAGATCAGATCCTGTTGGTTGCTGGCCCGGACCATGGACATGGTGGTGATACCCAGCACGAAGCAGATAGCGTCGAGAATGTTGGACTTGCCAGAACCGTTGAGGCCCGTGATACAATTGAACGACTCATCCCAGTCTGAAATAACCGTTCTGGTGGCGTAGGACTTGAATCCATCGATCACCAGCTCCTGGACGCGCATTGCCAGGTGAAATACAGATGAAATATATTGGTGTTTACCTTTTGGCGATATATGTGGTCATGTGATCGCTGGCGGGACTGGTCACCTGACCTTGTGGTCACCTGACCTGACCCAGGCAAGCCAAGGTGAAATATTTCGCTTAGTCACTCCAACGCTAGCGTGCCTGGCATTTCTGGTGGAAGCTTCTTTCCTACATCCAACAAATAATGGCAGGACAACAAGTTCAACTGCCGGACCTGTCCAACGCAGTCGTTGCACAGGACGAGATGGGCCGCCCCCTGATCATTGTTAGAGATCAGGGCACAAAGCAGCGGTCCCACGGCATCGAGGCCGTCAAGAGCCATATTCTCGCAGCCAAGGCCGTGGCTGATATCGTGCGCACCTCCCTGGGTCCACGCGGTATGGACAAGATTCTGATTTCTCCTGATGGTGATATCACCGTCACCAACGACGGTGCCACCATTCTGTCCCAGATGCAGATCGAGAACCAGATCGCCAAGCTGCTGGTCGAGCTGTCCAAGTCCCAGGACAACGAGATTGGTGATGGTACCACCGGTGTGGTTGTGCTGGCCGGAGCCCTGCTGGAGCAGGCTGCCGAGCTCATTGACAAGGGCATCCACCCCATCCGCATTGCCAACGGCTTCGACGACGCCTGCCAGATCGCAGTGGCCGAGCTGGACAGAATCGCCGACACCGTGCCCCTGGACGAGCAGAACGCCAACCTGCTGCGTGCTGCCCGCACTTCCCTGGGCTCCAAGGTTGTCTCCGACTCCAAGGACCTCTTTGCTCAGATCGCCGTCGACGCCGTGCTGGCCGTGGCCGACAAGGAACGCAAGGATGTCGATTTTGATCTCATCAAGGTCACAGGCAAGACCGGCGGTTCCCTCGCTGATTCCCTGCTTGTTCGTGGTGTTATCATTGACAAGGACATGTCGCACCCCCAGATGCCCCGCACTGTCAAGGACGCCAAGATCGCCATTCTCACCACCCCGTTTGAGCCCCCCAAGCCCAAGACCAAGCACAAGCTCGACATCTCGTCCACCGAGGAGTTCCGCAAGCTGCAGGAGTACGAGCAGGAGACCTTCCGCAAAATGATCAAGCAGATCAAGGACGCCGGTGCTAACTTTGTTGTGTCCCAGTGGGGCTTCGACGACGAGGCCAACCACCTGCTCCTCCAGAACGACCTCCCCGCTCTGAGATGGGTCGGTGGCCCCGAGATCGAGCTGCTGGCCATGGCCACCAACGGCCGCATTGTGCCTCGTTTCGAGGACCTGACTGCCGACAAGCTTGGCCATGCTGGCCTGGTTAGAGAGCTCGAGTTCGGCACCACACAGGAACGCATGATCATCGTCGAGGAGACCTCCAACCCCAAGACCGTGTCGGTTCTCGTGCGTGGTTCCAACGATATGATCGTCGAGGAGGCCAAGCGTGCGCTCACCGACGCTCTTTGCGTTGTCCGCAACCTGGTCAAGGACAACCGTGTTGTCTACGGTGGTGGTGCTGCCGAGATTGCCTGCTCCCTGGCCGTGTCCAAGGAGGCCGACCGCCACGCCGGCATCGACCAATATGCATACCGCGGCTTTGCCAGTGCTCTGGACGCCATTCCCATGACCCTGGCCGCCAACTCTGGTCTTGATCCCATCGAGGCCCTGTCCGACGTCAAGTCTCAGCAGGTCAAGAGCAGCGCCGCCAACCTGGGCATTGACTGCATGGGCAACGGCTCCAACGACCTCAAAGCAGCATTTGTGATTGATCCTTTGATCGGCAAACGCCAACAGCTGTTGCTGGCCACTCAGCTGACCCGGATGATTCTCAAGATCAACACTGTGATCATCTCCGGCGAGGCCGCCGACTTCTAAGTGATATTTTGTATATAACAATAAAAACATACCAATAATCTACGGCATTTATGCGATAATTCTGGCTACTCTGTAGGATGGTCCTTCCGTTTCAGCGGCACAGAGGTGTCCTGCTTGGCGAGATCAGCCACGAGCCGGGCCCACTTGGCCACCAGCGGGTGGACGTCGTCGAATTTGGGCGTGGCATTCTCATGGTAGTATTCTGACGAGAACAGAGTTTGTGCACTCAGCTCTTTGGTGGCTGCAGCCTCTAGATCAGTCAGTACTTGGCCCTGGAGCTCGCCAATGATGAATCCCACTTCCAGTCCGATCTGGGCACCTTCAGGGTATCCCTCGTCGAATCCAGGCTGCAATGCCTCTTCTTTGGATGCAGTTATACCAGCAAGATAGCCAGCATTGGTGTGCTCTCTACGCACCTGGCCCAGCTGGTCTGGCTCGGCTTCCTCTTCCCAGACGTCCATCACAGAACAATGGAACAATGGAGAGTGGAGTAGTCAGATAGCTTAAAGTGCCTGGACGGTGATGTGGGGTGGATTTTGGAAGCAGCCGGTTTAGCTGAAGATTAAAACAAATTAATAGACATGGAGACGAGATGGTATTGGCTCCAATGGCCCTCTAGCAATGGTCAATTCGGAGATTTCAGCTAAATTGCAAACTTTCCAAACTTTCCAAAATCTTCCAAAATACAACTTGGTAGCATGTGTTGTCAATAAATAGTAAAATAAATGATATGGAATGCCGTCTAGTCGCTCACATGCCCTACCAAAGGCTGCCGGTCTAATGAGTGTGTGTCTACTGCAGTACAAGCACTAGTATATAAATAATGTAATAAATCAGGAACCGTTGCGGATGCCATTGGGCTGGCGTTGCATGGCTTCGGTTGCTTTTGTCAGAATATGATCAGAAAGAAGATCGGTCTCAGGAGTGGCCCGGGGACTGACTAGAGGGGTGTTGCTCGACGATTTGAGCTTGTCTTGGGCAGCAAGGCCAATGCTGGGTTTGCAGTGGAGAAGAGAGCTCACGCTGGTACCGTTATGGGGAAGGTGGCAGCCGTCTTTGATCTCGCGGTGTCCCTCGCCGGCCTCGCAGACCTTGATGGACCGGATCCACTCAGACTTGAGCATCTGCTTAGGGGTCAAACGGCGGGATGGGCAAGGATCCAAAACAGAGTAAATTACATTGCCTCGTCTTGCCGATTTCAATTGTTCGATGGCCTCGTAACCCGTCTCTTGCTTACGTTCAGTGAGATAGGCCGAGTAGCGTTCATCGTCGGGCTTGGCCTCACGCCACAGGTGTCTGCCCGTGCGCATGGCCAAATAAATAACACCGAGACTCCATGCATCCGTCTGGCGAGGATCATATGGCTTCTCAGAGTACACTTCAGGAGCAATGTAAGGGCTCGAGCCACAGATGCCAGAAGATAGATGTACGTCACGTTCCCACGCCATGCGGAAGCACTCAGCGTTGCCAAAATCCGTGAGCTTCACAGCACCACGGGACGTCAGCAAGATGTTTTCGGGCTTGAGATCGCGGTGGGCAACACCCATCTCATGCATGTATTTGATACCCCGCAACATTTGCTTGAAGAAGCAGTCGGCCTCGAGCACGTTCAGCGAGCCCACGGCCACAATCAGGGTATACAGGTCACCACCGGCGCAGTATTCCATGACACCACAGAATCTGCCTTGGTCGTCCTTGAGCAGATCCAAGCTCTCAATGACGTTTGGATGGTGCAGGGAGGATGAAAGGCAGTACTCTGACGTGAGGCGACGCAGGTACTCTTTATGGGATTCACCCTCGTTTTGCTTGAATTCCTTGACGGCGTAGATCAGCTTGCGGGGCCGGGCAGGGTCTTCCTTGTCTACTTTATGGGCCAATCTCACGGTACCGAAAGATCCCTTGCCAACGACCTCCGAGCAGATACCGTAGCGGCTGGTGAACGACTCGCCAGGATGATGCATGCGATCCATGAGGTGGGAGAATGCTTCGGTGGGATCGCTCTCGCCGTTGTGGGCCATTTCGTCCATCAGCACATTGAGCAGCGACAATGGCTTGCGATTGTGGGCCGTCTCATAATGTACAGCGTTGGACGCTTCGGCATCCAGCTCGTCCATGTCGAGGGCCTCGCCGGCTTTTTCTTTCTTGCGGAGGAGCATCTCTTTGAACAACTTGCTGAGCTTTTCCTTGCGGCGAGCCTGCCGCAGGTGGTGCTCGTGGACATCGCCAGTGCCCGAGAAGCGAGGCTTGCGGTCCACAGTCTGCTCACCTGTGGCCTGGGGCGACAATGGCGCGGGCGACGAGGCTCGAGACGATTCCCTCGAGTTTGCTGCCGAGGGCTTGGCACTGCTGGCGGGCTGGGGTGACTCAACCTGAGCGTCGGGGCTGAAAAGATCTCTGAAACGAGGCATGTCTACTAGTGGTGGACCAAATAAACGGCGGGCACTAGGCAGTAGAAAAAAATTGTAAAAATATAAGATGAGTGCGGGAGCGACTCTGGGACCAGGAAGGCCTAATTTTCAAGGAGTTCGATGAAAACTCGAGACTCGAGGCGTACTACAGTGAAGGTGGTTGTCAAGTTGGGAGGTTCACCGCGCAATCGCAAACTTATATATTCCTAAAGTGATTTCTGTTCCGACCTGTCACGGATCGGGACCATTATGGGAGAATCTATTGAGGTTGATGAGTAAACCAGAGCAACGATAAAGGGTAGAGGGGCTGAACGGGGACGTTAAACGGGGTGTAGCGGGCATATAGCGGTGATGTTTTCGCAATTGCCGGCCCAAAAACGCCGGTTCGCCGTCTTGGCACGTTAAAGTTGCAATTTAATCTTGTGCATCTAACGTTACACCGACCCCCATGTATCTCAGCCTCGCCCTAACCACGGATCTCTTGTCATTTAGTAATGTTGCTGAGAGCTTCTCTGCGCGTCACTGCACAGCGGCCTTCCAACAGTCAGCTGGGTCAGCTAGCTAAGCTAGGTAAGCTAGGTAAGCTGGGTCAAGACCGCTAGTAAATAAATAATTTCCAGTACGTAATACTCATCCCAGCCTCTCCTAACATCAAGGATTATTTTCCCTGAGCGGCAAATAAATAACTGTACCTATAGATACCATGGCTGATGCACATAGTCATGCGTGGCAATCCGGCCACGTCCCCGGCGTTCCGTTCAATGCCGGGGCCCCGGAGATCTCAAACGGCCCTGGCGGCCCCGGTGGCCCTGGTGGCCCTGGTGGCCCCTACGGTCGCGCGGCTGGCCCGGCTCCTGGCTTCCCTAATTACGGCCATGCTGCGCCCGGCGGCCTGGGCCTGGCGTCCTCGCTGTCGTCGCTTCCGCTGGGCTTCGAGAACGACACAGCAACCGCCCCGGAAAGCATCCCCAAGGACAAGATCTACGAGTGGGTGGTCGAGCTCATCAGCACCCCGAACAGGGACCAGGCGCTGCTGGAGCTCGGCAAGAAGCGTGAGCAGTACGAGGAGCTGGCCCTGGTGCTGTGGCATTCGTTCGGCGTCATGACCGTGCTGGTCCAGGAGATCATCAACGTGTACCCGCTGCTGTCGCCTCCACAGCTGTCAATGCCCGCATCCAACCGGGTGTGCAACGCGCTGGCGCTGCTGCAGTGCGTGGCCAGCCACGACGCAACCAGAAACCTGTTCCTCAAGGCCCATCTGCCGCTGTTCCTGTACCCTTTTCTGAACACTACTTCCAAGACCCGCTCGTTCGAGTACCTGCGGCTGACGTCGCTGGGCGTCATCGGTGCGCTGGTGAAAAACGACTCCACCGAGGTGGTTAACTTTTTATTGTCTACTGAAATTATTCCTCTTTGTCTGCGGATCATTGAGACCGGCACCGAGCTGTCCAAGACCGTGGCTATCTTTATTGTGCAGAAAATCATCATGGACGACCTGGGACTCAACTATGTGTGCCAGACCTACGAGAGATTCTTCGCTGTGTCCGCTGTGCTGGCCAACCTGGTGCAGCAGCTGGTGACCTCGCAGCCCCCGTCCTCGCGGCTTTTGAAACATGTTGTTCGGTGCTACCTGAGACTCAGTGACGACCCGCGGGCCAGGGAGTCGCTGCGCCAGATTCTGCCCGAGCCGCTGCGTGATGCTACGTTCTCTCTGGTGCTCCGCGGCGACGCATCCACCAAGCGGTGCCTGAGCCAGCTGCTCGTCAACCTCAGCAGCCCGTCCGAGTAGCTGCTGAGCAGCTGCTGAGCGGTTGCTGAGCTAATTGCTGAGCTAATGGTCGGCCAGTGGCTACCCCCCCTGTGGCCTGCTCCCAACGGACTCCCAGGAAACAAAGTGCCCTCGTGAGGGCTGCAGGGACGGGCCTTGTCCTTACCCTGCCCCCACTCGTTGCTGTTCGTCTTTGATAAGATAAGCCGTTGATAAGATATATTCTTGCCCCGCTCCTTGTCGCTTATTGTCCTTGTCCTCCCGCGCACCACAATCGTGGGGTATTTTTGGCAAAGATCGCAAAGCCACAACACGTCGCCCACGTCCACACTTATTCTTGATACCACATAACATGTCGCTCCACCCAACCGTGTCTCCCTCTGTGCCTCCTCCGCTGCCTAGCACAGGGTTTGGATCCCAGCTGCCCCAGTTGCTACCGCATGAGGTCCTAATTTTAGAGATGGGTCCACGCTACGCCAAGTACGAGAAATCCAGGTGGATTGCCTCGTTACGAAGAAGTGCGCAGCTCAAGTGCCCGCTGTGTCTTGACCGCGCGATCAAGAACCCCCGCACCATCCAGCAGCAGGTCTCGACCTCGCCTTGTGAGCAAGACGACGATCACTTGCGGATTGGCCAGGCAAGAGGCCGGCTATTCATCACTTCGGAGAGAATTATCTTCGTGCCCAAGCTGGCGACCTCGCCGGGCTGGAGTGTCTTTGTCGGCCGCATGTCCATGCTGCGCACCGTGGTCGACGGGTCTGGTACACCGTTTTTTGTTGCCTATTTTGATGACAACATTCTCTCGGTGCGCTACAAAGACCAGCACCACGCTGAGGCCATGGTCCAGGTGGTCGCCAACATCCGCTTTGAGAACAAGCTGCGGCACTACCTGGTGCCTGGCTACGCCCACGACGACCCGCCCTCCTACGAGGCGTCCGAGGACTCGCTGCGGCTGTTCTTTGACGGCCGTCTGGCCAGCCGGGGCAAGAAGGGCTTCAGCAAGCTGATCATGGCCGCGGCCCTGGGTCCCCAGAACATCCGTGTTGGGCCCCACACCAACAAGGCCGGCCACGCAGCCCACGATATTATCTACGGCTAGCCGCCGCCCGCCTGTAACGAGCACCGCAATGAGCATCTTATCTATATCCGTTTTTTATGAGCACCCCGCAAACGAACGCAATGGTTGCACCAGCCCGAATCTGCCTGTCACAGCCTGTATCTGCTCCTCCCAATTTTGCATTAACATAGATACCTAGCACTGACTTTGGTCTAAACTAAGAATATTAACGCATTATTACGTATTATTTTAAGCCAGTCCGATCTCCTCGAAGAAAGCGACGTTGTTGGGCTCGCGGCCAAGCAGCTTGCTGAGCAGCAGGTCGGCGTCCTCGGTGCCGCCCATGGCGATGACGCCGTCACGGTACTGGGCACCCTTCTCGGGGTTCAGGGGGTCGGCCTTGAACAGCGTCTTCCAGATATCGGCGGCGAAAACCAGTGACCACATGTAACCGTAGTAGCCACATTCGTAGCCGTGCATCATGTGGGCGAACTGGTTGTAACCGTGCAGCCGGTCGGGGCTGGGCAAGCCCATGATCTCGTCCCGCAGCTCGTTCCAGTTCTTCTCAACGTCAAATGGTTCGGTCGCAGTGTGAGCCTTGAAGTCGAAGATGCCAAAGAACAGCTGGCGCAGCACAAATGTGGCCTGGTTGGCGTTCTTGGATTTGATCAGGCCGTCGATGGTCTTGTCATCGAGGGGCTCACCGGTCTGGTAGTGCTTAGACACCTTCTTGAGCTGAACGGGATCCCAGATCCAGTTCTCCAGCAGCTGCGAGGGTGTCTCGACAAAGTCCCGCGACACACGGGTACCTGAGAACCGACCGTACTTGCTCAGGCCAAGAGTGGCATGGATACCATGGCCCAGCTCATGGAAGAATGTCACAACATCGCGGTGGTACAGCAGACTGGGGCGCTTGTCGGTGGGACGGGGGAAGTTGCATACAAGGGCCGACACAGGGTACGAGGGAGAGCCATCCTCCTTGGCGTGACCCTGGTACAGACCAAAGTTGGCAAAGTGGCCATACTTGTTGTCACGGGGGTGCATATCAAGGTAGAGGTAGCCCTTGAACTCATCAGCGCCGTTCTCGGTCTGGTAGATGGCATAGGCAGTCACATCCTCGTGCCACTTTTGCTCATCAGTCAACACAACGGGGTCGAACTTGAGGCCCATAAGCTTGCTGAAAATATCAAACATACCCTCGATAGTGTGGTTGATCTCGAAGAAATGGCTGATGTGCTCCTGGTCGACCTGGAATTCACGCTGGACAACCTTGTTCTGGTAGTAGGCAGAGTCCCAGGCGTAGACCTCGGTAGCACCAGGCTCCTCCTCACGCTTGAGCTGCAAAAACACCTCCTTTTCTTTGGCACCCAGGGTCTTGGCACGGGTAACAAGAGAGTCAAGGAACTTGCCAACAGTCTCAGGGGTCTTGGCCATGCGGATGGCCAGGATGTTCTCGGCAAAGGTCTTGTAGCCGAGCAGCTGCGAGATCTCACCACGCAGAGCCAGGGCCCGCTCGAAAAGAGGGCCATTCTGGGGGACACGGTTCTCGTAACCAAGCATCATGGTGCGGCGAGTCTCAGGAACGCTGCACTCCTTGAGAACAGGAGTGTAGTCGGTGATGTTGAAAGTGACCTTGTACTTGCCATCGACCTGCTCGAAATTCTCGAGGACTGACTCGGAAACACCAGCCAACTGCTCCTTGGTGAACAGTTCAAAGGACTTGTCGGCACTGAGATTGGCACCGAACTTGACGCCCATGGACTCGAGCTCCTTGTCGAGCTCGGTGAGCTTGGCCCGCTTCTCATCAGACAGATCCAGACCATTGCGGCGCATATCGAGCATGACCTTGTCCAGATATCTCTTGTCAAGAGTAGAAAGGGTGGGTGAGTCCTTCTCGGCCTCGTACACCTTCTTGAGCTGGCGGTAGACGTCCAGACGTCTCGAGGACTCGAGCTCGAAGGTGCTCAGCTTCTCAGTCACCTCCTGACTGACATTGCGAACATTCTCCTCGGCAGAAACATACAGATAGAAGGGCAGGACGTTGTTGGTGTCAATGGACTCGTTCTCAATGCGCGAGTAGGGCTCGAACACCGTCTTGAATGTGGGATTGGGCTCGGCGGCAATGGCATCCAGCGTCTCGGTAGCACGAGCGATGAATTGATCTGCCTCCTGGGCGATTTGCGGGGCCGTCCGCCGGAAACTAGGCGGTGAAATAGGCGGGGTTCTTACTGTTGACAGGGCACGCTGGACCATCTTGATCCGGGACGACATGGCCGCTCAATATATATAGGGATTATGGCAGCACGGGTCCTTATACGGCACGGCACTGTTTGATATACCCCGCATGGGAACGGCACCATGCTTTTAGGCTGTAACCATGCAGAAATGCGTGGTGACTCTGTTTGCAGGTTCTGTTAATTCTGCTAGTTGTAGTGTTGTTAGTGCTAATTGTATGATTTACCATTAAACGCTAATTAATTATTAGAGAGGGTGCAGGGGCCTGGGAATTCGCTCAATGGGCAGACAGATCGCCCAATTGATCGACAGCCGTCCCAACAAACAGCGGTCTCGAATTACGAAAGAACCGCCTGTTTATTTCTTGCCGCTCTTCTTGATGCCTCCGCCAGAGAGAGGGCCGCCCTTGGAAGCCTTAGCAGCCATATCCTTGCGGGCAGCGGCATCAGCCTTCTGCTTAGCCTTGTAGGCAGCATCATCTTCATCCTCGAAGTCATCCTGCTTCTTCTTAGGAGCCTTCAAAGGCTTCAGCTTTCCACCCTGACGACTGGACATTGCGAACGATGGTGAGATTTTTTGGTCTGACTAAGGCACAAAGGCTCACAAGACCAGACTGGGGAAAGAATTTCAGCGAGTGAAAAATTGGTTATTTCGAGCACTTTGGGGATTTAATTTTGCTGATCCTGGATGATTGTAGCGAGAGCAGTGTGCAGACAAAATTATAAGGATTTCCAAGCATGTTGAGGCAAATAGCACATTTCGAGACATTTTCCAGTAAATTTTTAGATATTATCTATCTTTCAAATGTAACATAATTGTTTCTAGGCATACTGAGCAGATTCTTTGCCTGCCAAAAGAATTTTTCAATTTCCCGATGGACACGGATTTACTTATCTGCAAATGGAGCAAGACGGGTAAGTTACAGCGCGATTTCCACGCTTTGTGTCCACCTTTTTGCGATTCTGAAAAGACATTTCCACACATAAAATTTAGCTGAATCCAATACTACCTCAAATAATTTCCTGCCACTCCTTCTTGTGCCCGGAATCGGTACCATCGCCAAGTCCAATCATGCACGTCCATGCACACGATTAGCTAACCGGCATGAGATAATATTTTTTTCCATTTGTGCTCGAATCAAATCCTCCTTCCTCCAGTGCACTGGTGACACAAGAGGAACGCTAAGATGACGATTTCACTGCCTATCTTTCCTCCTCTCCGCCCAAGCCACAAACTTACCACTCTAGAGCTCAAGGATGGTACTGCCGTCCAAGGTTACTCTTTTGGTGCCGACAAGTCTGTGGCCGGTGAACTTGTGTTCCAGACTGGTATGGTTGGTTATCCCGAATCAATTTCTGACCCTTCTTACGAGGGTCAAATCCTGGTCATCACTTTCCCCCTGGTCGGCAACTACGGTGTGCCTGACCGCGAGGCTCGTGATGCCCTTATCCCCCAGCTCCCCAAGTACTTTGAGTCCAACCGCATCCACGTTGCTGGTTTGATTATTGCTTCGTACACCGAAGAGTACTCTCACTACCTCGCCAAATCCAGTCTTGGCGAGTGGTTGGTGGAGCAGGGTATTCCTGCCATCTACGGTGTCGACACTCGTGCCTTGACCCAGCAGATCCGCAATGAGGGTAGTACTTTGGCCCGCATTTGCACTTTGCGCTCTTCTGCCAAGACCGAGAACCTGTCCCTCCAATGGCAGGACGACTTCGAGTCCCCCGAGTGGTTTGATCCTAACACTACAAACCTGGTGGCTCGTGTCTCCAACCCTGAGCCTGTGCTCTACAAGCCTACCTCCCAGGCTCCATGCCTGAAGGCTGACGGTACTACTGTGCGCATTCTTGCCGTCGATGTCGGTCTCAAGTTCAACCAGATCCGTTGCTTCGTCAACCGTGGTGCCGAGCTCAAGGTTGTTCCTTACGATTACGACTTCACCAAGGAGACCTTTGATGGTTTGTTCATCTCTAACGGTCCCGGTGATCCCTCTACTTTGCCTGAGCTGAGCGAGCGCATCCGCAAGGTTCTCGATGCCAAGAACATCCCTGTTTTCGGTATCTGTCTTGGTCACCAGCTCATTGCCAGAGCTGCTGGCGCTCAGACCGTCAAGCTTTTGTTCGGTAACCGTGGTCACAACATCCCCGCCACTAACTTGCTCAACGGCCGTTGTTACATCACTTCCCAGAACCACGGTTTCGCTGTTGACACCACAACTCTTCCCACTGGCTGGAAGGAGCTGTTCGTTAACGCCAACGATGGTTCTAACGAGGGTATCTACCACGAATCTTTGCCTTACTTCTCCGTTCAGTTCCACCCCGAGTCTACTCCTGGTCCCCGTGATACTGAGTTTTTGTTTGACACCTTCCTTAAGACTGTTGTCGACTTTGCTAACTCCAAGGTTCTCAAGCCTGTTGAGTTCAAGAAGCCTGAGAACAGTCCCGAGCGTGTCAGCGTTAAGAAGGTCCTTATTCTTGGTTCCGGTGGTCTGTCTATTGGTCAGGCTGGTGAGTTTGACTACTCTGGATCCCAGGCTATCAAGGCTTTGAAACAGGAGGGTATTTACACCGTGCTTATCAACCCCAATATTGCTACTATCCAGACCTCCAAGGGTCTTGCTGATAAGGTCTACTTCCTTCCTGTCAACGCTGACTTTGTTCGCAAGGTTATCAAGTACGAGCGTCCCGATGCTATCTACGTCACCTTTGGTGGTCAGACCGCTTTGAACGTCGGTATTCAGCTCAAGGATGAGTTCGAAGGCCTCGGTGTCAAGGTTCTTGGTACTCAGATTGATACCGTTATCACTACTGAGGACCGTGAACTCTTTGCCCGTGCTATGGAGGAGATTGGTGAGAAGTGTGCTCAGTCTAAGACCGCTGCCAACCTTGAGGAGGCTCTTGTTGCCGTCAAGGAGATCAACTACCCTGTTATTGTCCGTGCTGCTTACGCCCTGGGTGGTCTTGGTTCTGGTTTTGCCGACAATGAGGCCGAGTTCCGTGCTCTTTGTGCTAAGGCTTTTGCTGCTTCCCCTCAGATTTTGATTGAGCGCTCTATGAAGGGCTGGAAGGAAATTGAGTACGAGGTTGTTCGTGATGCCTACGACAACTGTATCACTGTGTGTAACATGGAAAATTTTGACCCTCTTGGTATCCACACCGGTGACTCTATTGTCGTTGCTCCTTCCCAGACTTTGAGTGATGAGGACTACAACATGCTGCGTACCACCGCCGTCAACGTTATCCGTCACCTCGGTGTTGTTGGTGAGTGTAACATTCAGTACGCTCTCAACCCCTTCTCCAAGGAGTACTGCATTATTGAGGTCAACGCCCGTTTGTCCCGTTCCTCTGCTCTTGCCTCCAAGGCTACTGGTTACCCCCTTGCCTTTGTTGCTGCCAAGCTTGGTTTGAACATTCCTTTGAACGAGATTGAGAACTCTGTTACCAAGTCCACTTGCGCTTGCTTCGAGCCCAGTTTGGATTATGTTGTTGTTAAGATTCCTCGTTGGGATTTGAAGAAGTTTACTCGTGTCTCCAAGGAGCTGAGTTCCTCTATGAAGTCTGTTGGTGAGGTCATGTCTATTGGTCGTACCTTTGAGGAAGCTATCCAGAAGGCTATTCGCTCCACTGACTACCACAACCTTGGTTTCAATGCCACCGAGGCTCTCATGTCTATTGATATTGACTCTGAGTTGCAGACTCCTAGCGACCAGCGTCTCTTTGCCATTGCCAATGCCTTCGAGAAGGGCTACACTGTTGATCAGGTTTGGTCTCTTACCCGCATTGACAAGTGGTTCTTGAACAAGCTCCACTACCTTATTTCTTACGGTCACACTGTTGCCAAGTACGCCGGTAGTGTTGTTCCCGCTAATGTCATGCGTGAGGCTAAGCAGCTTGGTTTCGACGATCGCCAGATCGCCAAGTTTGTTCGTTCCAACGAATTGAGTATCCGTAACCTTCGTAAGGACTACGGTATCACTCCTTTTGTTAAGCAGATTGATACTGTTGCTGCTGAGTTCCCTGCCTTCACCAACTACCTGTACATGACCTACAACGCTGGTACCCACGATGTCACCTTTGACGATCAAGGTACTATGGTTCTTGGTAGCGGTGTCTACCGTATTGGTTCTTCCGTCGAGTTCGATTGGTGCGCTGTGCGTGCTGTCCGCACTCTTCGCCAGATGGGCAAGAAGACTATTATGCTCAACTACAACCCTGAGACTGTGTCTACTGATTACGATGAGGCTGATCGTCTGTACTTTGAGGTTATCAACCTGGAGCGTGTCCTTGATATCTACGAGCTTGAATCCTCTGCTGGTGTTGTCATTTCTATGGGTGGTCAGACCTCCAACAACATTGCCTTGTCTCTGCACCGTCAGAACGTCAAGATTCTTGGTACATCCCCTGATATGATTGACCGTGCTGAGAACCGTTACAAGTTCTCTCGTATGCTTGATTCTATTGGTGTTGACCAGCCCGAGTGGAAGGAGTTGACTTCTACTGAGGAGGCTAGTGAATTTGCTAACAGAGTTGGCTACCCCGTTCTTGTCCGCCCCTCTTATGTTCTTTCTGGTGCTGCCATGAACACTGTCTACTCTGCCGATGACCTGGCTTCCTACCTCCAGCAGGCTGTTGAGGTTTCTCAGGACTATCCCGTTGTTATTACCAAGTACATCGAGGGTGCTAAGGAGATTGAGATGGACGCTGTTGCTAGAGACGGTCAGATGGTTATGCACGTTGTTTCTGAGCATGTTGAGAATGCTGGTGTTCACTCTGGTGATGCCACTCTCATTGTTCCTCCTCAGGATCTTGCTGCTGAGACCATTGAGCGCATTGTTGCCGCTACCGCTAAGATTGGTGCTGCCTTGAACGTTACTGGTCCTTACAACATCCAGTTTATTGCCAAGGACAACGAGATCAAGGTCATTGAATGTAATGTCCGTGCTTCCCGTTCTTTCCCCTTCGTTTCCAAGGTTATGGGCGTTGATCTGATTGAGATGGCCACCAAGGTTATCTCTGGTGAAGAGATTGTGCCTTACCCCACTATCACTTTGCCCAAGGACTACGTCGCTGTCAAGGTTCCCCAGTTCTCGTTCTCTCGTTTGTCTGGCGCTGACCCTGTCCTCGGTGTCGAGATGGCCTCTACTGGTGAAGTTGCTACCTTCGGTCGCAACAAGTATGAGGCTTACCTCAAGTCTTTGATTGCCACTGGTATCAAGCCTCCTCAAAAGAACATCTTGCTCTCTATTGGTTCTTTCAAGGAGAAGTACGAGCTGCTTCCTTCCATCAAGCGTCTTTTCCAGGCCGGCTACAACCTGTATGCCACTGCCGGTACCGCTGATTTCTTGACTGAAAACGGTGTCAACGCTAAGTACCTTGAGTTCCTCAAGGAGACTGATGATGAGAAGGCCGAGTACTCTTTGACCCAATACCTTGCCAACAACATGATCGATCTTTATGTTAACTTGCCCTCTGCCAACCGCTTCCGTCGTCCTGCTTCTTACATGTCCAATGGTTACCACACTCGTCGTATGGCTGTTGACTACTCCGTGCCTCTGGTCACCAATGTTAAGAACGCCAAGATCCTGTTCGAGGCTCTTCTGCTCCAGCCGGACTTCTCTGTCAGCTCTCTGGATTACCAGCTGTCCAACACTGTTCTCCAGGTTCCTGGTGGTCTTGTCAACGTCAGTGCCTACTTCCCCTCTTTCCAGGATGTCAGCTCTGTTTCTGAGATCCAGACTGCCTCTCTGGCTAACGGTTTCCTGACCAACATTGTCTTGCCCATTGGTGCTTCCGGTGCCATCAACTCCGACTTGTCTCTCACCACTGCTCGCTCGGCTCTCTCCAAGTCCAACTTGGTCAACTACTTGCTCACTCTTGCTGCTACTGGTACCAATGCTGCTAGTATTACTTCGCTTGCTCCTGATGTTGGTGCTCTGTGGTTGCCTTTCCACGCTACCCAGAGCCTCGACAAGGTTGCTGAGGTTTCTTCTCACTTCGGTGCCTGGTCTGCTAACAAGCCTATTGTTACTGATGCCACTGCCACCAACTTGGCATCTGTTTTGCTGTTGGCTTCACTTCACAACCGTGCTGTCCACGTTACCAACGTTCGCCGCATTGATGATCTCAACCTGATCCAGATGACTCGTGAGAAGAACTTGAAGGTTACTTGCGATATTTCCATCTTCGCTCTTGTTCTTAACAAGGAGAACCTTCCTGCTGCTGCCGAGTTCTTGCCCAGCGCTGCCGACCAACAGAAGATTCTTGCTAACATTGCTGATATTGATGTCATTTCTATTGGCTCTGTTCCTTCTTCCGTGTTTGCTGCTCTTGGTCTTTCTGGTAACGGTATTGACCTTGCTGTTCCTTTGGTTGCCACCGCTGTGCGTGAGGGCAAGCTTAGTCCTGCCGATGTTATTGCTAAGATGAGCGTTAACCCCCGCAAGATCTTCTCTCTTCCTGAGCCTGCTGACACCGTTGTTGAGCTTGATCTTGACCGTCCTGTTGTCAACGAGGCCTGGAAGCACTTGTCCCAGTTGAAGCTTTCTGGTAGCGTTGAGCGTGTTGAATTTTTGGGCCGTGTTGTCAGCCTTGAGGGCGACCTCGTTGACTCTGTCCACAAGATTGGTGAGGACCTTGTTTCCGACCTTGAGAGCCCTGTTGCTGTGCCTTTCACACCTGTCACTCCCACTGTCGGTGCTCCTTCTCCCAAGCTGTCTCGCGAGCAGCGTTTGTCTTTTGCTGCTGCTGAGCGTCCTGCCGTTCGTGAGCCTTTGTCCAAGTCTGCTCTCAAGGATGTTTTGCGTCGCAACGCCTTCTTGGGCAAGCACATTACTTCTGTTCACCAGTTCAGTCGTAAGGAACTTCACACCTTGTTTGACATTGCTCAGGAGATGCGCCTTGCTGTTGAGCGTAAGGGTAGCCTCGACCTTCTGGCTGGTCGTGTTCTTGCCACCATGTTCTATGAGCCTTCCACTCGTACTTCCACTTCCTTTGACGTTGCCATGCAGCGCCTTGGTGGTCGTGTGATCAATGTTACTGCCTCTGCTTCTTCTGTGCAGAAGGGTGAGAGTCTGCAGGATACTCTGCGCTCTCTTGGCTCCTACAGTGATGCTGTTGTTCTCCGTCACCCCGACATCGAGTCCATTCACACTGCTGCCAAGTACTTGTCCGTTCCTGTGTTGAACGCTGGTAACGGTCCTGGCGAGCACCCTACTCAGGCTTTCCTTGATCTTTTCACTATCCGTGAAGAGATGGGCTCTGTCAACAACTTGACCATTACCTTCATGGGTGATCTCAAGTACGGTCGTACTGTCCACTCCCTGGTGCAGCTGCTCAACCTCTACCACATCAAGGTGCAGCTTATTTCCCCCAAGGCCCTGGCTCTTCCTCAGGATCTGGTCAATCTTCTTGAACAGAGCGGCAAGCTCAAGGTTGTGAGCGAGACTCTTACCGACGACATCCTGGCCGACACTGACGTGCTGTACTGCACTCGTGTCCAGAAGGAGCGCTTCCCTACCGTTGAGGAGTACGAGAGACTCAAGGACGTTTACCGCGTGGATAACTCTGTCCTTGCCAAGCTCAAGACTCACATGTGCATTATGCATCCTCTGCCTCGTTTGAACGAGATCGCTGAGGAGGTTGACTATGACCACCGTGCTGCCTACTTCCGGCAAATGAGATATGGCCTGTTTGTTCGCATGGCCTTGTTGCTGATGGTTATTGGTGTAGACTATTAGACGTATTAGTACGTAGAACTTTTCGTGTTTTTATGCGTGTATTTATTTTTATTTATTTTAATTTATTTTGTGTATGTGTTTTGTGTGTATGTGTTTTCTATTCTATTTATCTTTCTTTTCTGTTTTGTTTTGGTTCAATTTTTGGAATCTATAGATTAAATACAATTCAAATAGTTGATACAATGCTATTTTGAGTCCCCACAGGGTCTAGACGCGGCCCCAG
Source organism: Wickerhamiella hasegawae (assembly GCA_030572535.1). Lineage (NCBI taxonomy): Eukaryota > Fungi > Ascomycota > Dipodascomycetes > Dipodascales > Trichomonascaceae > Wickerhamiella > Wickerhamiella hasegawae. The sequence continues at coordinate 35,507 of JAJLZZ010000035.1, forward strand.
CAGCCTCGAAACCGGCCCCAGATCAAGACCTTGAATCTCAAGATTTGTAGATATTACTAAGTCCAACTTGGAAATTTCCATCTGATTTTAATCTATGGATAGAAGACAAGAAAGACCTCAATACAGAGGGAATCAGTCCTATGGGACCAGTCCCAGATCGCAAGGCCATGGCCGGCGTCGAGCAGACTGGCAAAACAACAATGATAGGGCACCTAAACGCCGTAATGCATACCCCAGAGACGAAGGTCGAGATGCTGGTGAAAGAAGGCCTGTTGCACGGCCTGTGTACCGTTTTGATGCTGAGACTATAGCCAAGGCACTTCCTTTATCACAGAGACCTCGCACAAAATCGTTGTGGGATGTGCCTGCCAAGGGCTATGAGCGGATCTCTGCTGAACAGCTTAAGCTGTCTGGTGCCTTCACCCCGGGAATGGATCTTAGCAGTGACAAAATTCCTCCCCAGCTGCTGGATATCATTAATGTGTCACCATTGACACCGAATAATAGTATTTTGATGCGGAAATTGATAGTTACCCCCAGCGATCCAACTGAATACCTGACAAGCTTGTACTCACGGGCTGGTGTCGATACCAAGCCAGAAGAGATTGATATTCAGCAACAAAATGAGAAGTATATTGTTACACTTCCTAGTGCTAAACATTCTGCGTTATTTATGGCTATTCCTGGTGACTTTGCTATCACCAGAGTACCAGGTGTGATCACTACGACCTTTGGCTCGATCTATTCCAACTCCAAGACCAAATTCATCACAAACCTACCTGAGGACGTCACAGCTGAGGCTGTCAAGAAACTCTATCCTACAATGACTTCAAGAGCTATTTTAATTAACTCAACTGAGGGCAAATGTATGGGTAGTGCATTTGCGTTGTTCGACAATGGTATGCCAGACTCATCCAATGTGTTTGAGCTTTTCCCTGACAAGCTCTCTGCTGCATCAGAGCTCAGCAGCGATGCCACGAATGTGTCTGATTTTGTTGCCTTGGCTAACAACTTCTCAACTTACCAAAGTACTGTCTTGCAGCTGCTGAACGTTGTCAACGAGGACGACCTGCGCAACCCCCAGACCATCGAAGCTCTCAAAGAAAGCATTGACGAGCAATGCACTACCTTTGGTGAGGTTGTTTCAATCCGGGTCCTCAATACCAAAGGCCAGTTGCCTCGTGTTCTTATCAAGTTCGCAACCGCCGAAGCTTGTACCGCAGCGCTCGAAAGCCTGGGTGGTCTGTTATTTGACAATAGACCGGTTATAACTGCATTCTATGACGAATCTACCTATGATCAGACTCTTTAGCATTTTGTTTTGACTTTTTTTTAAATAAAAATGTACATATTTATTACTTTCAACTGTTTTTCCGGTACTCTTCAATCTGTTGTTGGACAGTAGGATCACTACCATGGCGAACCAGCATACTGTAAACATTTCTAGGAACCTTTTGTAAAAGTGCAAGTGCTGTAGTTGAAACACCCTTGGCTTGTAAAGGTGGAAATGATCTGAGAATCGACATGGGTTTTGATGTTGCAAGAAGTCTGTCTCTCAGCATGACTACCTGAGCCACGACAAACAGAATGTTCAAATGAGGGCCATATGCCATGAGCAGATCCCACAGCTTTAAAACCTCCGCCAGCGGGGGTGTTCCAGCACTGAACGTCATGACAGACGCAAAAGCATACAAATTGGCTGTGAGCATGTTAGCTCTCAAATGGGCATATAGCGCAGGATCGCTCAGTTCCAAAACTATTTCGACAAGCTCCAGGCCCGTATGCACACCAGTCAATGTTGGTGTGACATACAGAGGACAGAGCTTTGTAACAAACTTATCGAATAGCGCAAATGCCTGTGATTCAGACTTAGCAACAAACAGAAACGGGGCAGCAATCACGTTCATTCCCTGTACATAGCTACCTGTAGGGTGTGCCTGGACATAAGCATTGAGCAATCTGCTCAAGGATTCCTCAGATACTTTGGCCTTGAAGGTCTTGTCGGTCGCCAGCGTCCGGAAGGTATCGTTCTGGATCTTGATATCGGCCAGACTGCCGCCTTTATCAATCAGATTTAAATAGGTGGTGGTTTTGCTTAAATCCACTTGTAACAGTATCGTCCATACATAGTTGCGATAGTGACATTGGCCTGATTTATCGGTAGTTATTCCTTCTGTCAACACCAGATATCTCAGCTGTTGCAGTCCCTCTACGACAAGATTGGGAGGCCTGTGAATGAGCTCGTCTACTTTATCACGCTTCTCTGTCTCTCTATGACGACTTAGATCTCGTGATGATCTGTATCGTTGCATTGTATATTGTTTAATGCTAACTGGAAACTTGCCAAACTGGTGAACAGCTGGGTTTCCCATATAAACAACAGGGTTAGGGCGTGTATAGCCAATTTAGAAGTCATGAATAATTAAATGCTTGGATCTAATCTATAAATCAAGAGTTTTGAAAGAAAAAGGCCGGAACGCATGACCCTCTCCCTCGAAGTGTTTTGACATGGCCTCGACCCAATGCAGACGCAGGGAGTGAAGCATAGCTGAAGTGCCCTCCATACACACCAAAACAACGACAGTGCCTACAAACCACATGGCGAAAAGGCAAACAACCATAATAACACCTTTTACACCTGTTGGTCCGAATGCATTTTGGATTGTCATATTCCACAACACAGACGAAAGCTGGTTGTGGGCCAGTGACAGCGCCCACAGACGGAGATACGAGGCGGTGTGCGAGACACAATTAAGGCAGAACTCAATGGTGTGAATCACCTGGTGGATCATCACCTCACTAAACTCAAATTCCTCGTGGTGATCATCCTCACTGTCGTGAATCACCAGCGATGCGTCATGCTCGTCATCTTCATCATCAAGGGCAAACACTTCCTGGGCCTGCTGGCCCACACCGGCGTAGGTGCCAATGGTACGGGTCTTTTGATGTATCTTGCGCAGATACAAAGGCTTAAATAATAACAACCATGGCACGCAGATCAATGCAATCAATACTAGGATTGACTGTACCACTGCTTGGCCCCGGTAAAGAGGAATATCAATGTTACCCGGAGACAGGAACATATTGATGAGCATATTCAGCAAGCCTGGAGCCTCCCAGCCTTTGCCAATCCAGTCCACGCACCATTTGTAAATAATCATCAGCACAAGGTAACCGAAAATGCTCTGCATGAACAACAGACCAGGAATGAAGTTACCGACGATATCCACCCAGGAGTCAAAATGACGGGCGTTAGCATACTGGAAAAACAAACTGTAGGTCATGTGGGAAAATCCAATAAGAATAGATAGCTTCATTTTGTAAGAGTTGGTAAACAACAGGTTGTTATCCGAACCATGCCATCCCCAGTCAAGACCGATAGGATATGTAGAGCCGTTAAAGGTGGCAGTAACAGGACCCTCACGATCTTTGGGGAATTCCCATCCCGACTTGAAAAGAGTCATGGATTTTGAGAAAATATCATTGTACAGGAATCCAGTAAAGATCGAGAACACACCCATCAGAAGCAGCACATATCTACCGCCAAATGCCATATCGAAAATTTCATCACGTTTCATACGGGCAATCGCCTTTTCACGCAGTACAAGTGTGAGTGCTGCTAATCCTAGAATGATACCATGGCCGATATCGCCAAACATAATGGCAAACATAAAGGGGAATGTGACCACAGCAGGAAGTCCGGGGTTGACTTCCTGATAAGTGGCAATACCATAGACATCCACAATGGCCTGGAAGGCAGAAGTAAACTTGTTTGTGCGGTGGAAGGTAGGTGGCCGTCTATTGGTATGAATTTCGTGAACCACGGCGGGGGTACTGATGCCTGCTTCTTCGGTGATGCGTTGCAGCGTGGCTTGGATTTTGGAGACGTCATCTTTAGGGGCCCAGCCCTCGGCGATAAGACTACGGCGACCATGGTCGAAATTGAAATGGTTCAGAGATTCGTAAACAGCCTGTTCCTTGCGGATGATGGTCTTCCAAACTTCCAGTTGTTCAGAGACGGTGACGGATTCAACCTCCAGGGTACGGCCCATTGAATCCAGCACAGAGAACACTTCGTTCAGCTGGGCATTGATGCTTTCCATCTCAATGTGGCGCAGTTCACCGTCATTGTCAACCTTGAACAAGTGTGCGTCCATAGACTCGGCAACCGATCTGACCCTGGCTGCCAGCTGGTCACCATGGGTGTAGGCAATGAACACATCCTTGTACTCACCGTTAATAGGCTGTTCAATGGGATATTTGACAGTGTAGACATTACCTCTTGATACACGCCAGGAAAGACGCTCGAATGCCTGGTACTTTTGGCGAGAAATGGTGCCGGCTAGCACAGGGATGGACAGGGCTTCCAACAGGCTGGTCTTGGATGCATTGACGGGGGTGCTGCGAACGCCAGCGGCTGTTCCAGTGAGCTCCTCATCCTCGTCGAACTCTAAACGGCCTTCTTCAGCGAGCAATGGCACAATATCATCTCTGCGAGCGCTGGCAGCAGCAGCCGGGGCACTGGCCTTGCCCATGAAGAACTCGTCCGCGGCCCGGAACACATGTCTTTTCTCAATCAGGTTGTCTCTGCGGCGCTCAATACCCTCTCTAGACGTGGCTAGGCGCTCGACTTTGTCGGACACTGTTGCAATTCGCTCAATCAGCTCATCAATCTCGTGGGTTGGCGCCAGGGCCTCGTTGACAACAGAATCAGGTACATCGGGAATCGCAATGCCCGACGAGCTAATATGCCGCTCTAGCAGTCTCAATTGCCGAGAAACCTCATCCAATCGTCTCAGTTCACTGACAAACGACTGCTGGAACGACGATTTGTCGGCATTGAGATTGCGGAATTGCACCAGGCCCAGTTGGCCCAACGCTCCCACAACATCCCGGCCAACTTCGCCGCCTACAAATAATTGAACCAGCACCATCGGCGCTGACCGAAAGATATTCTCACGCCCAACATCTGGCTCCATCGTTGAACGGGTGAGGTGGCTTAGGAAACCTTCCCCGGCATTATCGACCAGATATCACTTTGTAAGCCGGGGGAGGCTCTGTCCAAGAGGCAACCAAACTCAGTGGTTAAAGGCCGATAAACTTGACCTGCCGTTGTAGTTTGTTTGACGGTGAAAAGTGGGGCGTTTAGTTGCAGCGACTTCCATTGAGACATTCGATACTACTTAGATAGCGAGTGGCCGAGTCCCGGACATTGAATCATGTTACGGTCATCTACAGTGAAAGATGCAGATGAAAAGAAAATCAAGCGGGTGATTCCCAAGGCTTCCAACAAAATCATCGACCAGGCGGTGGCTCGCCTGTACGTGGCCCACCCACACCCGGACCAGTGGACGTACACCGGTCTGGCCGGAGCTCTGTGCCTGGTCAATGATCTGGTCGGCAACACCTTCTACCTCAAGCTGGTAGACATTGTGGGCAACGAGGGCGTCATCTGGGACCAGGAGTTGTACGTCGACTTTGCATACAACCAGGACCGGACGTTTTTCCACAGCTTCGAGCTCGAGGACTGCCTTGCCGGCGTGCTGTTCGAGGACAAGTCCGAGGCTGCCCACTTCCACAAGCGGGTCACACAGCGCCAGAAGCATGCCTCCAAGGCCACCCTCAACAACACGGCAGCAATTCCCCGCAAGGCGGCCAATGCGGTCAGCCGGCCCTCGGGCGTGGCTCCCTCCGCCCCGGGCCCTCGTGGTGATGCCTCGGGCTCTGTCCGTCGCCGCAACCAGCTCAAGGGCCAGGTCTACTACGATGACCAGCCCCCGGTGGAGTGGCGTGCATTGTATGCTGATCTGGCCACCCAGGGTATCACAGAGGATATGATTGCTGCCAACACGAGCTTCATCAAGACATTCATTGCCCAGCAGGGCGGCCCGCTGGTGGGCCTGGAGCCTCCGATCCCTCGCAAATACGCACCCAAAGAGGAGCGGGACGACCGCAGACCTCCTCCTCCCCCGCCAAGCGCTCCTTCCAGTGCTGATACGGGCTACGTGTCGGGGGCAGCGTCAGAGTCCTCTCGTGCCTCGTCGTACCCTACAGACTCGATGGCAAGCACCCCCGAACCTCCTGCTGTGCCTGCTGCGCAGGCTCCTGCTCCTCAAGTACCCCATGAGGCTCCAAAAGACAATTACCGGGCGACTCCTCAGTCCCCCCGGTTTGTTCCTCCTCCAATTGCTGGCGCTGGTTCGAAAGCAAAGGATATTGCATCCACTCCTACTCCTCCTCCAGCAGCGCCCTCTGTGCATTCAGTTCCACCTCCACTAGCTGGTGCTGGACGCGGCGCACCTCCTCCTGCACCTCCGCCTAGAACTGCTGGTGGTGTTCCTCCTCCTCCACCTGCTCGTGGTGGTGCCCCGGCCCCTCCACCACCGAGACGCGTGCCTGCTCCAGCGGCGGCAGCTCCTCCAACCCTGCCAAATCGGGAATCTTTCTCTCCTCCAGTTGTGGGCTCACCCATACCTGGTCTCCCGCCCCGGTCCCCAGCGGTTGGTGGTGGTATGCCCCCAGCACCTGTCTTGCCCGATAGAGCACCCGCTGCTGCACCACCCTCGTTGCCCAATAGAGCACCATTTGCTCCTCCAGTAGCTCCTCCAGTATCACCACCCGTGGCACAGGCACCCTCGCCTGCTCTTCCCAGCCGGACGACTTTCTCACCGCCAGTGCCCCCACAGCATCCTGCGGCCAGTGCATCACCACCAGCACCACCGCTCCCCCCCATGCACCCCGGTTCTCCAGCAGCCCCTGCTGCTCCTGCTGCTCCTCCTGTCGCGCCTCCTATGGCCCCTCCTGTAGCTGCACCTGCTGCCCCTGCGGCTCCTCCAATGGCTCCACCGCTGCCAACAGCCGCAGCACCACCTTCGCTGCCTGTTGGTGGTCCGCCTCCACCTGCTCCTCCGCCTACATTTGGTGGACCTCCACCACCTGCTGCTCCGCCATTGAGTGCTCCAGGTCTTCCTCCTGCCGCTCCTCCGCTGCCCACGAGCGCTCCTGTTGCTCCTCCGTTGCCGACAGGTGCCCCTGCTGCTCCTCCACTGCCTGGTGGACCTGCTGGTGGCCCTCCTCCTCCACCTGGCCCACCTCCTCCTGGTGGTGCTCCTCTTGGTGGTGCCAGCATGGGTGGCCCCGCTCTGCCTACCGATCTTATGGCGTCCATTACCCAAGGTAACATGGGCAAGCTCAAGAAGATGGACAAGTCTCATCTGGATAGACCGTCGGCCCTGCTGAGCGAGGCCAAGGGCGAAACGCCACCTCCCTCAAGTACTCCTGCTGGCGACGATGCGGGCCCTGCTGGAATGGCCTCTGCTCTGGTAGCAGCGCTCATTGCCCGCAAGGGTAAAGTGGCCCATTCTGACGACGAGGAAGAGGACGACGACGCCTGGGATTAGTTTTTATTCACGTGAAACCGAACTTATATTTTAAAAAGTTTTGTAAGATTTTTCTCTAGATTCTAAATTATCTATTCCAATTCTCGACTCTCCAAGCTCCGCCTGCTTAGCGGTGCTTAGCGGTGATAACTGTCAAAACCGTGGGACAGTCAGCACTTGCCACTTGTACGATTGACTCTTGAGCACCATGGACCAGAACCTCATTGAGACGGTCAATAAACTTCAGGACGTGTTTGCTGCGCTGGGCAACACGTCCAATCCCATTGATTTGCCCCAGATTGCCGTCGTTGGCTCGCAATCCAGTGGTAAGTCGTCTGTGCTGGAGAACATCGTGGGTCAGGACTTCCTTCCTCGCGGTTCAGGCATTGTTACCCGTCGCCCACTTGTTTTGCAACTGAGCCACACCAAAAGAGGCACCAATAAGCTGCGTGACGGTGAGACGCTGGGCCCCAACGATTCTGTGGACGAATGGGGTGAGTTTCTGCACAACCAGGGCAAACGTTACTACGACTTTAATGCTATTCGCCAGGAGATTGTCGCCGAGACAGAACGTGTCACCGGCACCAACGTCGGCATTTCTGCCGCCCCAATCACTCTACGTGTGTTCAGCCACAAGGTGTTGACTCTGACCCTCGTTGACCTGCCCGGTCTGACCAAGGTGCCTGTCGGCGACCAGCCCCCGGACATCGAGCGCCAGATCCGCGAGATGATTCTCAAGTTTATTTCCAAACCAAGCTGCATTATTCTTTCTGTCACCGCTGCCAACACAGATCTTGCCAACTCCGATGGTCTCAAGCTGGCCCGCGAGGTCGACCCCCAGGGTGTCCGCACAATTGGTGTGCTCACAAAGATCGATCTGATGGATAAGGGAACGGATGTGGTTGATATTCTCGCCCAGAAGGTCATCAAGCTCCGCCTTGGTTTTGTTCCCGTCATCAACCGTTCTCAGCGTGATATCGAGACAAACAAGTCCATTGAAGCTGCCCTGGACTACGAGCGCAATTTCTTCGAAAACCACCCTAAATATGCTGTCAACGCCAAGTACACTGGTACCAGACACTTGGCAGACCGCCTGAGCAAGCTCCTGCTCATGCACATCAGATCCACCCTTCCTGACACAAAAAACAAGATCATCACTTCTCTTGTCAAGTACCGCGAAGAACTGGCCCAACTCGGAGGCGACCTCAGCGCTCCTGGTGTGTCCCCCTCCAACATTCTGTTGGATATCATCACTAAGCTGTCAAACGAGTACCGGACGATCCTTGACGGCAACAGTGACGAGCTGAGTACCAGCGAGCTGTCTGGTGGTGCCCGTATCTCTTTTGTGTTCCACGAGCTTTACGGCAATGGAATCAAGGCTGTGGACCCCTTTGAGCATGTGCAGGATGTTGATATCCGCACCATTCTGTACAACTCGTCTGGTTCCTCTCCCGCCCTCTTTGTGGCCACGCAGGGTTTCGAGGTCATTGTGAAGCAGCAGATTCGCCGTTTCGAGGAACCTAGTATCAGATGTATTTCTTTGATCTACGATGAGCTCGTGCGCATTACCAACCAGATCCTCCAGCAGCCCTCATATAAGCGGTACCCCCAGTTACGCGATGTGCTGTACAACGAGACACTCTTGTATCTGCGGTCGCTGGTCGGTCCTACCAACAAGCTTGTTAGCGACATGATTGGTATGGAAGCATCATACGTCAACACTGGTCACCCCGATTTTGTGGACGGCCACACTGCTATGGCAATTGTATCTGAAAAGTACAAGCCCAGTCAGCCTGCAGCCAAGGGCAAGAACGCGGCACCTGCCGAGGTGCCTGCTACACAAACTACCAAAGAGGGTTTCTTCGGTTCCATCTTTGGCGGTACGAAGGCGTCCAAAAAGAAAATGGCCGCTATGGATGCACCTCCCCCCGTACTGAAAGCGTCTGGAACGCTAAGCGAGCGCGAGATGATGGAGACCGACGTTATTAAATTGCTCATCCAGTCGTACTTCAACATTGTCAAGCGTACCACGGTGGATATGATCCCTAAAGCAATCATGCTCAACCTGGTCGAGCGGTCCAAATCTGGCCTCCAGGGCGAACTGGTCAAGAAGCTGTATGCATCTCAAACAATTGAGCCTCTTCTGAAAGAGAGCGATTTTGTTGTTGAGCGCAGAAATGAATGCACTAAAATGGTCACTACCCTCGAAAAGGCTGCAGAAGTTCTTGAGTCGATGAATTAAACGAAATGTACTGCTATATAGACTACAATTGAAACGTGACTAGTGGCGGGGGCCATGCAGTGGTATCGCAGCATTGGGCCATACTCCGATGTCAATTGACCCCGTACAATTCCATTTTATAAATTAATTTAAACGTTGCGGTGTTTTTAATTCTCGTATAGCTGCAACCGCAACTCTGTAACATGCACTCCGGCCCCTACCCACTGCAGGACGGGTTCCTGACACCCGCAGAATTGCTTTTCCCCACATATATATACAGCAACGGGTATTAGCAGAATCTCACCATCACACACATAACATAATGGGTTTACAATCAATGCTTCACAGTCTCCACCACACTAAGGAACCAGTGGCAGTACCGCTGATTGTTAGTGGCGACAAGCTGTCTCGCAAGACTCTGTTTCAGAACCGTTATCAGTGGGGCCCCAATTTCGGAGGTATGTTTGTTCTTGAGAAGTGGATTGACAATTCCTTGTTCAATGAGCAAGCAACCGGTGACTCGGAGCTCGATGCTCTTGTTGGATACGAGAAATCCGGCAAGTCTCTCGAAGACACCCAGAAAGCGTGGGAACATCACTGGAAAGGTTTTATCACTGATGACGATTGGAAATATCTTGTGGACCATGGTGTAACTGCTATCCGTCTTCCTATTGGTTATTGGAACGTCAATGGTGGTTACTTTGCAAGAAAGACTCCTTTTGAGAAGTATGCCAAGGTGTACAAGAACTCGTGGGATTACATCAAAGAATTGATCAAGACTGCCGACAAACATGACATTGGTGTTCTTGTTGACATCCATGCTGTTCCTGGAGGTGCTAATGCAGACTCTCACTCTGGTACAACTGGCGGTAAGGCCGAATTTTGGGAGCATTCTCACTATCGCGACGAGACCCTCAGTCTCTATGAGTATGTTGCCAAGGACCTTCACCCGTTTGAGAATGTTGTTGGCATCCAGCTGCTGAATGAGGCTGTTTATGGCCAGGCTAAGACCAAGGCCTTCTATGTTGATGCCATTGCCAGAATCCGTAAGGTTGATCCCTCAGTCCCTATTGTCATTAGCGACGCTTGGGATCTGGCCAGCTGGAGAAAGACCGTGCATGAGTGGAACGAGAGTGCATCTTCAAAGACTGCCGTAGGAAATGTGGGTGTTGTAGTTGACACGCATGTTTACAGAATGTTTAGCGAAGCAGACAAGAAACGGTCTGCTGATGAATTGGTTCAGTCTTGTGGTGAAGGAGTGGCACCCGACGATGATGTCGATACCATGGTTGGTGAGTACTCCAATGTGCTCAGTGAGGAATCCTGGAACCAATGCTCGAACCGCGATCAACTCGAGGTTCAGTATGGTCTTGATCAGAACCGTAACTTTGAGAAGTGTGCCAGAGCAGGTGCATACTTCTGGACCTACAAGTTTGCCCAGGGCCCTGGCGGAGGCTGGGATTTCCGTGTGATGTCCGATAAGGGTGGTCTGCCAAAGTTTGCCCGTAAGGTAGACTCTAGCAAGCCTGACCTTGATTCATTGCTCAAGACAAGTTTCGATCAGCACAAGAACTACTGGGACGGTCAATCTGGCGGTCAGGATTATGAGCACTGGCGTTTTGAAGAAGGATTCAAACAGGGTTTTGCAGATGCCAAGAAGTTTGCCGACTTCAATGGTTCTCGTGTGGGCCGTGTTGCTGCTCTCAAGGCTGCCAGAGCCACCGAACACATCAAGCACAAGGGCAATTCTGACAAGATCTGGGTTTTCACCCAAGCCTATGTGCAGGGCGCCGATGCTTTCTGGAATGCCCTTTAATTTATATCCTCAGGGTTATTTGACGGCTCTATTTAATGCAGATGACATTTCATAATTCACATCACATAGTTCATAGTTTGTAGTTTATAGTTAATACACATGTTTTCTTCTTGTAAATATCAAATATGAGTTCTAACTGCTAGTTATACATTATTATCCCATGCTCACAGCATAGAGAACAAAGCAAGAACAGCGGCCAGGAGGCCGACAGGGGTGGCAGTGATGTGACCAGCGGCACCCTTGGAAGATGTGGATGAAGAACTGGAGTTGGCACCAGCTGTGGCAGCAGCAGCATTCACCAAGTTGGATTTGCCATCTCTTCTGTTGATAGTACCATTATAAGGGGCGGTTGTGTTACCGTCCCAGCAGTATTGGCTGAAGCACTGGTTGCACTGGTCAGTAGGCTGCTCACCACGTCTCTGCTGCTCACGCAGAATAACAGCACAAGCAACACAGGTACGCCACTCAGAATCAATGGTACCATTGTTCTGGGTGAGGATGTTGTAACCGTTCTGAATGATACCAGCAACCTCGTCGGTGTCATAGGACATCTTGAAAGTAGAAGTGTTGGACTGGTAAGAGTGCAGAGCATTGGCAACAAACACAATCACGGGAGGGTAGTGACGGTCGCTCTCGGGCTGGGACTCGTTGAACAAGGAGGTCAAGTTATCGCGGTTGCAGCCGAAGAAGGTAGGCTGCAAGGTGTAACCACCGTAGATAAAAGTATCCACATCAGGCACATAAGGGAAGATGGTGCTGTTACCCTGGGGTGAGAACTGACGGGCATAGGTCTGAACAACAGAAGTACCGTCGGCCCAGCCAGCACCGACAGGGCTGCCATCCAGAGTGTCGGCGGAGTTGTCAAACGCAAACACAATATCAATATTACGCTCAGGTTGGAGCAAAGGAACCAGAGGGACGTTCTGGCCATCCTCACCACCATCAACAAGATCGAGTACAGGGCTGGAAGTGATGTTGTTGAGAACGTAGTCGACGTTGGTGAAAGGGTTGGGATCGTAAATGGCGATATCATCGCTCTCACTACCGAGCTTCTCGAGGAAATCGTTCAACAGATCCTTAAGAACACTAGGAATACTGGTACCGTTCAGGCGGAGCAAGAACTGGTTGAACAGGGTCGAGGAGGTACCGACAAGGAAACCGACATTGTCGAAACCGTTGACACAAGTACCGTTGGGTGATCCATTATCAACATCAGAACCCAGATACTGCAGATCTGTGAAAGCGTAAAGAGTAGGATCCCAAGAGCCGAGCTCGAAGGGGTTGAACTCGAAGATGGTTGAGTTCTCAGACACGACAAGGGTGCCGGGCTGACGGCTGTCAGTGACATGGATGGGGAAGAAGGTCTGGTAGTTCTGGAACGCCTCGTAGTTGCGGACGTAGCTGTAGAGAATATCGGAACCACCGTCGCTGAAGTTACCGAAGAACTGGTAAGAAAGAGCACGGCCCCAGATATCAGTGAAAGAACCGTTGAAACCGGAATTCATCTTGGCCTGGACAGCATCGGAAATATCATTCCAGTAGCTGATATCCTTGAAGATATTAATACCGCCGGGGGCGACAATGCTGTTTGACAGATCCCAAACATCCTTGGAGCCCTGGAGAGTTTGGATATCTGTGAAGTTGTTGACGACCAGAGAGCCCAGCAGCCAGTTACCACCCGACAGACCGGAAACATAGGTTGCTGCCTGGACCAGACCACCCATATGGCCGGGGTTGGTAGAATTAATGGTACGGTTATCAGCGGCAGCGAACTCACCGGCACCGGCAAGCATGGCACGGTAGCCACCGCCGGAGAATGCAAGAGCAAGACGAACGGTCGAGTTGCTCAGGAATGATTGTGCATCAAAGTCGGTCAGGTTGGAGTTGCTCAACCAGTCAATCAACGCAGCGCGCTGGATGGGATCACGGCCGTTGAGCCACGACTGCTCATCCTGGCTCAGGGAATCAGCACGACGAACAAACTGGGCGCCATCGGGGCAAGTAACATTGTATGGAGCGTACTGGTTGTCCGCGCTGGACGCGGCGACAGGAGCGGACAGCAGCGCGCCTGCCAAAACCAATGACTGGGTCACCTTCATGATGATCTTATTTTGTGGCTGCTCGGCAGGTTGGATCACACAAGATGTCGGCGAGCCTCCTATTTAAAACTTGGTAGGCTGGGTTACGCAGCTTATGTCTGGTTGTGCATGAAGCTCTGCGCCGACATGCATGCAGATTCCAGCGGCCGAGCTCTACAGGCCTGAGGCAGGGCCCTTCCAAATAAATATTACTTAATATTTGTTGTATTTAGTGTCTCTGTGTGTTTGCGGTTTTATTTTCGGTTTTCGTTTTGCGGTGCCGGCCCCAATAGCGAAGCGGACCGCCTCGCCAACCTTCGACCCCACCCACCTTGCGCTTAGAGAGCTGTATGCGCACCATGCAATAGACAGCAACCTTTGTTGCTGGACGACGTATATATAAGCGCCAGAAAGCAACTCTGGTTCGACTTCTCGTTCTTTGTCTCGGTAATGGCGTCAAAACATCTGGCTAGCACCGGGGGCGTGCCTGTTTACTGCCCCATGGTGTGCCGATCTTTCGCTCGAGGTACCGAGACAACAGTAGAGGTAAGGAAACACACTTCGGGGCACTTTGTCATCAGGGCGGCTCACAAGTCAACTTAACTCCGAGCCGAGAGGCCTGGTGTGAAATCCATTGCGAGACGTGTTTTCTGTGTATATGGCTTGATTTAGAGTGTTTTTTGTCTGTTTGTATTCATTGCAGTTCGCTGGTCGGGTGCAAAATACAGGGTCGTGGAGGTGGCAGTGCACTTGGAAGAATGACGTCCTCACCCTCTGCCTTACCCTGATTGTCAGGATCAGGTCGTCTTCTTGAAACAGTCCAGGCTGGATTGACCGACCGGCCGCTGGCCGATCCTTTGGCAGTGTAAGGCTGTCCAGAACACTATGATACGTGTTGGTATACCGGAAGGTGCTTGATTACCTTGACAGAAGTGCCAACTCGAGCCATTGGACTTTGCATAATGTGCCACTATATCTAATTGATGTTGTTTCTGTGTTTGGTTATATGGGGCCTCTATATTGTGTTTCTATATTGAGCCTCTGGATCGTCTTTCTGAGCTGTGCTACTGTCTGACTTATACAGTATTCACCCCAGCTATGGCAGGCGTTACAAATGTTATTTCATATATCTCGTGACCATGTTACTGAGTCGATCTATTGATCCTTTACATTACCTGACTTATTCCTACTGCCTGACTTTTGTTCCTGCATTAGGAGCGTTACCAACAGTCCCGCTTATCTGCGCTATTCGTCTGACTATACACGGTTCACATCTAAACATCTTGCATGATATGGACTTATTGGTGCATAAACTCGGTATAATACGCTTTCTTTTATCACTTGACTAATTTGAATTCAAGCTACGATAATTGGCCGTACTTGATTGTTACGAACATGTCAAATTTCATCGTCTTGGCATTACTAAGTGCGTCGTTTTCGCGAGTCAATTTAAACAACCAACGCGCAAATAGGGTACTCCAAATAACAGGCGGTGTCCTTGGAATTGAACAGCGTGCCACATTTGTCCTTCTTACCCTTTAGGAGGCTCTTTTTGAACATATTGTTTCACTTCGAACATGGGTATTGATAGAGAAAATGGCTTGGCTGGTGAGCCGACCGTTCGGGTTGTTTCGGAACGGGACCAAAATGATCAAATATCACATCCACCAAAGCTACCATGGCATATTCGAGCATACAGGGTTACTAGGAAATTCGCTGGTTTTGTTGGTCCCGGCCTGATGGTGTCCATCGCCTACATGGACCCTGGTAACTATGCCACAGACGTTCAGGGTGGTGCTGCTAAGCAGTACTCTTTGTTGTTTGTTATTCTGCTTTCTACTGTCATCGCTCTGTTCCTTCAAACTTTGGCCATCAAGCTGGGCTCGGTTACAGGTAAAGACTTGGCTAGAAATTGTCGTGATCATTTGCCCAAGTGGATGGGTTATATCCTCTACTTTTTTGCTGAATCTGCCATCATCGCTACCGATATTGCAGAGGTCATTGGTACCGCTATCGCTCTTAACATTCTTTTGCATATTCCTCTGATTGCCGGTGTTCTACTTACCATCGTCGATGTTATGATCGTTCTTTTGGCCTATCGCCCCGGTAGAGGTATGAAGATGTTCCGTGCTTTGGAGGGCTTTATCGCTGTTTTGCTCTTCGCGGTAGTTATTTGCTTTTGTGTTCTTTTGGCAAAAATCCCTCAGCCAGATGCCCGTGACGTTCTCAAGGGCTATTTGCCTAGTCACGCTCTCATCACTGACGGTGGTATTTATATGGCGGCCGGTATCCTTGGTGCTACTGTCATGCCTCACTCTCTTTACCTAGGCTCTGCGATGGCTATCCCTCGTGTCAGAAACTATGATGAGAAGCACGGTCTCAAAAAGCCAGAGGCCACTGATGATTGGGAAATGACCACATATGAGCCGAGTACCAGCGCGATTAACTTTGCGTATCGCTATTCAGTTATTGAGCTGGTCGTTGCTCTGTCTTCGGTCGCCATCTTTGTCAATTCTGCGATTCTTGTTGTTTCTGCTGCCACTATGTATGGCTTGCCCGGTGCCTCCGATGCTGACCTTTATAGTATTTATGATATGCTCAAGCAGTACCTCAGTAAAGGTGCTGCTGTGACTTTCATGGTTGCACTCTTGTGTAGCGGCCAGTCTGCCGGTGTTATTTGTACTATTGCTGGTCAGATTGTTTCCGAGGGTCACGTTAGCTGGCGCGTTAAGCCGTGGCTTCGTCGTCTGGTTACGCGTGGTATTGCTATCGCCCCTTGTGTTATTGTGGTTGCTTCTGTGGGTAAAGAGGGCCTTTCGTCTGCTCTTAATTGGTCACAGGTTGTTCTCACGATCACTCTGCCGTTCTTGGCCGCTCCTCTTGTTTACCTTACGAGCAGAACCAAGATCATGACTGTGTACAGGAAGACCTATGCCTCTGACGATACAAGTTCCGTCAATGCTTCCACTGTGAGCGAGGGTAAATCTTTCGCTAACAGTTGGTATACCATCGTCCTAGGCGCTATGCTTATATTGTTCATTGGTGTGGTCAACGTCTATCTCTTGGTTGAAGTTGGTATCAATGGTACACCTTGATGTCATGAGGTTAATTTATTTTAGTTATGTTCCTTGTATGTTGAAGTTGCGACTTGTTTTATGATCCTTTGTTTATACCTTCTCGTAGTTCCTAAAAGTTATGTAGGCCAATTACGAAACATAGTGTAGGGTACATGAGAGGAGACAGATTATGAGTATACCAGTGAAATTATTGACATTACTATTGAAGGTGAACTACAGAAAGATTCTCAGAATAAATAAAAAACAAGCCGGAAAAGATTAAATAACATCGACAAAGATGAATGGGCAGGCTTATTAGACTCATTGAACGCTGTACAATACCTCCAGCTAGAGCGCACACTGACTAATCACCATAGGGTATTATGGTTCATTGTGTTTCACCTGCCCAAGCATGCAGTTGTCACGTGTAGGTCACATTCACGCCGATCATTCACATACTCTTCGGATGGACTTTCATAAGAAGAAAAACAAAAGAAAACAGAGTAATCTGGATTCGGATGTAGTATTCTTATGCAGCCTGGCTTCAAGGTTTAGTGGTTCGAACGAGCTCCGACCTTGAAGCAAGACGAAAGTCGAACGGTCTCTCTATGCAATACGTATTAGAGAGCAGTGATGGATTTTGTGGATTAATAGCCGATGGCAATTATTTACAGAAAACATTCAGAGGCGTGCCACGGTAGATAGCCGGCTTTATGCTGTGATCTGCTGATGGAAACCTCTTCTCAAGCTGCCGATGCAAAACTTGTTTTGCGGAAAGCAGTTAGAGAGACTCAAAAAGGCAATTGGATTTGGCTTCGGCCAAGCTTGTTTACAAGTGAATCAAACTAACTTTGTCTTCGGACTAGTGAGCTTTCGAGCACGCGATAGTTATCTGGTTGATCCTGCCAGTAGTCATATGCTTGTCTTAAAGATTAAGCCATGCATGTCTAAGTATAAGCAATCTATACAGTGAAACTGCGAATGGCTCATTAAATCAGTTATC